>OY757221.1:10000000-10600000 GCA_963583965.1 Nomada ferruginata
CAAACTCTTTAAAAATGACTCGACTTTGTACTTTATGAAATATCAATAAAAACTCGAAAATGTTTGATAAATAATTTATTTATTAAGGGAAATGACTGCCATTGAAACTGAATTTACTAGAATAAGTAGTGCAATTAAGAAATAAATGCAATTAAATATTTACTTGAAAAATTGACAAGCTATCAAATAAGCCTCGGGTGATTCCTTAATCGAAGTAAATTGTTCAAGATAGCTACTCCGATTTGAAAATCTACCCGTATACAAAGTGCCTTCTTGTACATAATGTGTAATAAATTTCATACGAAAGGGACTCGACTATAGCATTTAAAAATTAATATTAAATACTATCATTAGCTATGCACACTCAATGCTGATTTTAATACTAATACGTATCGTTGTATTAATTTGTTTTAATTCACGATTCCTATAATCATGAAACACTTGCAGAAACGAAGTCGGAGGGTATCCGACTTCTGCACTGCTCACCAGTGAAAACAAATTTCAATTGATTATAAATACAATTATAAATTTAATATACACTGTCCTCAATGAATGGATATACATTTGTTCAATGTATTTATTAATTTCATCATATATTTTTATCGAAATAGAGGAACCTACATGAACAGTTCTTATTTTATCAAATATTTATTTGAATAAGAAATATTTCTATGCATGTTAATTTTTTTATATGAAAAAACGCGGAGTACGAGAAGGCACATCTAACCTCATCTAAGAAATAATACACATGAAAATAACGTTACAACTGACCGGTATAAAAACTATACCCATAGTCACTATGCTCGCAAAACTACTAAAAAATACAACCAGTCACCCGTGCCGATTCGGACCAATCGTCCTACGGCATGATTGGGGACCGGAGGAACCAAAACGCATGCGACTCACTACTTCGTCGATTGCAGGTACCAAGGAAGTACTCTTGGAGGACATCAGGAACATCACCGAGGCAGCCCAATGGAACACAACCGCCAGGAAATGTGCAAACTGTAACTAAACAAGAAAGCAAAGAACATTAAAATCTATTGCTAACTCTACATAATTTAATTCTTCATAGAAAACTGAGAATTGTTTAAAAGATACTTACATTTCTCACTTTGTCAGTGTCGCCTAAAACATCCCCTTCAGTGATGCACTGACTCTGCTTCCGATAGCGAATATAAGACAAAAATAAAAATAAAAGACTATGTACGCGATCGCAAATTACATCGGCGAACAAATTAAGATGCTACTTTCGCGATTGAAATAATTGAAGAGGAGCACCGGTGCTCCGATAATCGAATTAATAACTACTAGGCGAAAAACACTGACTCTGCACTCGCGTGTAGGTAAACTGTAAACGAAAATTTAAGCAGAGCCACTTGCTCTGGAAATACTAGAAAACTGCGGAGAAACCACTGACTCTACTGACCGCATTGCGCGCGGTCACATAATTTTCTGAAATAGAACATGTTCATCCTATCGAGTGTTTGTTATCAAATATAGATATCTATTTGTTTTTGTAAGTATTTTAATTGTTGTTGTTTCATCTTAGTACCAGTCACAAATTATACACACCTCGATACTTACCTCACTGAGATGTCTACCATACGTTTTGTCAGCTCGGCGTCAAGTAGTAGAATGACGACCTTCGCCATCGCCCTTTGCTGTTCGGCTATGTTCGACATCCGACTAAAACCAAACACCACTTTTCTTTACGATCGCATGTGTTTCCTAGAAATATTTCAACGCACACGTTACTCGATAAGTGGCTTTTTTTGTTTCGCGATATATTGTTGATATTTTCCACGAAAAACAAGCTTCCCGACCACAAGCAGAAACAAGATATAGCCGCAAATAATGGCTTCTATTATGTTACTACTTATCTACAACGCGACTGTATATCATACAAGTTTTATGCGTGGTACGAATTATAATTTAATAGAGACATATTACTAAAATTCTACTTATTTCCACAAGAAATTTGAGGAATGCTTACCTGTAGGCAAGAAGTTGATTTAACAATATGGCGCCGCGTTACTCTGCTCCTGCGCATTCCCGTTTGAAAGTGTCGCGTTCGCGCCATTTCTGATTCGAACCAAGCGAAAGAGACGCCATGGAACAAAATCGAACTGAAATTTCAAATAAATGTATTAAGAATAACCAAATATATAATAATATTGCTAGAAACTGCAGAATATATTGCAAGATAATGAAATTTGGGGCCTGAATATGTATATCTATACGTAGTAGTAGTGTTAGATACAAAAAATGCACGTTGGGCGAGTCCACTCGCTACGCAATTTTTTCTCACGTTCTACTAAAATATGACTTAACAGTAACAAAAAACACTACAGAATTCTCAGGAGACGGGAAATGAAAACAATTGATATAATATTATGCCTTTAGGAATATGTTAGACTATGTGACATACCTTAATTCGTCGGACACTCTGAACACGTCTAATCACTACGCGATCCGTTGGGCGAAAGAGGCAGAATTTTGAAATAGATTGCGCTGATTGGCTGGTAGCTGATTGGGCGATGGGGGTGATGTTCTTTCCTTACGGCGCGTGCTTTTGAATATCATATCGAACTGAATATTTTTTATTGCAAGTGTTACAGTATGGATATTAGTCGAATAGTAGGATGCAAATATATTTATTAGTAATAACAAACGCATCTGTGTAATCAAATGTTTATAATGTTTGTTGTCAAACCTTGACCGAGAAATTGTAATTTGTTGCGCCCCATCATCGAAAAAAACGCAAAAAAACAATTTGTTTATATTTTTCGACATTATAAAGTTAATTACCGAGGTTGAAAAAATTATTTTATAATAGCCCAATCCTTTGTGAATAAAACAAAAAAAAGTAGCTCAATCGGACTAACAGTTCCGGAGATAAAAAGTCCTAAAAAAAGCCCGTTTTCGCAAAAATGGCAAAAATTACAAACTTTGAAGGCCTGTATTTTCTAAACAAATTGTCAACCGCAAAAATGATGACTTAAACCCCCCCTAATTCCATATGGACTACAACATATTTCATTTAGAACAAAACCGCCGATGGTGACGTCCAAAAGTGATCGATTTGGCGTGGAATGACCCTATTCTGATTTCCCCCAAAGCATTCACATATATTCACACAATCGTATGAGTCCTGCCCCACTACTTCAGTAAATAATAGTTCTTCAAGTGATCACTGTTCATGAGCAGGGGACGCTCAAATCAGTGTCGGATTTCTGAGTCGGTATGGCCGTCACGTTGGGCCACGAAAGTCCATAAGATGTCCTGTCTATTCCTATATCTCATCTGTGTCTCGGCTCCTGGAGGTTGTTTTTTAATAACTGGAGTGTCAAATGAAAGGGAAGGGAATTAGTTACACGAGAAAAAATACTCAGTGGTCGTAACTAAAACATTTTTTTTTAAATAGATACATACAGTATCTTTACGATCTCGCAATAACTCGAATCATAGATGTAACATATATTTATAAGAACATACAATTACGCTTCAGTCATTTATATTTTCGGAAAGGGAAAGCATTTGCTTATTCTTCTGAACAATGACGCATAATAGTTTATTGTATGTAAATTCTTAATTCCGTGAGACTTTTACTACCCTCACAATATTGTTGTTCCGAAACTAAATAATAAACTTTTTCGCTTTCTAAATACTTTTAGTAAACGCAAATTTGATAGGTTTATAAAATTCTTGCTTTGACTTTTTTATATATTTATAATATTTATTGCATATTTACGGATTACATATTTTTGACAAATATGTTTATGTTTGCACAATTATATCGAAGTAAGTAACTACGTATTTATCAAAATACAAAATAGAACAGCACCAATTACAATTAAAGAACATAGTAATTCGTTAATCATTTTCTCCCTTTGGTCTTATATAGGTTTTGTACCATTTTATTACCGGATGATCGTGCCGTTGTTTTTCAGGTACATGCGTTTGTTGGAGCCAATACCAACCAACATGGGCACCAATAAAACCAGTAGCAAATACCCATAGAAAAGCAGTCATTTTGGCATTAGTATTAAATTAGTAAAGAGTCCAAAAAATGAAAAATGTTCACCAGCTCCTCCTGTCGGAAATGTTATATAGATTAATAATAACGAATTAATAATATGTAGGGAATATAGTATCATAGTATTTCAATAAATGATAGGACCCACTTTAGGAGTATGATATACATCGAGTCTGCTCAGCATAGAACAGTCCAAGTATTTGTTTGTAACAGGTTATAATAATTATCGATCTGTACTACAGATTCTGTAGTGCACTTACGTAGTGCCAATGTTTTATTCTACCAGAAAAATCGCAATAAACCTAACCAAAAACCGACTTGCTCTGCGCATGATCGTAGCAGTGGCTTCTGCTATTTGCTCAGGGACGAAAATACGTATTTCTCCATAGGGGGCACAACATTTTTGTGTGGTATATATTTTGCTCTAAAATTTAAACCTTATTTTAAATCCAAATTCTATAAATTAAACAGTTTTTAATTAAAGAAACAGGGAGCTTATTGTTATTCTTTTATTTAATGTTATTCACTCGAAGATCATAATAAACGTATTTTTAATCTTTGTATTGCACACAAATGTTGTAAGAATTGTATATTGTATTTTATATTTAAGATGTATGCAGTTTCAAAAATAGAGATTTCAAATATCGCGCTTCATATACAACCGTTTGTTTGCCCTGGGGAGCAATGGATATCATATCTTGTATATCGAAAGGTTGTTCTACCACCGTTATCACGTCTCTGCCGTAAACTAAAAATGAGATTAATATTAATAATTGTACGAAAATCATGGCATGAATAACAATACACAATACCTTCACAATGTTCTAAAAATTGTATGCACTCCTGAAGCGTAGAGTCTTTCAAAACTACTAATTGTTTGGCCAGTTGCTCTAAAAGACACAGAAAGCACCTCTTCGCGTAATACCATGTGTCCGTTCCTAATTTTTTATTGTAGGGTTCCAAACTTTTCATTACCCTACATATACCAAATTCATAATTTCCTTTAGAACAGTACAATGTTCCAATTACTAAGTTTACAATACATAAGTGAAACAATTTTTTATCTTGATCCTCCTGTGAAACTGCTTGTTCTTCCTTTTCTATTTTTTTCATTAAACCTTCAGCTTCCGCATTTTGGGAAGTCATAATATAACTTACGCATAAATTAGCAAGTACTATAGCGCTTACATCTAAAATCTGAAATTTCGATAACATTTTTAATGATATATATATAGAAATACGTGAATCGTACGAAAAGAAACGATGGATAACTAACATTATCGTATTTCTTTCTAACGATCGGCTCGTAAAATCCTGTTGCCTCCTTAAATTTATTTTCTTGCATGAAAAGGGTATGAGCCACGTTCAGTTTCCATATATCGTGTTCATTACAAAATTCTACGCTTTTTCTAAAGATTTTTTCGACCTGAGTGTAATTCCCAAGTTCCCAATAAATTTTTGCTTGTGCCATTAAAACTGGTACGTATCTTTCTAAAGCTTCCTCATAATCATTCACAGCTTTTTTAACAGCGCTATCGTCATGATTCAGTCTCGCTTCCTGAACCCGTTTCGTTGCTTTTCGCAATATTTCCATATGCTTATTACCGAGATCATCAAATTTACGATAGGCTTCCTCTGGCGAAGTTTGCTGTGTAATTACCGCATCCAAATAATCATACAAATACTGAAACATAAAGGCCATTGTAATTACGATAAAAATCACTACGTTAGTAATTTTTGCGAAATTCATAAAGGGTGCGGACATTTGCTCCGCGAAGTGTGCACCCCTAAATTAGTTCACTCGTTACAGCCCTGCATCTGTAATATTATTGGTAAACTTAACCTTTGAAACTGCTTCATTTGCGAATCGTTTCTTGTCACAGTTTCATGCATGGATATGTAAGCTATATAATTACAAACAGAAAACTCTGTGGTTGATTGTTAAAAATGACTACTTGCGAATTGAATCAAATATTTCTTGGAGAAATTGCCTCCATACAAAATTACGGAGCATTCATCAGAATTCCCGGTTGTTCAGTCCAGGGATTAATACATAGGTCACAGGTACTCGGAGAAACAAATTCGTGATTATGGACTTATTTTCGCTCTACATATAATTATGTGCATTATACTTTTATATAATTTCGTCAGGTAAGCGCTGCTCACGTCGACGATGTTGCGGAAGTTTTGCAAAAAGGGGAACGTGTATGGTGCAAAGTAATTTCTATAGGAGACGATGGAAAAATAGGTTTATCAATGAAATTGGTAAACCAAGGAAATGGTATGGATTTAGATCCGAACGGTGTACAGGTGCAAAGAGATTTGCAGAAGAAAAAATCTGTGGGAAGATACGAACGGAAAGCTATACAGTTAGAGGCTGTTCTTAATACCACGTGTACGAAGTGTGGCACTGCTGGTCATCTGTCTAAAGATTGTTTTATGAGCCCCGATGGGAAAAAATATGAATTGATCCCAGAAATCGATGAGGCATCAAATCGTATTGAAGTGCAAACCGAGCAAGATACAAGCAAGAATGAAAAGAAGCATAAAGGAAAAAAGTTGAAGAAGAGAAAGAAAGCTAAAAAATACAAACAGCATAGTGACGATAACGATTCCGATGGGAAGGATGTAGTTAAAAAGAAAAAGAAGAAGTATTCTAAAGATGAAAAGAAGAGAAAAGAGAAGTCCGACAATTCCGGCAGCGAAAATTCTGGTGACAACTTTTCTAGTCACGACGTGAAAGCTCATAAGCGAAAACACTCGGAGAGTGTAGAGAAACGTACGAAAAAATGTAAACATTCGAAAAGTAAATAGGCAGATGAATGAAACATGATAAAATTCGAATACTCAAAATTAATGTCTACATTAGTTTTGTAACGTTCTAAGCTCCTGAAACTTATCCAGCAAGTGATTTGGGAGAAACGCATCTTATAATATAATTAATGATAACCATACTTACTGGTGTTAAATATTTATAAGTCAAATGTACATTCTCGGCGAGGACATCGGCTGCTAAATCATAATACTGATATTTGCAATATAACAATAATAAATTTGCAAATGTTTCAGGTGGAAACGGATTTTGTTGTAGTAAAAACTGAAGTTTTTCGAATCCCTCGCTTGGTTTCACGTCCATGTTTATTAGAGCTTGATTATGCAAAGTGACAGCATCAAGTTCTTCCTCAGATCTGGGGGGCATATCTGTCAATGCTTCTTTTGCTGCTTCATCTAGAAATATCGTTTAAAAGTTATGAAATTCTACATAGGCATATTATGGGAAGCTAATATATGTTGGAGAAAATTACAATTCTGCAATTGATATTCTATCGCTGCTTTCAAATTAAATGCTTCCGTTAATGCTGTTTCATGAAGCGTTAATGTATTTCCAACACTGCGTACTTCTATACCTTCTGTTGTCATGCCTACTCCTAATTCCGGATGTTCTCTTATTCCTTGTTCAATAACATCAGCTAATAACATTGAGATAAAGAGTCTGTTAAATTAATTTAATATGTAAGACTTAGCACTTAAGAATAACATATATTTTACCAATATGTTTTAAGGATGCAGCGTACTCTTTTAATTTGAAATAACATAGTGCAACATTATACGAAAGATGCGGCTTGAAACCTGCAATTTGCAATGCATTTGCAAACTTTTTTAACGCTTGTTCATATTGCTCTTCCTAAAAAAGATGAAGAATACAAATTATGCATTTCATTAGTGACATGGATTTTACATTTCCTTGATAATGTCGATACCTTGTACAAGAGACAGCCCAAATTAATTTCTGTATCAACATCATCTGTTGGACACTGGTCGACAAGATTTTTTGCTGCTACAAAATCTTCTTGACCATATTTAATTGCTGCTTGTAGTTTTTTTACTTTGAATTCTAAATTGCTCTGATTAATAACATTGGAGCATATTGTCCAAGCCTCCTGGTACATACATGCTTGGTGTAAAGATTGGGCATGATACAATTTGTATATGCTTTCATCTGGGCATAATTGAAGCAATTTTTCATAGCATTGAGCGGAAGCTATAAAATCTTGCATGTAAAAGTAACAATGGGCAAGGAGGGACAAACAAGGCCTCGACTGAAAAATAATTTCTCAATCATTATGCGTAATATGCAGGTCTATTCATTGATAAAAGATATTTGTATCTGGATGGAATCGTACGTACTGTGGAATAAAAATCTAAAAGTGTAATTAAGACCTTTATGGTTTCTGCGTATCGTTGTTCTTTAATCTGAAAGAATAGATATCTATATTGTATTTATTTTGCTTGTACCCAAAAAAATTTTCTTCCCCTTCAACTTTGATATGCACGTATAATTTAATTTTATAGTTATGAAATGAATGAAATAATAGTACAATTTATTTTTAATACCGATAGAAGTAACAAGTACATGTATGCTACTTTTAATATGTATCATACCATTGAATAGATGGTTTTTGTATATTCCCCATCTTTAATATGCACATTTTGTATAAAAGTACTCATGGTTTTTTTTTCTATATTAATCCTTTTTATTCACAAAATTTGAACAATTATTTACACCGCACGGGTCTTAAGTGTTTAACTACTTATATCCTACATAATGTTATGACACAACAAGAATATCGTAACTATGGAAACAATTCCACTCCCTGTACAAAGGGACAATGTTTCTTATATTTATCATTATTTGCGAAGGCATGTAGGTAATATATAATAAAAGTTAAGCTTTTAATAACATTAAAAACAGAAATACGTATGTATCTGGATTATCATTGTTTATAAAAAATCGCCATTTTCCATAACGCTTGATTGACTAGAAATATTTTACGTTATATTATAATACTTCTTCCATTGTTACATTGATCTGTTTCAGACAAATAATATTAGATCATTGCGCGTTCAACAATTGCAAATTTAAAATAATATAAACTCTCGTAACAATAAAAGAATTTTTCTTTCATTTATAATGTAGCTCATTTTTGGTATCAAATAAACGTATGTATTTCTGTCCTTTTGCGTACAAAACAATAAAGCATGAATAATAATATGATAATAGAACGTTTCAGAATCAAACTGCACAATTACAAATTGTTTTTTTTGTTTTTTTCATTTGCAAAACCGATCGAATCATAGCGCACTCCTATGTAAAAGTGTTACTATCAAGTGGCGCTCCCTTATGGACAGCGAACGGGCACGACAGAAAATATCCATAGCCAACTTTTAAATGAAGTTTCAAAGAAAAATTTCGATGCAGTGCAATCCAATATACAACTGACACATGACCGAATGCCAGCACGGCCATATTTTCTCCTATAATAAGAACTGGTGAGCATTACGGATTGGTGTTTTGATCGACGTTTCACCAATGGTGTTTTACAAATCCGATGCATACAGTACATATATACATTTGTATGTAATATGTGGTATGTAACAAAACGGGATGGTACATATAAGCACTGCGGGGCCCCGATAGCGCGTAGTACCGTACGCAGAACGAGTGCGTGTGTGACTTCCCTCTTTGGAGAAATGTCGTCGGCACTTGCGGCCGTGAAATAAACATCGAAACATGTCGGGACGGATAGTCAGTCGTGCGCAGACACCCGGCGATGATGTTCAAATAGGTTCAGGGGTTGGATGTGCTGTATGCAATAGGACTGACAAGCTGTTAAGGTGTTCAAGGTGCAAGACCGTGTTCTATTGCACCAAAGAACATCAGAAGCGCGATTGGAAACGTCATAAAGAATTTTGCACCACTCATCCCGTGCAGTCGGCCGCACCGGGTACAATTTCGAGCGATAATCAAAATTCTTTACTGAAATCTGCCAAGAATACCTCAGTCAGGAACTGCCAGATATCGACGGTACCCGTTGTTTCTAACCTAAGCGAGAGGTCGGTGCTGGAACGAAAATCTGAATCGAATGATACGCCACAGGTGCAGAATAACGTGAAACATCTTGGAGGTACGTGAAATCCATCTTCTTATCCGCGTCCGCATAGTTTATAAATCCGTTTGTTTTTGAAACGGTATTACTGTGAAACATTGCGCGTGAAATAAATATCCGTTAAATTTGCTTGCACAGTGATCGATTACGAGGTAGCTTCTTGTTGTTTAATACTTTATTGTACTCAGTGCCCGCGAGCCATGTACGATATTCGAGTAAAATACGTGTAGCATAAGTATTACTTGCATTCTCTTGCCGAGTGTTTCATTCAGTTGGATTGACGAATGTTTGGCACGATTCACACTGTTCGCAGGAAGGAACAAGCAACAGGCGGAGAAAGTGAAAGGACAATCGGAGTACAAAGAGAGCCAAAATTCGAAAAGAAAATCCAATACCAGTAAGGCAAAGGGTACGCATACTTGCAAAGTAGACGGATGGACTTCTCCAATAACATACGAAGGTAGCTCAGAAGACACAATTCTGGGCGCCAGAACAGAATTGTTGAATCCAGCCTTAGAGGGTTCGAGAATACTTGATAATCTAGAGGACAATGAATTAGATATGCCTACCCAGCATCATAACGGCTTGAAGAAATTTCCGGAGGTTTATTTGACACACGAGGATGACTTTCTGCCGCCGTTCCTTCACAAAAATAAAAATAATCTTGAAGAATTAATAGACGAAATAAGCAGAAATGTGATTAGAGACATGGACGAGTATGGTATGTGTGTGGTAGACAATTTCCTCGGAGCAGAGAAGGGTCACGCAGTGTTAAACGAAGTTCTAAATATGTACAGTGCTGGGTTATTTAAGGACGGACAATTAGTTTCTAATAAAGCAGGTGCAAATGACTTAAAAACGATTCGTGGTGATCAAATAACGTGGCTCGACGGAAAAGAAAAACAATGTCAAGATATTGGGATGCTGATATCGCAAGTTGATGCTGTCATTATGAGAGCAAATAAGATGTGCAACAATGGAAAGATGGGAAACTATACAATCAATGGAAGGACAAAGGTAAGCAAATCATTTACCTCAAATATAACCATATATGAAAAACACATTAGCATTGCACTTAATTTAATTAATACGTTGTGTCTCAATAATCAGATATTGCCAAGGTTTATATCTGTAATAATAAATGAATTAAATAGTGGATAGATATTTGTAATTACATAAATATTTTATTAATAAAATAATAACAATTCATTGGTTAAAAAATAATTAGGCATACACATATTAGAAATGTACTTATACTAGTACTTTTACCGCATTCCTATTATCTCATTTTTTCTTAAGCACAGTTAATTAAACAACTTTTCGTTTACATAATTATTTATTGTTTAATAATTGTGCTCAAAAATAAAAATTTTCGCAAGAAAATTGGCTCCGTTTTGAATCCAACATCCATTGTACATACATACTCCTTAATATTTTATTAAAGCAAAACGAAAATTCTGATAAAGTGTTCTACCTAGTTACTTACATATTTGAATAATTACAAATTATATTACATATTTATAAAGTTAAATTGTTAAAAATATCTATCTTTAACAGCCATTAATAGACAAAACGTTATCTTGCGAATCTGGTAAAAAATTGATATTAAACTAAGTGCAATGTGTAGTGAAAAAATGTTCGAACTAATTACCGCGTCAGGTAAAGAGTCCATCAGGAAGGATAGGATTTACATCCAAGCGTTCATTTAATTAACTATCAAATCAAAGTACTGACGTACCCCGTTCGTTGGACACAATTATATAAGAACATTGTAGGAAAGTAGTTTTCCAAAATTGACGAAACTATTGCAAGTATGACCCGTGCAAGTATCGACCGTGCCAATTGATTAGGAAGAAAAGAATACCGTTTTCTGCGATGCCTGTCGCAAAAAAATTAGCTACGGACAATGAGCTGTTAACTGTCCTCACTTTCTAATTACTAATCCAACTGCGATAAGGAACAAAAATACATATCGACGGCGCGCCTCTGTCTTATCGGGGAAAGAGTAAACCTAGTGAGAATCAGTCTTTAATCTTGCTAGCGGTTAAGAGAGAGAAAGGGAGAGACAGTGAGGGAAAAAAGGTGCAAGGAAAGGGAGAAGCGATTAAAGGCAGAGAAGGTCAGGATCCCGAAATTGCAACGATCTTTCGACCAGCTCGTTCGCCAAACAGGCGAGTCGAAATGAGAGTGGGAACTAACGAAGTGCAGTCGGTCACGTACGCCGTACGGCTAGCTCACTCTTCGTTATCTCTTTCTCCTTGTCCCGCCAACTCTCCCTTTCGTCTTTCACATACATATGCCAGAAAGCTGTATAGTTGTATAGCCATCGTCTAATAAGTGTGTTCAATGCTGTTACGCGTCGATCTATCATTGAAGAAATTTGAAACGCCCGCGCGCGGTCGTAAATCTTGGTCGGTGCTACGGGAGCTAGAAAAAGTATCAATGGTCAGCCAAGAGTCGGCAATGTAGCTATTGAAAATGCATTATTTGCGTGAGTACGTTACGTGCAGTTCGATGATCTGCATGTGCATTCAGTCGTGAAAGATATTTCTGTAACATTTTTCTTTTTTTTCAAATGGAGTTAGAGTTCGAAACAATGTGACGGATTAATTTCGTGAACGCGTTTTACTTCGAATTAATTGATTCGCATAAATGTTGTAGATATGCTTCCTCATTGGTTTGCTAATGTAATCGCCGTATACTTTGCGCGTAACTATGAGCGGTTTTTTTTTTTAATAACACGTAATTGAATTCGTTGAATTTGTTTCGGAGTATATGTATTGATACGATTAAGTGATGTAGTTTTGTTGAATGTGGAGAAGGAACGTAAAGAGAATCGTGAAATTGCTAAAACTAGCGATGTGAAAAAATATGTTCGTTCCTACTATTGCAATATATTCTCCTTCCAGACTAAACAACTTGTTTCACTGTTCAATAACCGAAACTACAACCGAACATATATTTTTAGAACGAACATATAGCGGTGTACTGTCCATTTACTGATTCCATTTATAGTACGCTAGAAAATGTTCGGTATACTTCACATTCTTTTATTGCCCCGTGCTAAATCTGTCGTCTAATTAGTGCGCTGAATTAGTACCTCTTTCACGCAGTGTCGTTTCATTAAAAATGTCTTCCTTTTTGCTGTCGTATCGATGTTCAGTACAATGTTCTTATCGATATTGGACGATGTCGATAGAGACAAGGAAATTTGGGAAAAGAGAAAAAAGGAAACAGCATTGGTCAAAACATGTTGCTCACAAAAGTGCGAAAACATTTAGAATTCCTCGAATCCTGGATTGCTTTCGGAACCTCTGCGTATGTGCAATTACGTTCTTATTTTGAATGCATAACGAAATTATATTCTCCAATGTTGAACTCTATTTCATTAATGATAAGTGCATAACATTGTAGTAGTCTTAATTTTCTGGGATATACAATTATTTTCTAGCATTTCGTAAGCAACTGCTATCGAGACTCTAGTATTACAACGAGAAAATTAGGAACCTAATTATATGTCATTGAATATTTATGTAAGAATTGCACGATGATGTGCCATTAAATTTTAGATTGATAAACCGGCTTTAGTGTCTATTTCGCTAACGCATCGACTCTCTGAAACTTAACTTACAGCAGTAGGCTTATGTTTTGGGAGTATGATAGATACTTTAGAGGTTTAACAATTTACATTTTTTTTAATAAACCTGTATATCAGTCTTTTGATCATAGGACTTACTAATAATTTACCTACCTGCGTGCTACGTCAAATACACGAAAAGCTCCGCAACAAAAAATAAAACAAATAATTTTACATAATTAAATACTAATTAAACGCTTACATTCAACTCTTCGACCACACATTTATTTCATACATATCTAAAGAGTAACATTTATTGCTGTCAGCTAAGTACAAAAAAAAGAACAGGAGAGCAGAAGTTTATAAATGTATATTACGTAGACATTTCACTTTGTACGTAATACATTTTTGAGATAAACAAATATTACGGTCAAATATAATTTTTAATAAATTAATTAATTTGCAAAAAAATATCTGATTAGCTTCACGCATTTTCCACGGATCAATGCAAAAAGATTAGACGGGACGATAGTTGTTTTACCGATTATATTTGCGCTAGGCCGTTCACTTTTGATTGAATCCTTAGAAGTGGCTGACTACACCTTAATCTTTAACCTTCGTGAAGGTGAAATATATGTATATATGTATATGTTGTACATACATATGCATTTGCGCAGACAGGTAGGCGGTTGAGAGTATGCCAATCCTGTCTGGGGACAATTTCACTCGTCTGCTCGATAATGCATACATCCACGAGGGTATTTACCGATGCTTGTTGATTTACTGATCGGTTCGCACATCTTCCGCGCAATTTGTAATTTTAATAGTCGTGTCACGATGTTTCGCTTCATGGAAACTAAGGATTATCGTGTTAAAAGGATTTATGCGCGAGCAATACGAGTATATGAACAATTTCAACTATAATGCATGAAGATACAATGGGAGATGTATATTCTTAACGAATTGTTCAATTAAAATCAGGAAATCCGGAATTTTATTTGTATGGTAGACGATAATGATATCTCATTCAATACATTTCTTGTAGTATTTGTGTTCTGAGACTCTTGTAATTAATCTTTCTTTGTATGTACTTGTAAGTAATTTTAATCATTCACGAGTAAAATTACTGTCGAAGCGACTGTTGATTGTACGTTTCGTTACTAATGCTATAGGAAACGATAGATAAAACTAATTAGATTTGAAATCGTTCTACTCGAAATGCATAGGAACTTTGTACTTAGATGTACTATGTACTGTTCTTTTACACACGTTGCTAATATTAAATAAAATACTAGCTATGCAAATTCATAGAATCAAGATTCTTAGAACGAATTAAATTCATCAATTGTACAGGGAAAAAACGGAGTTCCTTTCAACGGATTCACTTGTGCTCAAGGATTACACTTCTCATTCATTTTGGTTACAATACCTTACCTGTATCGCACTAAAATAGAATATCTCTTAAATAGAATAAAGCCAGAGATTAAATAGAGATTAAGGAATCTGATTTTGATGTCCGTGTGTAATTTATAGCTCGTTACAGTCACCGTTCATCTCTTAGTAATTGCTGCCGACTGTATTGGATATTCTACAATAGTTCTAAACCATAATAATTTCGTTCCCGCGCTTCAATCTCTTTTATGCACACACGTGCAGTGACTATATTTGAAAAATCATGTGAAGTCATATTTCGTGGAAATAATATATTATTCCGTACATTTTCTTACTACCGGTTGTCGTTTCCTAGAATAGACAATAAATATAGATGCTGATAACAATGCAACTTGCAAGAATGCGGTAAAATTTAATGCTCCCGAGCACGTGAAAATTTTTGCGGTTTCGACACACGACACATGCATAGGCATTCGCGTGTCTTCGACTTAAATAAAAGCGTAAATAACGCAGCAATTTAACTCGTTCGACATGTCGATACGTATAGTATTCTTTTGGAAAGAAAATTAAATCCTTTTCGTCCTTTGGAGCAGCAATGCGGTCATAAGATTAAGTTTCATCGGGATCTTTCGTTATAAATCAAATTAAAAGTGCCTGCATATTTCAGCACAAAACCAACTACATATGTATGTTTGACGCGCAATTGTACTGTACCTATCGGTGACTCATTAGTCAGAAATATTTTCTGGATTAAAAGTGCAACAAACGGGCGTACTTTGCTTTCAGTTCTGTGGAATGGGTGCAATAATGTTACGAGAACGGGTTTCCCCTTTAGGCATCGTGCAGCCGTTTCGTTGCTTCGTTCATTCAAAGAATATAACGAAGTTTGTTTTCTTCCCTTAGTTAATTGCATTTTGTTATTATTGGATAGTTGTATGTGTTTCACAGCGAATTTAGTTTTGATGAAATGAGGTTTGAAATAATTCTTGGACGTTGTTCAACCGCTAAAAATTCGATTGTGACGCAGTTTCTGCATATTGCGACTAAGGCAAAGTTAGAAAAAGGTTGTGAATTATTATACATTTATATTGGATATATTATTGTCACGTCTCTATCAGTATTCGCGATGTACGAAATGGATTTGTAGTGTAACGGCATTAAAAATGATTTTTTATGAGTAACAGATATGTAGTATAGATTCTTACAGTATGTTCTTCAAAAGCGAAAAATAATATACTAAAACATCTGTGTAAACTAATTGCACAACCTGTTAAATATGTATAGTAGAGACAGTGTATATGCGACGTACACATTTATTTCTTTTATTACATGAGATACAGTCTTCGAGTAAGAATATACATTTTGAATTTTCTATTGCGAAAAGATAGGACAGTAAAAAAAAACTTAATCCCTTGCCTTCTTATGATAATTTCATAAAAATGTGGACCAAATCAGACGATTAATTTTGTATCCACTAAAAAGACTTTAAATTGTACGTTTGTTTTTCATTATATTTCGAGGCAAAGATTGCGTTGTAATCCAGTAGGATCAAAGAAAAGCCACATTCAATTACTCATCTGCAACAACATGTTCTGCGTCATTCATAATATACTCTTTTGACAGATTTATTTGGAGCGGTCGATCGATCGTTCATTCTTTCATAATCTAGTTCTGGTGCAGTTTTTTGTACTTTGAAATACAACAAATCGATGCACGTACATACTTCCAACACATATACTACATAGTTAATTTACACTAAAATTATTGCCACATTAAAAGTCATCTTTGTTGCACCTGTGAAATCTCTCAGATTCTCGTTAATCGGTTACACCTTTCCCTTGCACCGTTCACCGTGGAAGAAGGGACAACTATACCGCACAAATGCATATAATTTTCTACTCAATCGACACCATAATATCAATTTCACCACATGCAGCGTTTCACATTCATATCAGGCGACTATGCCAATTTTTCGCGTTAATACACCGTACGTTTTTGACTCGTATGCTCATAATCTGTAACAGCGATTCTTCTGATACCGTGATAACGTATATACACCTCTGGTGGGCTATGTTCCTTATCTGAGGAACGTGACAAGCTGCACGTAAAGTGTACAATATCAATCTTTTTGTTTCAACGTTGCACTCTATCTACACCGTATCAGCCGATTCTGGTCAATAAATTGAATTATATGTGAAGATAACGAGGTTATGACCAGAAAGGAAGGTGTTTTCAAATAGAATACCTGGGCCATCAGAGGACATACAATAGGTGTAGGAAATTACGTATACATATAATTGCATAGCTATTGAATTACGTGGCTTTAATTGATGTCAGGAAAGAATGGCATGTTTGGGGCGTTTAATCTGGCCGAACAATCTTTGTCATCGGGTGTCGCGACGGAAGTCGTGGAAGATAATAGATAGCTGATTACAGAAACGTCCCTATGTTGCTTTAACGTTGAAACAAAACGATGTGATCTACGTTTAGCTCAGTATCAATTGTCTGTTCGTCAAGATGATCAACGGTCTACAATAGGCATTGAAAAACTATGGATATATGTATCAATATTGAACGTGTTAAAAAGAAACGTCACATCTTTAAGAAAAACTATTTCCGAGTCAGGCCATACCTGTGGCTGAACAATTTTTTTTCTTCCATTAAATAACTGTTCCGCATACATCGTTTTTACTATTCTGTATTGCGGTAAAAATAACGCGTTACGCGTCTTACATGAATGAAGGTGTGCAATTCTGTGGAATGTCTGTCACACGCACGAAAAATAATTCATTCAATGTCTAATTAATACAAATTAAATATCACTTTATTAAATGCAAAACACCTTGAAAACTGAATATCGTTTCCTTCTATTTATACGAAAAATCTGCGAAGGATGAGACAAAAAATATATCAAGCAATTCAGCACACGAGGTTGCGTAAGTTGCATCAATGGCACATCGTTGGAATAGACGGAGGCTATGTAGAGATGAAAATATAATTTCGAAAGTCTCTTTTTCATTTTAGAAGTGATGAGGTTGCTCGTAGGAATATATTAGCGTTTCCGGTTTAAAGTATGAGCGATTAAAAGCCGCGTGGCACATGTTTCGTGAATTACGTGAGGCGGTATACAATACACGCCAGCATATCTAGTGCCAAGGTTGACGCCCTATATGGGTCAAGGCTGAAAACGATCCCTAGTTGTCTTGTACGCACATTCTCAGTCAGTAAACCAATCCATGATCGTAGCCCTTTTTGTGCTCGTTCATTGATAGAGAGATCTATGGCTGCCCTTCTATGTTGTACCAAGTGTTTCAGCGATATCTATGCTTTGGACATCAGACTTCTTGTAACATTTCTTCTTATATGTGTACCACCACCCTCAATAATGGTATTGAACTGAAAATACTCCGATACCTAAATTAATAGCACTAAATATTTTGTATCTTGTACCGAATGCTTTTCATTTTCCTTCCACTATGCTCGCCAGCATTTTAATTTAACAGGTACGACTGTATATTGATCATGCACCGTGCAACTCTATCGTCGCATTCGAGAATATTAAAAAACACAAACTGCTACTAAATATTCGCGAGCGGCGGTACAAGGTAAAAAAAGGAAACATATTAGATTTATATCTGGCATGAAGGTATCAATTGAATCTTTATTATTAAACATGAATTCACCGAGAACGAAGAGATACCATCACATGCAAGACGTGAGTCACACGATTTACCCGTTACAGCAAATGACCATCCTGTTTTGATTTAATGCAGGGTCGGTCATTGTCTTGTGCAGTTGTACTGACCAACGGTTCAGATCGTAAACTTTACCGCGTATATTGAACCGTTTGTCGAGGTTGCATGTATCGTAGAAAATTGTTACAAAAAATGTATGGCGGTAATTATCTTTATTGTAAGGCATCCTAATGTTGATCGATCAGAGGAAAGTAAAGTGAAATATCTGTTATTCTTTGCTGTTATCATCTGAAACTGCTGATAGTAGTAAAGGGTAACGAAATTCTATTATTGCAATTCTTGAATATTGAAGAATCTCAAGATATTTTGAATACCTTTCCTTTTTCATATGCCAACATTTCAATCAGCCTTTACTAACTCGAAATATAACGCGAAGATATTTCAAATAGTAATTGTTAAAATAGAAATTGCAGGATCTAGAAAAAAGTGTTATATAGGGGGAATTAGATATTTATCCGTGGAATGCGAAGCTCGAGATGGTAAAGTAGTATGTACATGAAAACGAAAATAGAGGTATACAAAGGTGCACTGGGATGTCTACCTGCTTTTCGTTACGTGATGTACCTCACGAAAGGATAGAACGTGCCCACGATTTCGTACAGCATGACTTACTGCACGTAGTACATATTCAGGATCCATTTCATTGAAATGCATAGGCGACATAAATTCGGAGTATCTTTTCCAATATACATACCTTTTATATTCTCTTTTTTTTGGTACACTTTTGAAAACAGAAAGCAGCTGCTATTTTGAATATTTTTCAATATTTTAATTTGTATATAAATTAATGTTTTAATATTGAAATCGCGCATCTCTATCCCAAAGCTTTCAAACTTAATAATAACTAAATTCACGATATTTTATTCAAGTTAAGAGATAGAGTTCTAAAGGCTTACGATTGCTAACGAATCGATATAAAGGATTTAGGATAATGTCTGCGGACTTCGTACTCCCTGTGGCAGCAAATATTCCACCAAAACTTGCATTATTTTCGTAAAAAGTGATGGCAAGAATTGATTAAAATTATTCAAGTATTATAGTGCAATTTCGATGGCGATAGTTTTTATGGGTTATCATTGATGTTCAGTTATTCAGAACTAATTAAAAATCTGAACGTATCATTATATTGTGATCACGGTGTTGTTCTAAAAGAGCAATATTATTATTGGAAAATATCCAGCAAGGTTTTTCATACTTAGAACATAATTTTGGCACGTAACGTAGAAATCGAAATAAGTCGAAATTTCTAACTGAAATCGTTGATAATCAATTCGTCGATGAATATTCAATAACAGTACACGAGAATAAATTCTTCAAAAAGTGATTCAAAATCGCGGCTTTCGTTACACGAGCCTTCCCAAAAAAAAAAATATTCAAATACGTGTCACGGCCAGTAACTTACCTCACGCCTGGAAAAAGAAAAGAATCACTCCACGTATTCAACTTTTATAAATATGTTGTTACCCGTTTATTCAACCTGTGATAATGCAACATTATTATTTATTACCCACGGTATCGTTTTCTTGTCCTGTTGCATCTCCAAGGCTACTTATCTTCACCATTTTGCTCCTCAATTGAAAAGGACAACACAGTTTCATTCGACAACATAATTAACATTATTTTATCCGAATATGTATGCATAATTGTATGCGACTCCTCCTTCGCTGTACAGCCGCTGTATTTTTCCGCCTCGGAAAGAGGAAAAAAAAGAAGATATTGCATGAAAAATTATACGTTACACGTTCGCTTCAGCAGCTTCGCGTGTTTGTTAATTGATTCCACGGAACGAAATGTATGATTCAGAGGTACGAGACAGGTCAATATTCTGCGTGATTGCTTGATACCCGGATCCACTTTTCAGAGCTTGTTTGTCGAGTACATTATTATAACGTCGATGCATTATTTTTCAGGCGATGGTGGCTTGTTACCCGGGTCACGGTTCACATTACGTGAAACACGTGGACAATCCTAATCGAGATGGACGGTGCATCACAGCCATATACTACCTGAACCGAGATTGGGATATTAAGGTACGGATCAGTGTGTCATTACTTTCTAAGCAATGTTCCTCGAACTATTTTGGCGCATTATGAAATTTATATTCTACATCGTTTACATATGGAAAAGGAATAGTGAATCATTGTGTTGTTCGTAATTTAACAATTTAGCATTCATGTACGTTGCGGGTATAAATACTATGTATCTGGTAGATCGGTAAATTTCACCTGTAGGTGGAGGGGATTTTTACTTGCGCTCTGTCTCTTTTGTTCAACGTGATTTATTCTATTGATTTTAAGACGCGCGAAGGGGTTCCAGCAGGCACTTCAAGAGACACATTTATAGTTAAAACTAATTTTCTTCGATTTGTATTATACATGGTCTTCTCGGTCTTTTGAAAATCTCTACTTTTATTTAGTCACATCCGCCGAATGGGCGTCAGTGAATAATAATTCGTAAAATTTGACAAGGCACAATCCTTTTTTTTATTATTCTAACGTGTTAGATACACAAGGAGGAAAATTGAATGAATATCCGCCATTTGTATTTAAAAAAAAACAACTGTACTTGTTAACAGTGTAACAGTCAATTTCTGCGTTGAGTGTATTACATTCCTTATCATACTATAAACTGCTAGTGCAAGTATAGCGCCTAGCATGATAGGTATCCTCATAATTATTTCATTATTTCTCCTTCACCTTGCACGCATGGCCATGAACCTTAGAATATTAAAAAGTAAGGACACATTCTGAGAGAATGCGAGCAACGAAGGGCATCCGGGGCCTACGTGAGTTGCTTCATGCGCTTATCTGTATATCGGTGGCAAACTATAGTTGAGCGATGCTAACATTGACCTAAACCAAAAACAGGGGCTGTTTAAACAGAAGCTACCATGTAAAATAAAGCAGCGCCGAATATAGTATACCCTGTGCAATACTATTTCACATACATATATACAATACATAACTAAACAGGGCGAGGCATTTAAAACAAGCCACCTGAATAACTCGGTTGCTATAGGTGATAGCAGAAAATGTGTCGGACAAAACTTGCTTGGTTTCGCGGGTGACATAATCTCGGGTTAATAGTTTTTTTGTAGATCGACGCGTAGAGGATATATGAAGGTCAGCTCCGTTTTTTTTTAATGGGTCGATATATATTTCTATGCACTATCTAATAGAGCGTTTCAAGGCGCATACAGTGGCCTAGGACTCGAGGTCATTCAAGATCGTTGAAGGTCAACTGCGATGGAAAATATTTTACTTTGAGGAACTGATAGGACATGTTCGCCTACGAAAAAAGAATATTAACATGAGATTATGCATGCATACTCATCTCAACCATGAATATAATTAGATAGATTAGGGGGCATAAGGGAACATATTTAAGATGCTTGGTGAATGACATTGGTGAGGTATTATTCATCTATTGTGCTTAATACACAGTAATAATTATTTTTAGAGTAATTGGTAAACAGTAATTATGAAATATCAAAAGAGCTATCACTGGGCAATATGAACGAGGCGTAATAATACAATCAGCAATGTCCATTAAAGTATTTCAATACCGCCCCGTTGTGAATTCAAATAATCTCAATTGCAAAATTCTTGAATTGCATATGAACTAGTTATTTTCAATCGACTATATATCATTCTACAAAAGGAGAAAAGAACCAAATTTATGTTAGCCCAACGGGACTGCTTTGGTAAATAATTTGTTGCATTCGTCGCTCTCGTGAACTATCTTATTAAGCGTACAGATATTTATTTATTTAGAGATTTATTCAAAAATTAAATGTTAAAAATCTTTGGAATTCATGAATGTTACATAACCGAAGCATGTATGTATATGTATATTAATTGCTTTCCTATTTAATTTGCTTCTATTTGATTTTCGATTCCTGAATCGCGCGATAACTTGATATTAGTACTGAATATGATTCTTTTCGCACAATAATTCTTTTTACTCTGTTTATAGAAAAATGGTGGCCTTTTGAGGATATTTCCAGAAGGTTGGCGCGACCAGGTGGCAGATATCGAACCTCTCTTCGACAGAATACTTTTCTTCTGGTCCGACAGGAGAAATCCGCATGAAGTACAGCCAGCATACAAAACCAGATATGCAATCACACTATGGTACTTCGATGCCGAAGAAAGGAATCAAGCTTGCCGAAGATATCAGAGAGAAAGTAGGCACATTAGTTGCAAGAGCTAATAACCAGCTTATCACTTTACGTAGAATATGTTTATCGCGTTTAATTGTTAAAATTAATTCGTTCACAATTCCCCGGACAATGAATCGCGCGTTACATAAAGGAGAGAAAATTCTCTGCACTTGCAATCGTATTTTGAAAGTACAGAGGATAGAAGCGTGAATGATTCGCCGTGCTGTAAACTGTTCATTTGCTTAATCAATTAATATAATTTTCAGGGGAATTACATTCGAAGAAGGAGAGTTCGTGAGACATGGAGTCTGAAGGACTGTTACACCGTCCGTCGATTGAAATTGTAACTCTATTAGGTAAACTTATATACATGTATATAGTCACGCGACGAAAGCGCTGGTACATAAACTATTATGTATTATTCTGTATTATGATATAGTCGAGATTGCGAGGGGTACGGACATCGGATTATACATATAAAGATTTAAGAATGTGCAATAGTTTTAAGCGCGTTCTTCTTCTTTTATATGGCGGCACTGTAATATATTTCGGATGCGTAAGCGCGAGTTGTCCTTACGGTTAACTGTTTTACATATTAATCATTAAACTCCGGGTTTTTTTTTCCTTCGTCTAACACTTTAATCGAACATTTAACAAGTAAATGTTTACCATTCGCTTCAACGTAACAGAAAATTTCTTCGTTAGATCAACCCGATACTTAGCTTCCAATATTTGGAGTACTAAACAAATTCTCGCGGCATTCGTCATTCGTGTGCGTTTGCTGAAATTACATAGTGTACAGAGAGAACGAGATTGCATATATGTGTGTGTGTGTGTGTGTGCGTGCGTGTAGAATGAGAGTAAGGTCAATGCGCCAGTGACAGCGTGTGATTTAAATAATAAAAATAATGTTTCTATCGTGAAAAAAAACTTGCCGAGAATTTTGCGTTTTAATTATTATCTTTACATCAATATATTTGTCCCTTTCGACTTCTACATGGCTGATATTGTCGACGGCGGTTCAGCTTGTTATTAATATGAAATTGTAATATTTACGATATTATGCTCTCAAGATTTATTATTATATACAACTCTCAAATGTTACGCGTTGTTCCACAAAGTTACGATCCTTTGATTAAACGGCCAGTAAGTGACTTATGCTTCCGGCGCAGTGAATTGAGATATGCCAGGACCCAGTCTGTACCTGTAATATTGTTATGTACATTGCGAAGGGATAGAAACACATGTGTTTAATATTGTATGTATCTATTTATATAAATCGATAAGTCAAAGAAAAACAAAAATTGGGAAAAAACGAATTGAAAGCATACTTCCTGTGTCCCGCATAGAAAGTCTGATATTAAACTTTGCTAGGTGATATGAGGAAGAAGTGTGTTTAATTTTTCGAAGGCGTATGTATTCGGACACGGAGGATCAAAAAATCACCCAGTATCCTCGACGAGTGACCAAGTTGTTTTCAATGATCAAACATTAATTTAATATGCCCTTATTTTAGTAGTGAATATTGTTGCGGTTTAAGTTATGAATTGAAGGCGCAGTTTTTTTGTTTTGTTTTTGAAATACTGTAAAATTGATAAGAATTGTAATGTGAAAATAAATATTGTACAAAATTCATATGCAATAATTCATGGGAGTAGAAGGTCACTGAATTTGCTCGTTGTAAAGAGACGTGAATTTTCTTCGTATTGAATTTATTTGTACTTGTAAATAAAAATCAAGTCGAAACACCATCGATATCTTTGGGAATGGCACAGTGTTCAATTAAATCTAATGCCGGAACATATACTTTGAATGAATAATCGTTTTTTGGAAATAATCCGGGATTGATTACGTGACAATTAGAATAGGTAGTTTCATATGCCTCATATTTATCTGCGGCTACAATGAGATCTGGTGTAGGATATATTTGTAGCGCGTGATCGTACTTCCAGTACACAGGAATCACCGAGAGACTTAACGGAGTTAAATGGGACTGGCATATAATCGACTTGGCATACTGAAACAGTGTATGTGTATTAAATGGGATAATTCTTAAGTAATATGCATAAACATTTAATGCTGTAAGGAAACTTACGTGATCGTAGGCATTGCCTTCGCGCGGAAACTGAAGTGTATTCCTACACATTTTTGTTAAAATATCTTCCCTAAATACTACAATTTCTTTCGTACAGTATTGTATTCTACATGGGTTGGTGGTAAATATTGCGCCGGGTATATTCTTTTGAAATTCTCCTGTAAGATGCTTTGGAAGTGGTGATCTTGGCAAAATTTTCGGCGATCCCACGTCATCTGATGCAGGTACGAAAATGAATTTAGAAGTTTCTTTAATATCTGGATATTGCATTATTATATCGGCGAGTTGTTCAAGGCCCTCCTTCAGTTTTTGCGTACTCAACACATTCGAGGGAAAACTTAAGAAATGGCCGCACAATACAAATGCAATAGGTGGATATTCGGAATATCCATCCAGCATAGATTTAAATTTACGTAAAATAGTTTCATCGTCTAACCACATTTCAGATATGAAGATAATCATTCCATCTTTATTGGAATCCTCATAATGTTTCAATTTTTCAGACAGTTTTAATGAGTCTCTATGTAAACCGCCGAATGTATTAGCATTGCCAAAATCTACACGTCCGTTACTGGATGATTCTGCTGGCGGGAAACCTAAATCTTCCACATGTAAAATACCATCTTTAAAATCTCCTTTGGCCATTACTACCGAGCCTTCCATGATCAAGCCGTCTTGAAAATTGTATATAATTACTAAGGAAAACAATACTAGTATTGCGCGCTTAAAAGATAGATTAACAATTATTACTTCTAAAGGTCTAAAAGGATATTGCTCCTCGGAGGTCAATTTTTATTGTACCCCCTGTGTCCTCTAAGTAATATTGACCTTCCGTTAATTGCGTTAACAGACCCATTACATAAACATTTCCCTTTTTACTTTCACTTAGCAAATGTTCAATGCTTACTAACTCGATCCAATTTTCCTTTTTCTCGCCAAGCTTAGGAGGCGTAAATAGTTCGTGTCTTAAGGTTCTATACCAAAGTAATTCAAATCTGTCTTTAAAGATTGCAGCCTTATACTTTGCTTCTCCGTATAAATCCGACGTTACAGTTGTCATTATATATTTTTTCCTGGACAAGTCGTATTTCATTTTTGGCACGTCGAATACATCTATTACGCTTAATATGGTTTCTGTGTGCTTCAATGTATTAGGTCTTATACATTCCTCTATTGCCAATTTTAAGTTTTCAACAGTTATATGCGGATCGCTTAAATCTTGAGCCAAAACTTGTTCCACTATGCGTGTTAGCCAAGATTGACGTTCATCTTTCTCCGTGTTTAGCAGCTCCTTGGCTAGCGATATGCTCAGTTTCCTACGCATTGGAATAGTTGTTTTTGTAAATAAAAATACTACAAAATTCTAATATCTATACGTATTCGTACAAATATAGAATTAAATTTCCAACGGTTATATACCTTGAAAGTACAAGTCCATATAAAGTGAAGGTGCTTTGTACCGTTTTTATCAATTTTTCATCCGCCATAATAATAACTCTATAAGCAGACAGTTATGTTACAGAAATTGATATCAATTATATAGTACGTAAACAAACATGCTTTCTTCCCTTTTTCTATAAATGATCAACGTTACAAAGAACAATAAAAAGAACAACGTGTCACAATTGACAGTTCCGACTAATAATGCGAACATTTCCCGCCTTCTCACGCTGCAAATATCCGAACTAAAGTTATCGTAAAGGCATTCAATTATTTCATTTGAAAGAATTCATTGCTTATTACTTTAATCACAGAATTACACAGTTAAATAGTAAACTATCGGGGGAACATTTAAATGTAATAGAACAGAAATTAAATATAACTTCGGATATGATTTTTCATTCTAAATCAATTTTAAATATATCAACTGCTATAAAATGGTACAGGGGCTCTAATGCCCGACAGACAGTCGATAACAGATACGTGGCGCCATCTCGCGTTTGCGGCCTTTTTCGCAGTTTTCCGCACCGCCAAAACCGAATTCCTGTATTACATCGTTAATTTAAACAATTGCGTTTTCCTCTGCTTTTAGTGTGTATTTTTCAACCGGACTGGTCCTAAATTAAAGCTACGAGCTATAGCTATCTCCTCCAAAAGACTCGAGGCTATGGATTTTCTTGCTTAAAAGTTATTAACAATTAAAGAATCGGCAAAAATGCACTCCGGGTCACTGCAATTATATCTAAACCGTTCATCGTACGTTGCTCCTTTTATTTTCCTGTTCTGCTCCTGCTGTTGTATTTTATAGTATCTTCTTTTTTATAGCATCGCTTTCCCTCACTTCCTTGACTTCCACTCTCATTAAATTCACCCTTGCAAGACTCATTCCATTCCTCTTCAAGCAATCCACCCTCACTCCTATGCCTCTAGTTTGGCTCTCCCTTCTTTCTTTTTTCCCTAAATATCTCTTAACAATTTACAATAACATTCTCTGTCCTGTTACATACTTACTAATATATTTTTTGTGTGTGCAGGTTTCGCATGCAAAGAGTATTGACCGGTGCAACTCATTGTGCATAAATGCAAGAAAGAAGAAAGGATAGATCTTGCCACATACTTTAGTTATAGTAAATTGGTGTATAAAAATAGTTTTATCTGTAATAAACTATATTGTAAATTAACTTCAAAGAATAGTTCATAAGGATTAGCTTGTAAATTTGAATTACAACATTTTTGTAACTTGTATCCACACTGATTAGTTTAAATAAATTTTCAATGAAAAGAATTCGGCTGCTCTTTTTACTTTCATACCTTCCCAATCCTTGAAAGAACCTAATTCCGATTCCTTATACAAGAAGTACCGTGGACGAACTTTAAATGCAAAGTCCTAAAGCGAGAAACTTGTCAAAATGGCCCTATACGTAATTAAAATAAGCGCTGAGAAATTCCTGGAACGTGACGTCATTTCCAAGAACTGATGCATGCTATGAAAGACCTCCTCGCATATCATATTCTCCTGATACAAATCCACGATTTTGAGCGAGATATTTTTGCCAGAATCTCAGAAATTTTGCGATCGGAAATTCCTGGAACGTGACGTCATTTCCAAGAATTGTTGCGATGAAAGACCTCCTCGCATATCATATTCTCCTGATACAAATCCACGATTTTCAGCGAGATATTTTTGCCAGAAACTCGGAAATTTAAGCGCTCGGAAATTCCTGGAACGTGACGTCATTTCCAAGAACTGCTGCGATGAAAGACCTCCTCGCATATCATATTCTCCTGATACAAATCCACGATTTTCAGCGAGATACTTTTGGCAGAAACTAAGAAATTCAAGTGTCCAAAATCGTGGATTTGTATCAGGAGAATATGATATGCGAGGAGGTCTTTCATCGCAGCAATTCTTGGAAATGACGTCACGTTCCAGGAATTTCCGAGCGCTTATTTTAATAACGTATAGGGCCATTTTGACAAGTTTCTCGCTTTAGGACTTTGCATTTAAAGTTCGTCCACGCTACTTCTTGTATAAGGAATCGGAATTAGGTTCTTTCAAGGATTGGTAAGGTATGAAAGTAAAAAGAGCACTGGAATTCTTTTCATTGCAAATTTATTTAAATTAATCAATGAATATACAAGTTACAAAGATGTTGTAATTAAATTTACAAACAGATACTTATTAACTATTCTTTTATATCTATTTACATTACATCGTACAACTAAATCTTGTATCAATTCTAAACCAACATTTATGTAATATAACTAACACTATAAACATAAATAATCTAATACTTATAAACTATTGTTTGAAGTTAATTTACAATATATCTTACAGATAAATCATACACTAAAATTTACGTACTTCATATGTAGAAGCATATAAAATTTAAATTACAGCAATTGTGTAACTTGTGAATATGTCAATTATTTATTATATCTTTCATTTTACATTTAGCACATTCAGTAGAACTTGTAATAGTTATATAAGTAATATTAAAGTTCATATAAGATCTACTGAATAAACTGAATATAAAATAAAGCATATAATAGATAACATAACAGTTAATTACACAATTGTCCTAAAATAAACTTACGGGCTAATAGATACAAACTATTTTTATAAACCAATTTACTATAACTAAAGGATAACTAAAGTATGTTGCACAAGTTCTTCTACCTTCTTTCTTGCATTTATGCACGATGAGAAGTGCCAGGCAATGTTCTTTACTCTTTGTCTGTGAAACCTGCACACAGAAAAAATACATTAATAAGTATGTAACAGGAGAAAGATTATTAAGAGATATTTAGAGGAAGAAGAAAGAAAGGAGGGGCAAGCCAGAAGCATAAAAAGGAGAGGATTATTTGAAAAGGAATGGAATGCGTCAAGTATGAGTGACTTTGACAAAAGTAGAAGTAAAGGAATTGACGGAGATCCTCAAAAGTAGAGTCAATCAAATGCAACAGCTGGAATAAGGCAGAAAAATAGGGAAAGCAAGATACACTGATACGTTTAAATATATTAGAACATCAACACTACTATGGTACTTAAGTAAAAACGGACGAGGGCGCAATTGACAATTAACAACGCAGGTGCGAGATCCAAAAGCATTAAAGGATGAAATAAATATTGGGAGAAGAAAAAGGATAAAAGATGTGACCTGTGCATACAAAAATTTGGAACGTAAGAGCACCTGCTAACAAAATGTACGGAAAAAGATACAATAAGACATAAAAATAACTTAGGAATTTGTAATTAAACAGGAAGGAACGGAAAAGATTTATAATAGATGTGCGATAAAGAGATAAGAAATAGTGTAATACGTAAGGCAGAGAAGGTATGAAAAGGAAGAGCGGAACGGAAGATGAGAGTGCAAGAGATAGTATTGTAAAGATAGGTTATATGTACACTAACCAAACTTTCATTCCTGTGAGACCGAAATAAAGAATAATACCACTATGAGTATGTATTTATTAAGACCTGGAAAATTTATTTAAAGGAAAAAATATTCACAAATACATTTACCCGTGCTAAAGAGTGCTTGATTGTTGTAGAATATAATGAACAATGGAACTTGCAATGTTACCGTACATATTAATTTTGATGTAGATTGTAGCACTGTGTTTCCTAACACTTTATTGATATGTAAATGGGTGTACGAAACGGTTTTCGAGGATTATTAACTTAATTTGATGAACCAAATTATAGCACCGCTACTTATAAACAGGTGTCTGAATTTACGTACCACTCACATCCCTGTCTTACCTACACCCAAAGTGGGTTTAGTTTCGCCATCTATAAAGAACTCCTAGTAACTACTCGGGCCTCTGCCATATCTACACGTAAGGTAAGTAAGAGGCGCGAGTAGTTTCAAGAAGTTCTGTATAGATGGAACTACCATAGCAAGCGCGAGTGGTTTCAAGGAGTTGTGTATAGATGGCGAAACCATAGCAGGCACTGTAGATATGGCAGAGACCCGCGTAGTTTCAAGTGTAGCTTTCCAGATATTAATTAATTGAATAATTAAAATATAAGATTATCGCTTTTCGGCACACACGGTTTAGACTGTGTTGCTGAGATATATTGAGGGCAATTGGTGATCACAAGTTGAGATAACTTGATAACTGTTCATCTGTTCATGAGCAGAGAACGCTGAAATCAGTGTCGAATTTCTGAGTCGGTAAGGCAGCCTCGTTGGGCCACGAAAATCCATAAGGTGATTTGTCTATTCCTGCATCTCGTCTGTGCTGATGTAAATAAACGTATACTAGACCCATCTTACATATGCATGTCACACTATAAGCGAAAATGGTGGTCGACATGGAGTTACAGGAAGCAAAGGATCATGTTCTTCTTCTTATAAAAGATAAAGATAAAATCGAGTCGGATTTGAAGGCTCTGAAAGAAATATTAGATGCTGTACGTATATTCTGTGCATTTTAAGCTTTGATAAAAACGTATCGCTGGACCATGTTATCGAGAACGAAAGGATGCATTTTATAAACAGAATGATCCGTCAGATTTTCGGGGATGATAATTGAATGTTTATGTGCATTGTAGAATCATGTGGGCATGGATGATACGTTGGTCGACAGCGAGGGCTATCCACGAAACGACATTGATGTTTATCAAGTTAGGCACGCGAGACACAAGATATTATGTGCGTTGAATTACTTAACGCAATTTTCCTCCCACGATATATTAACTATAACTTGAACTTACTAATACATTGTTAAGTGATTAGGTCTCAGAAATGATCATAAAGCTTTGATGATTAAAATAGAAGAGGGTTTGCACAACATTCATGGTCTAGCTGGAAATCAGGTGGAAAGTTCAGGCCCGACGGCAAGTGAAATTCCAGATTACACGCACTTGGAACCTTTCCTAAAGGTGAATCTAGTATCACCAGGTTCTCCAGCAGAAACAGCTGTAAGGAATCTTTGTATCATTTGAAAATCTTGATTGGTACTTTGTCTCATTGAATGCACATTTAACAGGGGATCCAAGTCGAAGATCTTATATTAGAGTTTGGCTCAATTGATTGTCGAAACTTTAAGTCCTTGAAGGATATCGGCACTTTGGTACAAAACAGCCGATACAAGACAGTCAATGTAAAAATTAAACGTGGATCTAATATCGCTGCCTTGACTTTAATCCCACGTCCTTGGGTCGGCAATGGTCTTTTGGGTTGCAATGTAATACCTCTCGAGGCAGTCGAAAGATAAAGAGATATCTAATAGAATGTTTTGTTCATAATATAAGCGTTGTTTTTACGTTAATCAATAAATGATTATTTATAAATGATTATTCGTAAAATTATTAAATTCAGAGTGCATTCCTTGTCTTTTTAATGATCTTTGTATCTAAGTATAATCCTCGGATTTCCTAGGCATTCAGGCCTTGAAATTTGATACACATAATCTGTCAAAGGTACTTTACGCTTGGGTATCTGAGGCAGTAGAGGTAGTATAAAACAGTACAGATTCTGTGAAGTTAGCATTCAGGTCCTGAAACTGTTGCCAAGATGCATTTACCGCTAATTGTAAGTAATAACATGTATGTATTAATTGATCATATATAATACTGTTCATTTTTTATCTTCTTTGTATAGGTAACATTCAGCTTGGTTCTTTGCGTATGTCAGGTACTAGGCGAAAGTAACATTCCGTACGAATATTCTGACCAAAAGCCTTGGCCCCTTGTTTATACTTTATATCCATTTTATAACTCTGAAACATTACTCGAAGTGTGGAGGGGAGACAAAACCATTGACATTTCCACCAATGTAGTAAGTTTGGATCCTCGTGCACAAGAACGCACACTTTCGTACTCCGACAATCTGCAAAGAAATGGTACAAGTTTGAACGCGCAAGATAATTTGTCTTATGTTTTAAACGAGGCAAAAGATTGGAATGAAGAACAGTTACCACAGAACAGACAACGGCTTCATAGTCATGTATGTATTAGTAATAGAAATTATAGTTTGTATTTGCGAGAGCTTGTAAAATACTTACTTCAATATTTCAGAAAAACAGACAGAAAGATACGAGTCTTCAAAATGAACGATAAGGCGTCAACTGGATTTAACGATTTGCAGGAATTATACATTTATGCCTCGACCTGTCGCTAGATTCTCCTATTATTATACTTTGCAGTAAATCGTGATAAATGCGCTTGTAGATAGTACTACTAATGTAGACAGTATGCAAATTTTGAGTATTTTTATTTTTGGATCCATAATGAGCATCTCACCCCTACTAATAATTTGTGTCCTCATATCTAACAAAATATGATAAATCAGGAAGAATTAACACATGGAAAAATATTTTTCTTAATTAATTAAAATAGATTTTCAAAAGAATATAACTGCTCCTTTTATTTTCACACCTTAGCAATCCTTAAAAGAACCTAATTTCAATTCTTGAAACAGCGCATCCATGTAGGGACATGGGTATAGAAGATTGTAAAAATTCGAGTTTAAAAGAGTTAGAAAATATCTGCGAAGCATTGCATTTTTTGCGTGCATGCTAACTCAAGTCAACTGTAGAAATAATGTTAGAAAATACAAACTGCTCGAACGTTTACACCGTTTCATTCGTAATTCCCCGCCCTACACGTTACCACAGGTGAGTCTTAATAGGCGCAAATATAATATCCCAGAATATGCAACAAAAAATCCCTAAAATTGCACCTTGCAACTGGATTGTGTTTAAATGTCATTTTTATTGCCAGAGATTACGATATAAACGTTTATAACATGCATCAGTGAGACCAAACGTTTATGGTTAGCCTACTTTTACATTAGCAAAAAACGAAATGAAAAATAATTAACGAGTACTTGCACATTGATTGTTTTTAATTACGTGTCAGATAAATAGTTCTAAGCACCTCACCAAGAGCAATATTTTGTAGGTTAACCATCGTAAAAACAATAATAAGTATATATGTTAGGTGACTGTAGCGTAAATGAAAAGCCGAGAGGAAAATTAGTTACAATTATCGTAACTGATAACGCTTAGTGTCGTTGTGATATTTTGTAATTAAATATTGATATTGCAGCGATTATATTCATTGCCTGATACATATTTTGTTTGTAGTAAGAATGCCAGATATCAAAGTTACTCCTTTGGGAGCTGGTCAAGACGTTGGGAGGAGCTGTATTCTTGTATCGATGGGTGGCAAAAACATTATGCTGGATTGCGGCATGCACATGGGATTCAACGACGAAAGGCGGTTTCCTGACTTTTCGTACATAGTTCCAGAAGGGCCAACAACTAATTATATAGATTGCGTGATTATTTCACATTTTCATTTAGATCACTGCGGCGCCCTACCATATTTTACAGAAATGGTAAGCAAAAATGCATGAAATGTGTTTTAGAGCGTATTCTTTCATAACAAACAGTGGGAATCCGTAGGTAGGTTACACCGGGCCAATTTATATGACGCATCCAACAAAAGCTATTGCTCCAATATTACTTGAAGATATGAGAAAAGTTGCAGTGGAGCGTAAAGGGGAAAGCAACTTCTTTACGTCGCAAATGATAAAAGACTGTATGAAGAAAGTTATCGCTGTTACATTACATCAATCTGTAATGGTTGATACAGAATTGGAAATAAAGGCGTATTATGCTGGACATGTACTTGGTGCCGCAATGTTCTGGGTTCGAGTTGGTTCACAATCAATTGTATATACTGGAGATTATAATATGACACCTGATAGACATTTGGGCGCTGCTTGGATAGATAAATGTAGGCCCGACTTATTAATATCAGAATCAACGTATGCAACAACTATCAGAGATTCCAAGAGGTGTAGAGAGAGGGACTTTTTAAAGAAAGTATGTGGAAATATTTGATAACATACATACAATAAATCTTATGCGAGTTCTGTAAAATTATTTTTGTAGGTTCACGAATGTATAGACAGAGGTGGCAAAGTATTGATTCCTGTATTTGCGCTAGGACGTGCACAAGAACTTTGTATATTGTTGGAAACGTATTGGGAACGAATGAATTTGAAAGTACCTGTCTATTTTGCACTGGGTTTGACAGAGAAAGCTAATAATTATTACAAAATGTTTATCACTTGGACCAATCAGAAAATCAAAAAGACTTTCGTACAGAGAAACATGTTTGACTTTAAGCACATAAAACCGTTTGATAAAGCATATATCGATAATCCTGGCGCTATGGTCGTATTTGCTACTCCAGGCATGCTGCATGCAGGACTATCGTTGCAAATTTTCAAGAAATGGGCCCCAAATGAAGGCAATATGGTTATTATGCCCGGATTTTGTGTCCAAGGCACCGTTGGTCATAAGGTTTTAAATGGCTCTAGGAGAATTGAGTTCGAAAATCGACAAATTGTCGAAGTTAAAATGGCTGTAGAATATATGTCCTTCTCTGCACATGCTGATGCCAAAGGTATTATGCAGTTAATTCAATATTGCGAACCGAAAAATGTTATGCTTGTGCACGGCGAATTTGCGAAGATGGAATTCTTGAAAGAAAGGATAAAGCAAGAATTTGGAACTAACTGTTATAATCCGGCGAATGGGGAAACTTGTGTTATCACTACCATTTCGAAAGTGCCAGTCGATGCCTCATTAGCGTTATTAAAGGCGGAAGCTAAAAGATATTCGGCTCTACCACCAGATCCCAAAAGACGAAGATTACTTCACAGTGTTTTAATGTTGCGAGACGATGGAGCATGCCTTGTAGATACAGACGAGGTAATTATCGTTTTTTATTCAATTCGTGCATGAAAATGATTGGAAATATTCTTTTAAAGGTAACAAAAGCTGCGGGTATCACGAAGCATATAGTGCGATTTACGTCCACTGTTCAAGTAAGGGATCCTGGCCCAGCACAATCAACGACATTAAAATTATTACAACCATTAAAAGAAAGATTGTCAGGTTGGACCGTTCAATTAACAGATGGATCGATATCGGTTGAATCCGTTTTAGTGAAAGTAGAAGGCGATGAAGACGATCAAAAAAGTGTATATGTATCATGGACAAATCAAGATGAAGATTTGGGTAGTTATATCCTGGGATTTTTACAGACTATGTTGAATTAAAGTAATATAATAATTGAATATATTAAAAGCAATGAATGAATTATCAAATGGATCTTTCCCATCGTTTTTTAACCTGTGATATTGCTGCAGTTAATACACGTTATTTTTATACTAAATAAAACATCTCGCAACTACTTCATACTGTACTACTGCACACCGCGTATTAAATTGTTTCACGAAACAAATCGAATGTACATATAATCGTTACAAAGATTGTAATATTTAAAATATAAATAACAGATAATGTTCACTGTGTGGTTAAATTTGTTTGTCTATATTTGAAATGTTCCCTCAACGTAACATTCTCTATTGTTTAAGATATAAAATGTAAGTAATGTTTTGTAGTTATTTTTTTAATGCTATGATGAAATGGAGAGTAAAGCAAATTATTGCAAATTTCAGATTGTTACAGTTCTGTACCATCAAAGATAAGTGCTTAAAATCGTAAAGTATGGGATTACTATGAGATGTAGATAAATAACTGACATAGATCACTATAGTTACAAATTATTATTGAAACTTGTATAGTAATTAACGATAAATAAAACAACAAAACTTTTTATTAACTATTGCTACTGTTCTAAACATAAAGTATAAATAAGTACAGCGTAAAATATATGTGATTTTGTAAATAAACGATGTAATTATACTGTACGAAATAAATGTTTTTAATATATCATAAATAGAGTATTACTTGTTTCCTATTTCGTTAACGTTAGATTACGATAAAAATTATAACTGCTGTGTAAAATAAACTAATAACTTTAATAAACGCTCTGTTAAATGCCCCAATATAGTATAATATACTCTATATCAATATTTAAATTTCATATTTTAAAATTATTTAAATCGTTGATTTTTTTTATAATTTATTTGCTGTATAAGATTCTATCATGATCAAACATATTTTTGCACAGATTTGTTAAGTGTTCACTATAATTGTGCATGATTTTTCTCACACCTTGCAAAATCGATCGTTTGTTCGTTAATTTAAAGATGCTTTAGATAGCCACCTATTGAACACACTATACGTTACTTTTTATACAAGTGATCACACAGACTTATTTATTGCACATTAATTCATTAACGATTTCAGCTTTGTATACAAATGCTTTAACAATATGAAAATTGTCTAAAACTCTGGTGTCTGCTATTGATTAAAAAAAAGAAGAGAAACACATAAAAGTACTTATTTCACCACCATTCATAATTAGAATATCGTGCGTTTGATTATGCGAAATGTACTTCATTTTAATTCATTAATGATTTGGCGAATAATAAATTTCAAATAAGCTATAACAAAGCCTTAAAATGGCCTACGTCGTTTATACGGTGTATTAAGTTTAAGTCGGAACGATCAAATATCATTTAAAGAATTGAGGTAACAAAAGAATGTTTTCACAAAAGTTATCCGACTTAGAAGGGAATATAAATCAATGCCGATACCTCTTTTTGGGGTAGAGTAGTGAGAAAGATATCGAGGTCATCTTAGTTATTTTTTTAATAGAATACTATATCTAGTTTTCTTAGTAATATTATAACACTTACTGAGACGACTTCAATAAGTTGTAACAGTAAATCATTAGGATTTACAGAAATCGTGAAATTCAACATTCGTGGTATTCAGGTGAATAAACGATGCGCGCATTATAACAATAAAAGCGTTCTTCATCGTGTCACTGTTACGAAACACAATATTAAATTTCTACTTTTCCCTCGTGTTAACATTATATTACTTGTAAATCCGAAAAGTATAGCATCGTGTTAAACAATGTAAGATAGCGTTGATATCTCCCCGACACCTCCATGTACGAGACAACTACTTTATATTATTATAAAATGGCCCCTCCAGACAAACAATTTTTGCAACGTTTTTCCTTAACATCTCCAATTTCTTAAAAAATATTCCGTCTTTAGTTTAACTGAATACACTGTATTATAACAAATGATATCTAAACAAAAACTGCTACTATATTGCCATTTACAGTACATAATAATTTTTAAATCATGCTTTCACGTGTCTATTGATTACGTACCCATGGCAAACACCCGTTTCATTATTTCTTAGTGTCTAACTACAAGTTTCATTATTTATATTTCTTTTCACATAATAAAATATCATATTCTTTTTATAAGAAACATTATTCATAACATTTCCATCATTATATTAGTCTTCTCAATAGTAAAGTTTACCATAGATGTTTATATTATATAGTTGGCGCATATGTATTTTCCCTCGATTTCCTTTGTTAACCGACTGGTTTTTCGCGCTGCGTTAACGCAGCTTGTTCTTTGAAGTTATTTTTTTCCTGAACCACCCTGGAAAATGGATAAAATAAGTTTAATAACTTGCTCCCGATTTAACAGACGCTGTATAAATACAAATCAGAATAATTATCTTTTGTACATTTATTCCAACAGATACAAAATAGATCATTCACTTTTGTGGATTATTTGTTAGTTTAATGTTACCGATGCCCATAATCTTTTTGCCTTATAAAAGTGTACAGATTAGAGTGAATCTGTTGGATATAAAAATTAGATATATACATTTACTTCATTCTTTGCGTGTTTATTTATTCTGTTTTTTTTATATTATTGCATTTAACTGGTAAATTATATTATAGAAATAAACAATATTAATTTACGCATAAATTAATAAATTAGCACGCAATGTTAAAACTATTTCCGATAGAATCCATCACCGTATACATAAAAGCAACATTCAAAATTTCACGTTAACTAGTAAAAGTAATAATTGCTACACGTGACCATTACATAAATACACATATACATAAATTACCGTTAACGAAAAATATATAAATGAGTGAACTAAAAAGCGCTTAACAAATAACGTTCATGCCGGTTGAATTATAAAATAAAATATAAAGTACAATACAAATCTTAATGGTACATAAACAATTGAACATAAAATACTACTTCGCAACTATCTGTTTTCCTCAATTTAGACAAGAAACTTCAGTCACACAGCGCTAAGTGGCCAATACAGCAGAAACAACGCTAAATACAATTTGTTATATAAGCACATCTCTTACTAAATATTGTGGCTGCTAAAAAGTAATAGACTATGTTATATCCAACAATGTGTGTGCCATCTGTAAAAAAAGTTAATTAAAACATACAAGAGCAAAAGCGATGCTAATGTACAAGAACAGAAAAGAAGATCATAATGACGAAAGAAACGTTCATGAGAAACTATCGATGACTAAATTAATGAAAAATTACATAATTAAATTGATATAACGAAAATAAAATTTCTTCATAGTGTGCCCTTTACCCTAGTGTTTGTGTTCATAAAAATTGATCCATATGTAGCTATGCATGTACTTCGATACCCATCATCTTCGCATCGCTCCTTTCCGCATCGGCAATGTTATAAACTTTTGCTCGTCTTTGTACAAATGTTCTATATCTATACAAAGAATAACCACGCTTTCTATAAGTGAACAGTCGATAGCAGAGAAATGAATTAGGCTTCCTTGCTACTTTATTATGTCACTGAGAATACTCTACGACTATGTGGTGATAGCATTCTTGCGTTTTACCTTGATAATAAATGATATCAAATTTGACGTAATTGGAAAATAAAGGTATACGAAATTTCTTTCCTTCTGCATATGTACTGGGATAGACAAGATGCAAGACATTCAAAATGCATTATGATGATTAAATAAAGTATGAAGCTAATGAAATCTAAACACTGTGCAACATATTTCTTGGGACACACACATTATAAATCTAAACTTGAAATGGCTAAGAATAAATAATAATTGGTGAACCCACTTTTATGAGAATTTGTCGAATGAGATATGTACAAGTGTAATATTTAAAAAAAATAACATATCACGAACCAAGTTTTGCTTTCCATCGTGTACAGCTAGATAGATGTTAATTCATTGGAATAGCATATTTCTCTAATATTCGAATAGAATATCATTCAATTTTATTCTATATCATTTTAATTAAATGCTTATTACGACAGATTGCAGGGATTTCGTTCTTTTTTTTCTTTAATTCAAAAAACAACAATTTGCATTCTCGAAGTAATCTTCGATCATTTTTCGTAAAATAAATTAGTTAGATAAATCATTTTTTTTTTTAGATAAATTTGTAACAACTAATAGTCACAAACTATTACACTTATTTACTAATATTTTAAAAGAAGCCGATATACGAAGTAATAACATCTGTTACTGCTTGATTTAAAAAATGCTACTAATTATAAGCAAATAATAAAATAGTGCCCGATAAAAAAAATGTAACATTTTAATACTACAAAAAATAATGTGCACGACGTAAATTAATATCTTAAAATAAACTATCATAGTAAGACCTGACATAAACTGCTAGTAGCAGTCTACCATCAACCCTTTCAAAAAAAGGAAAAGTTCCAGAATCTCATACTTTGATTTGCATACCTGCGAATCTGCGCCGTTTTGCCATGGGTTTCTTAGTGGACTGTTAAAACAATCAAAATAATCAAATTGTTATTCATCGTTGTATACGGCAAAGCATATGTTTCTTATTTATCGTAGAATCACGATGAGCCGCTGCTGCTGTGTATTAATGATAATTGCTTTTCAAAAGAAACCATAGATATTCTTTTCCTTTCTATGAAACAAACACTGGGATAAAGGCACAAGTATGTTATTACAGTTTGCATCAAATTTTCGGCAATAATGTTACCAACAATTGAAAACCTTGTAATATTGTAATTGGAATCGATACCATAGTAAATGATTTTCCAATTAATTCTCCTCAAACTTTTCACTCTGCAACGAAATAACGTTTCAAAAAATTGGATGTTTCCGCCAATACATACACAGTACACGCATTTTCTTTTTCGTAAAGAAAAATTAACGTAAAATACTTATGCAGTAAGTAATATGCTGTCAGTATATACTCTATCGAAATATAATATTTTTTGTTGCTTCAGTTTATAAAATATTACCGTTCTCTAGCTGGTTTTACATGAATAATATAAATAAATTGGATACATAAATCTAGCAAGACAGTGAAATTTTTTTAAAGCATCCTTGTTTTGATTATTGGCTTCTAAATCATATAAAACTAACAGTATAAGGCCAATATGTAAACAGGGTCACCGGGGATCTCTCCGTTCGCTTTTAATGAGGGGTTGCTGGGGTGACTCTGGACAACTTTTTCCTTTACCAAAATGTTGGTTGAAGCTTCGTTTTTGAGTAATTAACGAAAAACACCGCCCAGAAAGAGCAGCCGTAGAGCGCGCGCTCGATCATGCGAACCTCCCTCGAGCACGGTCGCCGTGTCAATGCGCTCTTTCGCGACCACGGCCGAGCGAACTTGCGCATGACAGCCATGCGCATGAGCGGGCGCTCTGATTGGCCAGTGTTTTTCGTTAATAATTCAAAAACGAAGCTTCAACCAACATTTTGGTAAAGGAAAAAGTTGTTCACAGTCACCCCAGCAACCCCCCATTATAAGCGGACGGAGAGATCCCGGGTGACCCTGTATAGAAATATAATTCGTATTTAAATCGATTCTTGATTACTTACATAAAATACAGTTTATCGAAAAAAATGTATAATAAACATATAATTACGAAAACCACTTCTGGTGTACACAAATTAACGAGCGTATCGTATTATTACATGCCACTTGTAAATGATCGCCCTCAATGCTTTTATGAACAGCCACAATAAAAAATTTGAAGATTAAATTATTGAAATATTAGAAACAGATCTACTACAAAATACTGTTTAAAATACAGACTACTCAAATAATATTTTGTAATAACGCAACTAAAGAATAACAAGGGACTCAGAATTATCACAAGGAATTGTTATTAATTTATATATGTATATATACAAATATAATAAAAGAAAGGTCTGTTCATTTAAAATATCCTGTTGCAATAAAGCTCTTGCACTTGCATCTCCTTTGAGTCACGTAACAAAATTTGTTAAGTATACACACACGTGTACACGTTTGTTCTGTATAATTAAAGAATAAAAGTTCCATTACAATGACTAATTCTTTCTTCACTTGTAATAAATATAGTATTAATAATCAGTAAAACACAGAACATGTAATATTTACCACATAGAATAACATTCTTTGCAATACTGAGCCCAAACAGAAATGTCTCACATTTTAATAACTAACTGAAGTGCACCATAATAGTAACAGAGCCAGTAAATATTTCTTCCTTTTTCACAATTGTCAAGTTTACCTTCCTTTTTTTCTTGTGCTTTTTATGCTGCTGGCCCATCAACGGATTCCAGCTAGCCTGTGTGTTGTGATCTGTCATATGACAAGATTTGGAGGAGTATTTTGTAGTAAGAGGGCTGTTGTCAATTTCTTGTTGAGACTGAACCAAATTGATGGGCTTGGTTATGGAACAATTTGCGAACTCTGTATTCTTGAGAAGAATATTTTCTAATGCAGCTATCAGTGTCTGTGCTGCCAGTGGGGGCTGCATTTCAGATATATCGTTATTTAACTCTGAACACATTACAGTGAACGACGACAATTTATCAAATTTTTAAATATACGAATCTATACAAAATTCTCAATATTGTCGTTCGAAAAATGGATCATAAATTAAATGATACATAACAATTAAAATGCTGATACATTGTCGGTTCAAAAGAAACTTCATATTCTTACATTTTATTAACACAAGTCGCATACTTTTCTTAGAACAGCTCAAACTAATCTTTATGTTCCATAAACTTTCTTTATGCTTAGGAAAGTGATAGAACTCAAAAATATATTTCCTATACCATGGAAAAATTTATATGTTGAGCGTTTTACAAGTACATATTAAACGTGAAATAATGTCCATATCATTTCGCTTAAAATGATACCACACCGACTGGAAATATTGATTTTTTCAATCATCACTCTTCTAAAATCCAAATTATGTATGTATATAATATCCACGAAATAGCAACATTAGTTGCTAATAAATAACGTCGACAATTTAATCCCAATCTTTAGCAACTACGTGATACGCTAATAAGAGATCTACTTGAGATTCTTGAGATTTCCTTGAATACGCAGTAATAAAAATATATAAAAATAATCTGTCGTATTATTCAATATTTAGAACATATGAACTACTTAAGTCTTACATAGCATTGAATTTATACACTATATAAATAAAAATTAAATATACGAGCAACAACACTACATGCAATCTTCTTTCAATTATTAAAATTTTGTTGAGTTATAATTATTTCTAATTTGATTCTCGCGGATTTTTTGTTTGCTTGTTACTAAGAAGAAGAAAAAATACGTTCAAGTTTGATCATATTTAATATCACTATTATGCATTTCCCCATGGATTTAACGATTAAATTCCTTATATTATGTACCTAATAAACGTAAACGATGTTACATAGATAATACCTTGTAAAAGATAATGAATTTGAAAATAAGAACTCATTTTCAATTAACTAAATTTTATATTTTAAATAAAAAAATACGTAATGTTTACCCAAATATTTGTAACAGTTAACTAACTTTTACAAAATAATATCTGTATATGTAATTCATTACCATATAGTTGCTACATGTAGTGCAATATTGGCAAGACGCAAAAATCTTTTGTTAGTCATTATTTTCACAGATAATTAATACATTACATTATAATTCTGCAGGATTATGTGGATTCTTACATTTTGGCATTACAGCCATAACTTGTGTCGTTATAGCTATAATATAAGCTTCATACATGTTTTATACAAAAGGCACTGGACGAAAATTAATTAGAACACTTACAAAACATAGTAAAATCAATGTATACTAACCTCGGAATTAGAACATTCGGTAGGCGGCGGTCCATTTAACATTGATTGCTCTGAACTGCTACAGCCCCCGTAAACATCACTCTAAAATGGCAAAATAATTTAATAATGTTTCCCTGTTGTAGATTAGCAATTGTTTCTCTTCTTCTCAAAAATATTTGAAATATTGTACCTTAAGTTGTGACATTTTTTGATGAAGTTGTGTAACTACAGATCGTAACTTATCGAGCTCTGCATCTACTTCTGCTCTTTTGCTAGATTCCACCTGAAGTTCTTTGGATAATCGTGCTTTTTCCTATAAAAAAAGGTACAATAAAAGAGACTCTTTTATATATTCTTAAAGATAATCCAGATACATTTATTTAAATGACAATTTACCTCTTGAAGCTTCTCCAATGTAGATAAGTCATGAGTATTTATTTCACTCGACACCGATTTCGGTGTGGTTCTAAGTGCCAATACCTCAGCATTAGCCTGTTCTTTCAGATATACGGTATCTTTTAACCTGGTTTCCAATTCTGTTACCTTGCATTGTAACTATAGACATGTAAAATAATAATTTACTTAGACTTCAACATGCGATCGGTTTGAAGTTCTATAGGCTTACAGCTTACCTTCTCATTTATATTTAATTTATTCATGAGCTCGTTCAGGTCGACCCTAAGATTTGCTACTTCAATTTCTTTTTGTCGAAGCTCCGACTCCCATTTTGTTTCTTCTGACTCAACATGATTTTGAAGCTTATTAAGCATACCCTCCTGTACAAACATTTTCGTGAAATACAACACATGGATATAATTAGAACGCTATCATAAATGCAAGGAGAACTGACCGTATCATCAATGATTTGTTTATAATGTGAGACCATATCCTGTAAATTTTTATTTTGCTTTTCTAAATCGAAATGCGTGTCAACTGTATTATTCTGTCTGAATTCAGTCAAAACTGTGTTCACTTTTTCCTCGAAAACTTTGAGCCACTGATCATGTGACTTTTCAGATATTTGTATTTCTGGGAATATCCTTTGCAATAAAGTCTTTGTTAATTCTTGTTCTACTTTTACTTCTTCTGTAACTTGCTAAACACAAATAAAAACAAGTGTTCATTTCAATCCACACCATTTTAATCGATATACAATATAGGTCGACAAACATAAATTGATTTTCGTATCAAAGTATTGAGAGATAACCGATTAAAAATTTTTTGGAAAAAGAGGATCAAAGTAGGAAAAATTATGGACTTACGTCAAAGTTCTTGCTATTACTAGATTTAACACGCGACTCTGCAGCGGAAAGAGCTTCCATCACTTTCCAGTTTTTCATACGCAACTCCTGTTTCAACCATAAATAAGCAAAACATCAATATGAATAATTGGAGATGAATGTTTCATGTAAGTAAATTTCATATTTAGAGAATAACGTTTCAAATGCCCAAGACGAAAAGGAGTCGGCAAAGTGATGGAAGCAATAAAAATGAATATCATAGGTATACAAATATATATATAAAATAAAAAGAAAATACCTACGCCTATATAATGATTTAAGTAGTCGCACTATATATATATATCGATAATATTAAAGCGCATGTTATTTACAGTTAGTCACATAAAGCAAATGAATATATGTATGCACGTAATATAACTTACATTATTTTTAGCCCTTTGTGCTTCCAAGTCATTATGTAAGCGTCTGGCAAGACTGCGTTGATTATTTAAATCGCGTCGCAATGCATCGGCTTGAGTATTTAATTGGTTGAATTCCGCATCTCTACATGTCAATTCTGTTTTTAATGCGTTTAATTGACAGTCCTTTTGGGCCAACCTTTAAAGATATGATATAATTGCAACAAATGCACTATGAAGAAACAAAGACCGTCAACGTTCGATGTTACAACAAAACATATACATACAGCACGTCAGACTGGTTCTCAAGCTGTACATTCTTGTTAACGTTGTCGTTGATTCCATTTTCTCGGCCGTCTGCAGCTGGTCGTTCTGTAGTCGATGCTAACTGGGAGGCTAATGATTCGTTTTCTTCTTGCAACTGCTTAATTTGCTTTTGCAATTCTGTGTAATTTGATACCTGCAAAAACAATATAGATGTTCCCAATCAAATATATTTTGCATTCATCTCTTTTTCAATAAATAGTATATAGTACCTGTTTCAAAAGTCTATCATTTTCTTCTTGCAACTGTGTAGTTTGCAATTGCGTTTCGTTCAACTGACTTTCGCTACTGTGCAACCTGTTAATTTCAACTTGCAACATCTTCATTTCATTAACTGTTTCATTCGCGTCTTTGAGTTCTGCGCGTGTTCTTTCTAATTCATTTCGAGATTCTTTTACCTCTCCTTCTAACTTGTTCATGTTTGATTGATAAGTATCGGCGTCAGTTTGCGCCTTTTTAAGGCTCTCTGTTGCCTTTTCAAATTCAGCCTTTACTTCATCCAGTTTCAGCTGCGCCGCAACAAACTGCGTCTCCAAGTGCGATATATTTTCCGTTGCCCGTTTCAATTCACCGCGTACATTGTTAAGCTCCTCTTGAGTCTTTTTTGATTCTTCTTCTTTATTAACCAGTGTCATTTTCAGAGTTGTAATTTCAGCTGCTTCAGATTTCGCTTCACTCATTGAAACGGTCAACTCGGATTTCAGTTTCAGTAGTTCAGACTGAGTTTTGTTTAGTTCTGCTTTTAATGCTGATGCATCATTGGCTTCTGCTTTTACCGCATTCAGTTCACTTTGCAATGAGTTTACTTGCTTCTGAAGATCCTGTTCATGGCGATGAGCGTTCTTTAATCGGTGATCTAAATCGGCATGGGCACGGTGCGATTCCTAAATAAATAGATACAAATATTTTATTATTAATTCGATGATTAAAATATCAAATAAATCTTTTGAATGCTGATAGCAAACTACATATACTTTCAATTACCTCCAATTGTCTGGCAACATTTTGCAACCTATCCCCCGCATCCTTAAAATGTTGCAATTGTCCCTCAGAGTGCATCAACTGATCTTGCATAAGTCCTAACTGTTGTCGTAACATTTCGATTTCAGCGGTGCTGCTCTCACAAGTTGCTTGCAATTCACTTTGTAATTCCTGTACTTCGACATGTTTCTGAGCCAGTTGCGCTTTCAATGCGTTCTCATTTTCATGCATTTGTGCAAACTGAACTTCCATTTGTTTACGTTGCGTTATCAATTCTTGTAGATGACCTTGTGTTTGGCCTTGATCCTCTTGCATCTTGTGAATAATTCCCGCGTTTTCGTTTACCTTAGTTTGCAGTTGTTCAATCTGCCTAGTGAATCCTTGCTTTTCGGCGACGTGACTTTCCAGAATATGTTGCATACGCGTATGCAAAGTTTGAGTTTCCGTGACCTTAGCATTTAATGCTTCCTCTAATTGCCTTACATTAGCTGACAATCTAGATCTTTCGGAATTGAGCTCTGCTCGTAATTCCTTTAGTTTATTCTGAAATGCGATGTTCGCCTCGTGCTCGTCAGCTAAAGCTTTCTCTTTTTCAGCAAGCTGTTTCTTCAATTTAATAACTGGATCTGCACGCCCTTCTGTCCATTCTGAATGTTCGGATGGATTGTCCAGTTGTTTATTTAATAGCTGATCAATTAGAATTTGTATTTCGGAGCGGCTAAGTTCGGCTTTCTGAACCAAAGGCATTAACAGAGACACATTGACAGCATCTTTGTCTCCGCCTAAAATAAAATACATTTGACTCTTTTCTGGATATGTGAATATAATTTCTGATTAAAATTAATGTAATAAAATATGCAAGCAGTGAAAAATATTGGCTATGTACATTTCTAGTTTTCCGATAAAAAAGTTAATTATGATTAACAGAAACGTTAGTTATAATAAAATCATTATTAAGTACGTTTCTGTATATATATATATATATATATAATATACATATAGTTTTATTTAAACATATTTCAATAAAGAAGTGTATAAGTTTCCTTATATGGGAGTAACCTTGATAGCGACTGTACGGACAATGACCTGCAAAGGGAGAAGGGGACCCTACCTCAACTGCATTCCAAAACACTTTAGAGGAATCTGCTTTGCTGTGCTCAGAGTAAATTCCTTACAACATTCAAGCTTCCTTAATGAATTGAGCACTATTTTACTATAATTTTATACAATAACAAAATGTGCTTTCTCTAAATTATTATAACAATAATAAATACGTTCATGATTTGTATACAAAATTTACGGTCAATTATTTTACTCGTAAAATTGATATAATTTTAAGTGTCTTCGATTTTTTAAATGCTAAACCCAACTAGAAGAAAATAATTTTATAATTCTAATGTACATAATAGATATTGGGACTTTAATTTACAGAAAAGGAATTAAGTTTCTTAAAATGAGAGCCAACATTTTCCTTCAAAGTTACTGCAAATTTCTGTCACACACATTTGTAATGCATGATGCTATGTAAAGTGAGCGTGAAACTTCAAGTAAACTACAGTTATAGATTGACAAAATTAATTAAATAAATCATATTATATACAGGTCAACTTACCAATTTGAGCCAGAATATCATTTTTCTTCTTTGTCTTTTTAGATTCCTTATTTGTCAATTGTGTAAAAGATGCAACTTCTTTTACATCTTTAACTGGAGTTTCTTTCTGTTCTTTAACTTCCTTTACATCTTTTACAGAATCTTTATTAACAACTAGCGGTACACTGGCATTAGTGATTGTATCTTTTCTTTCCTCTTTCTTCTCTTCTTTAGCATTATCATCCTTTTTCTTCACTGCATCTTTTACGTTTTTCTTTGACTTCGTTGGAGTTTCCTTTGGGGACTTATTTACAATTGACTCTGACTGGCCAATTTGTTGCAAATTTTCTTTCTGTTAAAAAAATTTCGGACATACACTGTAAAAGCCATTTTTAGAGTTCACACAGCATAACTTTGATAATTAAACAAACTGTTGTTAGTTTTGTGTTTAATTGTTCGTTAATACATCTTCGTAGAAAATAATAAATAGCACCACATCAAAAATATTAAAAAAGAAATACCTGATTATGGCAACTTGGAAATCAATGTTTCAATAAATTTCAGAAAATTTTTGTCCATTCAATCTCAAGAATAAGATTACCGATTTAAAAAAAAATATATATATACATGAATAAGCACAAGCTAGTATTATTTCATATAGCTTTTATGTTACAGAAGCAGCAGATTATGCGAAATGCATACGAGACAAAATATTCTACCAAAAGGAGTTCACTCACACTATGACTCCGTATGAGTTCAAGGTCGTCCTTTGGTTGAATGAGGTCAAAATGATTAGCCTCTGTCGTGAGGGGTTGTGAAGAATTTAATTCACTCACAATAATCAGTGGCTCATCTTTATTTACAAGAATTGGCTTTACCTTTTCATGCTTATTTTTCTTCTTATTTCCTTTGCTACCCTCCTATGATTTCAATGTATGTATAAAATGATTCCCGTGTAATTGTACAAAAGAGAAATAGTAAGAGCAAAAAGCTTTCACCTCTACAGTGACAAGTATACAATAATACTATACATTATATTAAAATGGGTATAGAGATTTACTTAATTGCATTATATGCCAATATGGAATAATAATTGAAAACCAAAAATTACTAGAATTCGTCTATGCATTAAAGATATATTAATCTTCCAAGAACAATTATTTTGTTTCTCTTACTTTATACATATGCTAATATTATGAAATTATTTTTCACCTTAAGACCATATCTTTTTTCATTTCTTGCCAAACATATATACCTGAAATTTATAAACCCTTTCTATCATTAACGAATACAATATACATTTATTTTATAAAGAATGTTATTATGTAAAATTAATTTATTTGAAAACTATTTTTTATTGCTTGCAAGTTTAATGTGATTGTTATAAAAATAATTATATCTCAATATCTTTGATTATTTAATGAATTACGTATTTATAAGAATGCAGATATATTTTTAAACATTTCCATTTAGTATAAACCCTATATCATTCTCTTATTTCACTTCATTTGCATCAATACTAATGATAAAGTAGCATTAAGCGTTAAGATAATATCATAACGTGTGAAAGAGTTATTTATAGAAATTAATCTTGAGAACCTAGAACTGTTTATCAATGAGCAATACATGAAAAAACAAACTTTTACTTTAGTGAATTTGTGGCATATATGACATCAGTGCTTTTTTCATTTTTATCTCAAATATTATTTAAAGATTCATTTCATATATTTTTGATACTTTTTTTTCCATTTTTCAGATATATCAAATGTTTATCAAGGTTACAACCATCATGTACAATACTACATGTATATCTAACACTATAATCTAAATCAACTCACCATGGCATAATTTCATGTGCCTTAATTACAATCACAAAATCATAAGATTTAATATACAATAATATATTCTAATGTAAAAAAAAATGTATGTCATGTAAACAAATTTAGAAACTGCATATTACTATAGCACATAAAGATAACAAATGACAAACATTATTATTCCAGAATTAGTAATCCGTATCGCAAAATTTTATTACCCACACACAGCGAGGAAAGAACAAATTTAATTCTACTCAAGTTCATTGCAAAACGATTAATGTTTTCCACAAAACAAATACCCATTTCAATATAATGCCTGTAAGGTTTTTTAATACACAACAAATTGTAATTCTACATTGATATAGGAGCGTGCAGTTATTTTGCATTAATTTGCACTTTGAGCAACACTATAATAGTTAATTACTAATTTAAAACAATGGACACAAATACTAGGATGTACTTTTAATATTTCTTATACATTTTGGTGTTCAAATTGAAACGTTGTCATGAACCATATAAAGCTGATGTATTAATTTGCTAGATAAAATGGTGCAGGAATATCAAACAAAGAAGGTATATTACGCATTGTTAAAGAATTAGACTAAAATGTTACAATTAGCCTTTATGGATTGGATAACATACGGCTAGAAATGTGATACACGATGAATACACAGACCTTAAATATACACAGGCGTGCCACACAATATGTAAGTATACCATATTTCATGCGTGAAGCATATGAAAAAGCATAAATAAAGAAGCTCGTGTATATTTCTATTTGTAGAAATGTACATTTGATTATTCGCGTATTAATATACAACATGCAATAGGCCTTTAAAAGTAAACAAAATTAATAATTCTTATAAATATAGAGTAATCAATCCTATGGTCCAACATTAAAATACTATAGTTATACCTTTCTGATCAAGAAGATGCAGAACTATAATTATTATAACTCAGTTTTTTAAGAAAACAAAATAAACTATTTCAACGTATTTCATATGAAAACATAGTTTAAAATTGACTCTTATGTACAACCAGTATATCAATACTGATTTAACAGTATAATAAATACCAATGATTGTTATAGAGTGGGCTATCCTATAATAAACTACCTTACAACAAACTCTTCTTTATAATGTTGTTAGAAGTTTACACATGCGTGCAATGTATCAAATTTAAACACAATAAATTAAACTTATGGCACGAATAGTTACATGTTCTCCTCTTTTATCATAGAGGTTTTCAAGTTATAGAGTTTTTTGGAATATAGATACCCCACTGTACATTTACTTTTACGAAGATATGTAAGAATAAAAATTAATATTCTTTACGTAAAACAAAAAATTAAACAATAATACTTCTAAATATATGTACTTACTCGTACCAGCGGTTCTAATGGTAGTATCTGAGGATTTTCTTCGAATTGAACATGCTCCGGTTTCTCTTCCTTCTCCTGCTTATCCTCCTTTTCCTCCTTCTTCTCCTTTACTTTCTTTCCAGCCTTATTTTTATGCTTTTTGTCCTTACTTTTATCTTTTTTACCTATGAACAATAGTGAAATAAATTCTTTAATAACTAATGAACAAATTTTATTGCCAACAATTAAATTTCTTATACAAATATTTCATATATAGCAAAGAATTAATGATTGTTTTCCAATTGTAATTTAAGTCTCTTTAAACATCAGTGAATAATATAAATAAAAAATCTGAAGCAACGGAAGAATGAGTTAGTAATTTTTGAATCCATATGATAACCTATTATCACAAGATTATACGTACTCAGCAAAAGATCATCGGGCAGTTTTCTCTGCTCCGCTATTGCCTCTTCATAAGACTTTTCTTTTATACCAAACATTGACACCAGGGCAATAACCGCCGCAGAAATAACTACCACCGCTATGTAAACCAAACCTGTTTGTAGATCCATTTCATCTATTGCTATCTGTAAAAGGAAGATTCTTTATACGACAATAATTACTATCACCCCAATTTTTATGCAATAAAAGTTTTTTTTTAACCGCATAATTCTTCCATATTTTTTGTACTATTATACAAATTTGTACCGTATTTTATTTTCAATATTTTCGGACTGCATTCTCTCAAAGTCCTACTTCTCTTATAAAAAAATACTATCGACGTATTACAATGTTATTTATTAACAATACATGTAGTAAATTTACATGCATTTTTTAAATCGTTTAATATATATACGTTACTAATTAGTTGCACTAAGTATTTAAATACAATTCCTTCGCAGAATGTTCGCGTATATTCGTACACAATTTATAGTGCGTAATAAATGTAGCACAGAAAATTATGTAGCAACATAATGTACATGTATGTGTGCGTTGCACAAAATATTCTACAAAACAGGCTTATTCGTATGGTGAAAGTTTCAAGTAAATGCATAATGAAAATGACATATGGGTGACAAGCGGATCGCCGCGACACAATCGCCGAGGATGAGTCAAGTTTCTCGATGTAAATCACGGATTGATAGAACCGGCGAAATCATTTATATCATATTAATGTTTTATTAAAACAATCGAACCAGCAAAACTCGCCGAACTTACACTGTTCACTGAATATGTGTGTCGAGCAGATCGTTTCCACTGTAGAATGTGAAACGGGCAGCGTAATATGCGGTATGTTCTACAGAGAATCACGACAAGAATTCACACACGACGATTTCTTCTCAAGAATTATGGCGGCCGGACGTGCAGGCAAGTGTACGTGTTCGAAGCCACGCCTATCAAAACTCCCGTTTTCTGATTGGCGGCTGCCTCTGCCACGTATACAAAACACACGTCGTACAAACAGGGGACAACACTCATCCTCGAATTTCGTTGATTCTCGATGACAATAAATAGCCGTGAATAATTGATAATCTAATTTAATTCATGACCACTGTCAATGCCGCACGATGACACTCGATAGAATCGTAACATTTTTGTAATATTATGTCGATTTTATATGCCAAAAGCAAGCTGACCAACTTAATAAAACAGACTTTGATTACTTTTTCCTATACTTCCACGTCGAGAGTACGGTTTGCGCGAAATTAATTAATGATTTATGAAGTCTGCCTATACCTCAATGAAATGATATTAATAAATAAAATTGGGATGTATATGTGTATATATATGTATTTGTATATATTTAACGATTAAATTTTATTATAGTTATTATAGTTAACTTTTTAACACATAGAAAAATATGATATCTTTTGTCCCACGCTTATCAAAGTATATGTAACATAATCATATTGTTCAATAAAAATTCAAATAGATTGGCCATATTTACTATTCAGAAAATAATATGAAGAATCGTAAATTTAATGTGAACTATATGATTAGATTTTGTTTTAACAAATAGATATTTAATGTTCTCTATTTATACAATCTTAATTATCATATAACATTTCTTAACAAACGGCATTATTCGTTATATACTTGTAACATAAATTATTAGTAAGGAGACTGTAAACGCATGATACGTTCAAGAATAATCGGAATAAAGTGATAAATAGAAAGTTTAAATCAAATATGCCACAATTTTTGTTGCTTTTAAAATTGATAAAAGCATTAGAAATGTTCAGAAATTATCGTTTTATGTATCTTGTGGTTATTCACAGAAATTGTTGCATCCTTCACTGTATTACACGAATAACATTAATGTACCGCAAGCTGATAAATATAAGCTCTTGACAAAGTGGTACTTATAATCAATTAAGAACCTGTTTCAAATAAATTTCACGGAAATTTTTCATATATAATTTTTTTTTTCCTTGCAATAAAAGATAAAAAAAAAAAAAAGAGTTCAATATTACTTCAGGAATGTTCATGCAACTGCTCGAGCTTCAGGTAGAAAGCCTTCCCAATATTTTATAAGTTGATTTTGATATTGTAACATAGACTCCAAATATTCTGTTAACTGTTTCTTAAAGTCCTCCACTCTTACTAATTCAAATCGTTCAACTTCTTTCTTAATCATCTTTGAAATATTGTCAAATTCTTCCTGCCCTCTTTCAACTTTTGCTTCCCATTCTATTACTTCAGTAGCGGCTTGGCTCGTCTTATCGGTTCTGCCAGATTGTTCCAATCGAGCTTTCTGCTCTCGTTTCTTATTCAACATCATTTGAGCATGTTGCCAATTTTGAAAAACTTTTACTCGCTCGTGAAATACATCCTAAAATTAGCAATACCTTTAAACTATCGAAATTCAACTAAACATATCAAAAATATGAGTTAATCGCCAACCTTAATTGCTCCTATTAGCGCAACATAATCTCTTAACATTTCAGCGAATTGATAAAGATCACTATTACTTTGTGCTCTCCTAATCACTTCCACTTTCTCCAAAGTCTCAGCCAGCTGAGCTAATGCCCTTCCAAGCGATGCCCCTGGTTCACCATGACCAAGAACTGCAATAGATCTTGCTGTTGCGCCAGTACATGTTGCCAGTTCTCTTCTCTGGTTAGTTAAAGTATCAACAGCGGAATGTAATGCGCGTAATTGAACATCGAGAGAATCAATTTGAGATGTTTTATCTTCAAACCACTGAAAAGACGGGGAATATTAAAAATATTGCCCTTGAATATGTATAAAGAAGACGATCATTATAAACATAATAATAAGAGATATAAATTTTTAAAAACATATGAACTATACTTTATCGGTTTCATCCATTTTGTATGTTATTTTATTAACAGTTTCTCCGACTTTGTTAAACAGTCTCATTACTCCTTTACCACTAAGTGCAGATGTATTTGTAGCCTTCGGTAATTCCATATCTGTTTACAAAATAGATAAACTCAACTATGATTATATCTAAAAAAATATTCTGTATCTTGTGCAACAATTTACCAGCTTCTAAAAACTCTCTAAAATCTGGATCAACACTGAGTACTGGATGAGCTGCAGTTCTATTTAAATATCTTTCAAGCGCAGCTCTACGTCTTTCGATAAATTCTGTGGAACTGGAATTTTGTTCCTGACTTTTGTCACCCGACATTTTAATCTTGGTTGTCCCTAGAGAATTTCACAATTATTTCCTTTATCCAACAACAGCGCAATGTAATACAAATGTAGGATGCATATCTCAGTATACCAATAACACTTTTTTCTGGCGCTGGTGGAATTATTCTACCATTTCTAAGATATTTGTCCGTTAATTTATCATGAAGCCCAAGGAAATCGCTGAAGCGTCTAACAACGCTGAAGTTTCTCTTTCTAAATATTGGCATGTTTGTTTTTGTTTCAACCTTGTAAGCAACGTATGCTCCCATCCCATCTCCTATCTTCTGAGGAGAAGTTACCGTGATTTTTAAAAAAACATCTGATGAATCTGCAGATACCTGTGAAATATACATTAGATTATTATATATTTGTAAATGCTTTGTCTAGCGAGCTATACTTAACAATATAAAATATACCACGTCAGACAGCTGAGATTGCAGAATATTTGTTGAATGCATATCTGTGTTATCATTTATTGGAACGTCATGTAGATCGCCTATATCGCTACTCATTGGTCCCAATGGCGAACTTAACGGTCCTGGCGCAGGACTTGATACCGATGAGAATGAATTTTCTTCCTGTGCATCCCTTAGGGACAACTTTGGTAATTCAGCATGAATATTCGTCACTCCGTTGTATGGTGATGAGACTTCCAATTGACTTTGATCCTACAATGAAAATGTCTTTAAATTTTATTTTGAAACAAAACTTTTAAACAAAGTGGTCTATAATTTTCTTTATAGATACATTGTTTGCCTAGAGTAGAAAATATAAACGTGTATTCGTGATAAAAGCAAAGAACATCGCAAAATGGACTTTGGTTGTGAGATTTTTTTACGCGAATGCTTATAACAATATAACAATAGTACCTGTACTGCTGATGCAAATATATCTTCATCGTCGTCATCTAAATCGTCGACTTTTGCCTCATTAGTGTCAAACAGCGGTGGAGATTCTTTGATATCAGCCATCTTAACGATTCTGTCAATCTACCAAGAAATGCACTGGGATCGGCCCCCCAAATGATATGTGCCAACGTCAATCGCTTATCTGCGACTATCCTGTTTCTCGTAATATCTCTATTTACAGTCTTCCATACAATCCACGGTTTAATATAATATCATGATCTACAGAATATAATGTACATATACATATAAAATTGATAATTATTAATTATGTTATAAAGGCGTCCACTGATGAAGTCAGTTAATCGCAGCTGAATGAAAAAATGCGTTATGCATTCGAAGTACATATGGTATCACTTTGTTCGCAGTAAATTGTTATCGCCTAGAGATGAATTTATAGCGGTATATTTAAAACTGTACGAAAATATATAATATTCGTTTGCATCAATTACTTCTTATTTGATATTAATGTTTACAGCACAATATTTCTTGAAAACGACGATTACCAAATTTATACAAATTTAAATGTCACTCGTAATACTGGTACATAGTACTTGTATTATACGAACAATGTATGATATGCGCTTCTAAAAGAGTTGTGTAAACTATGGATCATTCTACACACACGTATGGTAGTTGGCATATGTATGCGGTGTGTACAGTGTTTTGCCGCAACCTATATGTAGTTGCTTCCGTGGGTACACATACATAATGTATGTATGTTCTTTTGAAACTGAAATTGATTTTATATTTCGATTGTAATACGTTGCTTCCCAAAAATGCGCCGAGTATAAGAAATTACGCTTGAAAGAACATTGTATATGTATATCGCAGTTATTGACAAATAACTTTTCAAAGCGTCCAATAATCACCGTTAAAAATGAATAAAATGTCCAGGGAAGAAATTAACATCAAACGACTTTTAGCCAGATGCGAACTAATGGCAAAAGATGACCCGAATAAAGATTGGAAGCTTGAAAAGGTTGAGAGAAAGTTGAAATCTTCTTATTACTGTTAATATTTTCTAAAGTTACAGGGAATTAATTTATTTAAAATTTCAGTACATCCTTGCCTTGGATGATATGATCAAACAATTAAGAACACTGCCAAGGTGAGAGTATGTTTAATTGCGTAGAATTTATACCAATTAGACACAAAATATTGGACGTTACTTGGAAAATAAAGTAGAATGTATAAGCTATTGTACAATGAAAATTAAACCACATTATTGGGGGTGATATTCTTTTTTTTTTTAGCAAACCTTCTAAAGACGCTATGATGGGCTACACGAAACGAATAGATTTTCTGAAGGGTTTAGTAAATACGACAAAGCTTACAAACGCAGTGGACAGAGTTGCTGCCGTACAAATGCTACCGAAAAGTTCTACAACATTTAATAAATCGATAGGCCCAAATATAACAACTCAAATACATCAGAAAACTTCGGCAAAGTACAATAGCGAATTGCGAGCTGAATTATTTCATAGCGATAAAGGTATACCAATAATACTGTATACGAAGGATATATAGAAGATGTATACCAAAAGGGTATAGACATTTGTAATAAAGCACTTAAAAACTTTTTAAGTTTTTACAAATCGCATATAGTGCATATTACATGTGTTACATATAGTGGAGTGGAATCCTGCCTTATCGCGAGAACACCGGTCAAAAATATGATAATATGAATAAAATTTTAATCTTATTGACATTTATTGCTTTGCAGGATCCTCAGCAGATGGTATAAGACAAAGGCTACCCACTAAAAGCATGCAAGATGACGATTTAGATGCTGTTCTAAAGTACAATAGAAATATTCAAGAAAAGATTGCTGAAAATATGCTTTCTATGACAAGCAGTATAAAAGAACATGCTTTAGCAGCAAATGCTATTATAAAGAAGGACATAGGGCTGCTTGAAAGGTCTGATAAGCTGACAGATGGGAATGCAACAAAATTGAAAAAGGGATCATCGAAACTGCAAGAACACACGCAGTCGTATTGGCGATGTTGGATGTGGGTGATGATAGCATTCGTTCTGGTTGTATTTTTCAGTAAGTAGATTATGTACAAGTAGCGACTGGTTGCATCAATTAATAATTATTTAATAGCTTATAAGACTATTTATTTTTCTTCGCCACATATTCGCATAAAATATGATCGAGAACTGTTTGGCATGAGAAAATTATTTTATCTACTTATCCTTTGCAGATATGGTATTGTTTATGAAAGGTGTAAGAAAAAGGGTTTAAATTTGTATAAATATATTCGTTCGCGCTTGTATATACATTTACTGAAAACTTCTAAGTGGTATGACACATGGGCTGTGCATAAATGTGAATAGACTTACAATTCACATGGAATCAGTACTATTATCACTATTATTGTAAGTATGTCTGCCATGATGAATACACCTGTGACAGCACCCGTGCCACCTAAAACTACAAGGAAACCCGGTAATTTACAATAACAACAAATTAGTTTTCGTTTTTTCCGTGGTTATTGTAGTTATTTATCATAAAACTGTATGACATACTTGAATAAAAGTTAAGAAGCACGAACATTGTTTGCCCTTATTAATAAAAATTAATAAAAAGTATGTTGTCAAATTTATACATATTAATAAATAATGATAAAATAGATTTATACGACTTGGCTTGTGAGTATAAAAATTATTAATATGTATATTAACAACTTACAATGTAATGAAATAAAACTTCTGTTTACATAGCTAATGATAATGGTCGCAGTTGCATTTTTGAAAAGCTTCTGTGTCATTCTTTCAATCTATGTATGCATATTTATATCAATGTTTTCAAACCTATGTTTTACATGTTTTTAAGGTAAGGTCAGACTTGTACGGGCACTATATAAATATACGGCGCAACGTGTAAGCATAATTGTTTATCAGTAAAATAGTAATTTCCAAAATGTATACGATAATTGGATTAATACATGTCGCAGTCGGATGAATTGTCTTTCGAAGAAGGGGAACTTCTTTATGTTTATGAGAATAACGTTGAACCGAATTGGTGGAAGGCAAAGTGCGGAACTCGTGAGGGTCTTGTTCCTGCTAATTATGGTTAGCCTAATTTTCAATAAATTGTTCAATCTTCGTTATGTATATACTTAAAACTGGATTAAATGAAAAAACTTGAATACAGTTGAAGAACAAACTAAGGAAATTGAGTTACCATTGCACGATGCTGCAAGACGTGGGAATATTTCATTGTTAAAGGAATATATAAAGGCAGGAGTATCAAGTACAGGTTTAGATGCAATAGGTAATACAGCATTGCATTGGGCTGCGCGTGCTGGTCATTTAGACTGTGTGAAAGAACTTGTAAACTTACCGAATCCTACAGTTAATGTTCAAGTTAGTAGACCACATTTAACGGCAATGTTTAAGCAAAGCTATTTCCTACATAGTCGCTTTTTATTGCAGAATAAAATGGGAGAAACATCCTTACATACAGCAGCAAGCCGTGGACATACAGATATAGTGAACATATTATTACAATGTGGTGCAAATCCAATGATCAAAAATAATTATGGTCTAATGGCAGAAGAATTATCGTCTAATCTTTCGATTAAGAATACAATACAGTTAAGTCAACGTGACTCGGATAAAACGTATGGATATACAGCTGATGAGTATAATGATGATAGTGATTAAGATATGGGCGATATGATTGTTTTAAACAATGTGATGACAATTCTAACATATTGCTGCTAAAAGCAAATAGCTAAGTAAGGATTTAAATTAACTGCATCGTGGACCACAAAAAGTATTTATATTTGAATAAGTATCTAAAAAATGAATTCCGATCGATATATGGATATAACTGAACTTTAAATGGACTTAATTATTGATTACATCATACAAATTATTGTTCTCATAAACGGAATTAATAAATTACATCTATTATCAGAAGTTAGCTTCTTTATAATTACTGAAATAATAATTTAGTTCCAATGAATAAATAAATGTAAAAATATATTTCAATATTAGTTACATGTTCATTTACAGAATTTTCATCAAACCTATCACGTTTTCTTTTCTTATATGTTTATAATAAATTGAACAGAAAATTAGAATTTTGCATAATATTTTTCAGTACTAAAAACAAGCTAATCAGCTAGTTAATAATACGCACGGTATAAAAAAATTAGTTTAATGTATATATAATAGTTAACTTAAACATTACATTAAAATAATATACTATATATACATTAGATACTTTTAAATTTCCTACAAGCTAGTATTTAAGCACCATATGTTGTGCTTACATTTTCTTGCTGAACCATCTATTAAAATCCAATCTCAATAATAGTTGTGCTAAATGTTCTCCACTTGGTTGTGCGCGTACTCTATTCAGTGTTTTAGTTAACCACCCCATTAAACTTTCGAGGGTATCAGACAATGTCTTCAGTTCTTCTTTTTCTGTTAAAAGTAGATTGCCTACTTCCCACATTGATGCTTGCAAGATAAAGTCGTCGCAAAGCCGCAGTAAAAGATTGATTAATTTATTTACCTGTGAAAAGTTTACATTTATCAAATAAGTGGACAAGTAAATAAAACTTTTAAACTGTTTAAATTAAAATGCGGCATACAGGATTTTTTCTTTCTGTCGAACTTCCCAATAAAAATGTTTGCGACATAACATTAGCTAAGAAAATAGAATGTGCCCTCTGTACATCCTCGAAGTTTCGTGTGTTTTTCATATTTGCTTCCATTATAGTGTGCTGACTTTCTAATACATCTACTTGCAAGTAGTATTGTAGATTATCAACAATAAAGATTAAGTTATTCCTTAGCTGAATTACACCAATATCACTGTAAATATGATACTCGGTAGTGTTTCATGCAGATTTTTGAGAAAAGGAAATTATGACAAAATATTTCAATGTTATCTTACATATTTTTGTAATACATATGCTCGCTCCAAAGGTTCCACAAATCAATTTGGGTTTTTTTAACCCTTAGTAAAAATCTGAATAATGTGTTATAATCATTCAAAACAGGTGGATTAAATAATAAATGTAATGGCCATATAATTTTATATTTCAAAACAATCATCCCCCATCCGCGTCTTTCTATAATAAATAAGAAACAATGCTATTATCATCAAAATCTTTGTTGACCTAAGAATCACAATATTGCACCAGGATGTGTCTTACCAATTGGATCTTCACGTTCTTTCTCAGTAAAATCCATTCCTTCTACCTCAGTATCTTCACTTTCTTCTGGCGGAATTGGTACTATAAAATTAAAACTATCCATAGCATTCTCATCGTTTAAGTGCATTTTCCTTAATGCTATTTGAAAAGCTAGATTAATATCTCTCGATGTATGATGCGTCGGTGGTTTATTCAATATGTGGGCTGTGAGTCTAATGAATTCGAGAAACAGATCGCCACGACCCATAAGGAAGAAATCTTTCACTAATCTAAGTTGCTGTACAAGCTGTGCCTCCTCAACTGCAACTCGCCACAGTAGTTCCGTTATACATTGCTTCAGCTCATCGATTGTACGTTCAAATTCAACAATACTAAAAATAGATTTCTTTTTCAAATTTTGCAATTTAAGAAAATATTCGTATTCTTTTTCTCCCCATATAGAAGTTTTAGTTTGATCAATCACCGAAAAATCTGTGCAAAAGATGAACAAAATTTATATTTATCTCTATTCGTATTTTAAACAAACAGAAATAGTTCACGAACATAAGTACCTTTCTTTTGTCTCGGATCATTTCCAAACATTATAATAGTTTGTCCTATGGTCAAAATTTTTGTAGCCAAGGACGGTCTGATGTAGGATGGAAGCATATCTATTTGAACGTTGTAGTTCCACATATCCGCGCTAAATTTAGTATTTGTTGTATCAGCTAAATTATTTTTGTTGTCTACTAACATCAGACTATTTTCAATATCGGATACCTTTTGAATGAAAAACTCATTGTACGTATCTTCTAAGTGGCCGTACAAAAGCCAATTAGTTAAATGCTTATAAAAAACTATGTGTACACAGTGGGATATCCTGAATAAATTAAAAATAATTAAAACAACTATAGATCAGATTGGAAGACGGGAATAACTGTATATTATATACTTCTCTATTGCAGACTTTATATCACGAATACCAGTATGCATATTTTGATGCAAACATTGTAGTAGTTTGCAGCCCTGAACTTTTTGTGTTCTAATCTGTTAAGAATAAAGAATCGATTTCTTGTTAGAATACTTTAGATACAATTATGTACATTAATTACATAAATAATCTTTCTATACCTCTCTTATAATGGAATTTAAAACGGAAAACAAGCATATATATTTTTGAATGCGATGCAGTATTAACGACAGTGGAGTATAGTTGTCACGTAGAACTATATCTTCCAATTCAACAATTTCTTTGCGAAACGGTTCCAAAGCTTGATCCATTCCTTCGCAAAGAGCTTGTAAATATAAACCCCCAGGCGCATCCTGTAAATCTGTGATCCATATATTAAAATCAATTCATCACAAATCAATTTGCATCAGTAACTGAAATTTACTCAAAAAGCTGTGATACCTTCTGTCGATTTAGAACTATTAGAATCGGTACATTCCTGAATAAAGTTTCTAATAGTATTGCATTGGTCAACTACATCCAATATTTTCTTAAGTAATATACGTTCTCCCGGATGCAAATAATTCTGAAGCTCTATAGTCTGAAAATGATTAATTTGCGTAATGTGAATAAGTCGTAAATAATACATTGAAATGGGACGCGTTCTCAGTATGTAACGTTACATTGGATTCCAATATCTCCAAAACATTAGTCGAGCATCCCCACAATGACAGTAGCACCTCGTGCAACATTTTGATAGCAGTTATTTTTTATTTTCAGTCCGACACAGTGCTGTTCCGCTCACGTTAAATTATACTGTGTATGAATAATGCAAATACTACACAGAATGCAATCGAGGTAACCTGTAATTCACTCGTCATAATTCGATGCTTTTGGTACATAAAAATGATAGAAACAAAGTATGCGCATTACAGGTAGAAAGATCTGTACTTTTCTGTTTATCCATGTCGTGTCCCTGTTAAATATTTCATTGCAATATTAATATTCAACACAAGTATATTCAGCACGTTTCACCGACATGCTTTTATTTTCATCCGAGCGTTTATGTATAGTACCACGATAGTACAGATGCAGTAACATGAAACAATAACTTAAAGTCTATCTTCTCATGTAAGCTGCTCTTAATTTGCGAACGTGTACATATATTGGCTTGCATGAACAATATTTATCTAGCATGACAGAATTGACCATAAACGATTTGACAGACGTCACTAATGCAGCATAAAGCAACGCAAAAATGTATTGTAAAGTTGCCATTCAGGAAAGCATAGCATTTGTGCGAATTGTAAAATAAACAGTTAAGGTTAAAGAATTGTTTCTCAGGCTTGAAATAACATGAGATATGTTTTAAGAAATTCTAAACGAGCTTCGTGTTGCTTTGCATTACAGGAAAAAAATGATGTTTTATTGAAGATAGGTACATAATTGTATTCGATTTATTACTTTTATACTGAGGTGTAATTAACCTCGAACGAACTAATTATCGAACTATGTGTGAGTATGACATGAATGAATTTCATATGATTATGGATAAATCGCCAAATAATTGTTCAATAATTTAAAGTGTAAAAATCTGTTAGGAATGATACGTATTTTCATTTAAAATGTATTGTCTTTAGCGATAAACCATCCAGGGATTCAATTATGGAGGCATTGAAGGATACTTTAACGTGTCGTTTATGCGGTGTAAATATTACAGATGGAGAATGTAAAAGCATCCTTGAAGGATCGACTGATTTAATACAGAAAATAAAAAGAACATTACCAATTTCAGTACGTTAATATATTTAGTAGACGTTAACTATGGATTATTTTTTTAAACGTTTAACATTTGATGTTAATCAAACAATTATGGAAGTATCTACTTTATGCAAATAAGTTGTAATAGAAACATATGGTTGAAATGATTCAAAAGTGAATGACTTTTACAGATATCAACAGACGACAATGGTTCAAAATATGTATGCTTACCGTGCTATGACAAAACCATTCTTTATTATAAATTTATCCAAGAGGTAGTGGACTATTCGAAAGGAATGGAAAATATGTTGCAGAAGACATCCTTATTTAATTTACCCAAAGAAGTTATAGACTTCTCGGAAGTACATAGCGATGCTGTGTATGCATGTCCGAATTGCAATGTAGATTTAATGATTTTATTAGTCAGTAATCCACAAGGCTGTGATTATACCTTCCAAATGTCGTTAGCTATGGTGAATCAATCTGAAAAGAAAGCTCGTGCAAAGGAAAAGAAAATTGGATTGCATAAAAATGTAGAGCGGCTTATCAACGAGAAAAGTAATGTAAATTTAAGGCATGGAAACAAAATAATACCCACAGAGAACACTGACAGTATAGAGAATCAAGTAAGTCTTGTATTACCTACATTAGTGGAAGAAGATAATGTAAATTGCATTTACACATTATCTGATAAACTAAATTCACGTATTGAAATGCAGGAGGAGTTAAAAAGAAAGCACAAAGAGTCAAGTAATTCTGAGCTTCCTGCCTGTATATCGAAAAAATCAAAGCAGGTAGAAATATATGCATCTAATGAGAATCTATTGAACTGTGATTATGATTCTGCAGAAACTTTGCCAAAAAATGAACCCGAAAGTGATAATACTTGTTGGCAAGATAGTGATACAGATTATAGAAGTGAGAAAGAAGATGTATGTATGACTGAAACACAAGGTACTATATTTAAGGAAGACGATGTGCAAGAAGAAAACGATGTATACAAATCTTGTTTGAAGTATGTATGTAAATTATGCGGTGCACGTTATCTTTCCCATATGAAATACGAATTTCATATGGAGAGGCATAAATTAGATAAGATAGATAAATATGAATGTATAGTATGCGATAAAGAAACGAGCAATGAAAATTTGTTATGGGATCACTATTTTCACACACATAAAAGTTTACAACGTTATATTTGTATAGAATGTGGCAAATTATTTGCAAAACGATCTCGGTTAACTGGACATCAAAAGCATTATAAGCATTCTGGTATGAAGCAAATAGAAATTGATACCAGTAAAGATATTCTCAGTCAAGATGTTATACAAAATGCAATTTCAACAATTGCAGAAGAGAAAGTTTCTGTGAACTGCAATCTCTGTGGTAAAGTAATTTCTGACTTGGATCCAGATGCTATTAATGACTTAGTTACGTGCGTTACTTGCGAAGAAGATTCGACGTTATCATTAATGGTTGATGGTAACGAGACAAAAGTAATCTCACCGCGCCAGTATCATTGCTCTATGTGCCCGAAACATTTTGTACGCAGAGAGAGATTAGAATTTCATGAAATGAGGCATAATGAGAATATGAACGAGTTCGTTTGTAGTACTTGCGGAAAAGAATTTAGAGCAGAGAATTCGTTGTACGAGCATTATCTTTTTGTTCACAAAGGTGCAAGGCCACACATTTGCGAATTATGTGGTAAATCATTTCAATTGAAGGCCAGACTAAAAGAACACCATCGAATTCACACAGGTGAAAGGCCGTACCAATGCGATATTTGTGGCCAGCGATGTAGAACGACGAATGCTTTGAAACTTCATAGAAAGATTCATTTTTCTCATAACAGATATGCTTGTAACATTTGTAGTAAGTCGTTTACCAAGAAACAGAATATGAATGAACACTTAGAAAAACATTGGAAGAATGATAAAAGTGTAACATTACCGCAGTTATTTACATGTCCAATTTGTGTAGAAGGCTTCCCGACATATCGTATGTTAAGATACCATATGATAGAAGTTCACGAAGTAAATAGTCAGGATCCAATTCTGACGAAACAAAAGCCTTGGTATGAGTGCACAGAATGTCACGAAAAGTTTAAACATCAGATGTCCCTAAAGGCACATAAAGAAAGAGTACACGAAGGAAGAGTGGACCCAGTTTATGAGTGTGACATATGTAACGCAACATATAGAGTAAAGCAACTTTTGGTAAACCATATCAAGAGTAAACATAATGGCGAAAGACGGTACAAGTGTGCACAATGTGAGAAAGGATTTAACGACACTAAGTCTTTATATAATCACGTATTATTACATACCGGTAAAAAACCATTCGTTTGCGAATACTGTAATATGAGTTTTAGAAGGAAGGATTCCAGAGACCACCATCGTAGGAAACATACTGGTGAACAACCTTATCAATGTCCAGACTGTGGTGAATCATTTGCTACTTACAATAATCGATCTAAACATCGAAAACGAGAACATGGGGAAGGTGATCCTGAATGTCCCGAATGCGGCGAAAAATGTAGTAATCAGCAAGAAATTAGGATACATTTAAATAAGCACCTTGGAGAAAAATTGAAAAAATTACAAAAGAAGTAGAACAGATTAAATATATAGCTTATATTATTGAAAATTGTGAGACAACTACAGTGGAATCTCAATTGCTCAACTATGTAAATTAAATAATAGTCTGCAATGAAAATTAAACATGACAAAATTCATTGCACATCGTATTTGTTTACAAACATTTATTTATTCAACAATTTTATATTTAACAGTTTTTTATTATGCTTAATATTGACCAGTTGAAACGTTAAGACTATTTTATGAATAGCATACTGAAATATTCTTTGCAAATTTTAATCATTGAACTATTCGTTCGTTAAATAAATTCATTTACATTATATGACTGAAAAATAAATAGTATGGTAACAGTTTTATTCATCTAATCATCCGTTTCTATGTAGTTCATTTGTTCTAAATTATACATAGCACAACATATTTTTACAGTTGTGTATTTAATATTTAAGTTAATGAAAATTTATTAAATGTCTCACAAGATAATTTTGATCGTGAATATAATTCTATTTTACTATCATGTTTTATCAAATTTGGTTGCAAGCATAATATGCATGTCAATAATTGTGATTTGCGATGATAAATTATTCGAGATTTCACTGTAAATAAATCAACATTATATGTACTTAGTGAATTGAAGTTTACCAACAATTATTTGGTATAGAGTCATTAACATTATATATATAAATTGAAAGCATTTCAAACAATAAATTGACTATAAATCATTTGAATGCTTTATTCTAGTTTTACTCTATGCAGAGTATCAAGGACATAAAACCATTCTTTTTCTAGTATAAAAAAATAATATGTATATATACATATTATACATATATCCATGCTTATAAAGAACAAATGCATTGACTTGATGCAAATAAATTAGCAAATAGCATGGCAAAAATGAAACATTCAAATGGATTGCATTGCAAGTTCTATTATGTGTTGTACTGCTACTGACTTTCAGAACTTTTCTATAATTATTATAGTGCTAAGTGGTTGTATTTAGACCATGGAGATAATTTTATGAACAGCAAACATAATTTCGTAATCCGAATTAGACTCTGCATTAATGAACATATGTACATACAATGTAAAACTATATAATTTATTTTATACATACAAATGTATGCTATCATCATTTTTTTAAATGTATTGTATTATATATAAAATATGTGATTATTTCTGCCAATAATGTACAAATTATTATAATAAGTTTATAATAAAACTAATAATAACTGCTTCTATTTCGTAATATTTTTGTGTATTTAGTATCATCTATAGAATTCAGAATAATATTATCAGATATATTAAATTGGACAATATAATAAACTTGTGTACCAAAATGTTATAATAGAAACATCATATATTACGGTGATACCAAGGTAATAGTTTTGTTTCAAAGCAACAAAGAATAATATACACGCTAATTCATGAAAGTGTTGTACGAGCGTTTTACTCATATGCCCAACAGTCAAGGTACACGTGTAGCTGGAGGAAATGTCAAAATTTAAATGGTTGCGCCTCTACGTGCAACGCGGCGCTGTGTTGCAAAAATCAGGTGGTTGCATTTACCAGCTGTGTATTGTTACTTTACATATCCTATTGCACTTAATAGGGCCTCAAACTTTTGATATGGGAAGGGCGACATTTTCAGTAGATGCGAAAAATTTCGTACCATGTATTTCCCATTATTTGTAAACATAGTTTAAAGTTTGTTAACTCTTTAGAAAATCAACAAAAATAACACATGGGGAACTAGTTTGGCGCGGAGTAATATTGGAAACCGTTCGAGCGAGTCAATATTTATTCTATTCTTTTACTGTAGTGGCAAATTTTTTTGCTCGGAAAGTAAATTAAAAGGATGATATTTAAATTTTAGCATGACCCTGACATGATATTTCCTAAATATGTGTATTTCTTCTACGATTATTTATTGAAAGAATTTTCGCGGAGGAATAATGTAGTTCTGCAATCGCACAGACGCAAACCAGTCCCGTTCATTGGCTGAAGGAAGCAAGCGATTCACACAGACATAACACATGCTCCTTTTTGCAAATACATATTCACTAACACTGGCCTAAAATTTTCGTACAGAATTCAGGAATGTATCTATCATATATGATACCCTTTGAATCATAAAAATGCTCTTCCCAATTTAAGCAGTTTAAACTTTTGACTTTTACGTACAAGCATTTATTTTCACGTAAATCAACATCTTCCAAATCAATAACAATTTTTCACCAATAGAAAATTCATTTTCCTGCCAAAGAGTCTTTAATTTCCACGAAGGCATGCGAAGTAAAATTCTGCTATTGAACTTTCAAATATAAATTACGCATTCTCAAATTAGACGAGTGATTATATCTTGATCGCTCATAAATTTAAATACGCGCAATTGATTATTTAACACATATTGAAATGGCAATTTCATAGGGGAAAAGGTGCTAACGACAAAGGCGAAAATATTAAAAATAACATCTTTTAAACTTATTGGACCTAGATATTATTAATACTCACGCGCGATCGTGTGAGCTCTTTTTTTATTTAAAAAAAATGAATCGGTCCAGCAATGGTATAATTGAGAAGAATTCACCGTAAGTACGATCCTGGTGCACGGCATAAGTAGGGGTGAAGGGAGAGGCAGGTTCGCACACACACCGGCGCAGAACGGAGAGCGAACTCACTCGCCGGCTCTCAACAAGAACGCGTCGACATATACACCGTGCTTGAACGTACTTAGGTGATATATCTGTTATTTATCCTACGGTCGAAGGCGAGTCAATCGTGAAAATGGCCGGGGAAAAGCGTACTCAGGATCAAGAGGAAACCTTACTGTCAGAATCGGTGATCTTGGTTGACATCGAGGGCACAACGACGAGCATAAGCTTCGTGAAGGTAACAAAGACTATGGCCGTGAGGCAGAACGCGCCCTACGGTTCTCACATTTCACCGGTTTTCCGACACATTCTCTGACAGTACCCAATGATCGTAATTTTCCATACGCGAACTTCCTCGCACGGAAATTTCCGAACGTTATCATGGAGTTTTTGTGGCAGGAAAAATATTCTGGATAATACTTTCGCGCGTATTGTGTGCGCTCTCTTTTGCAATACTATACCGGCTGAAATCCAGTTTCAGGTTCCCCTGTTCGTGATACAGCAAGCTTCATGGAAGGCAATAGATGCTGCCTCGTCGAATAATAAATCGAATAGAATCCTCGTTTGCATTGTGCCGAATTTCGTGTTTCTCATGCTTAAGATTTTGCACTGTTTACCCATTTATGTTTCCTTTTTTTTTTCTCCCCCGACTTTTTCTCCTTTTTGAGGTACATTCGAATTGTTATTTAATACGTTACACCGGAGACAGTTGAACGATGTATCGTAAAAAATTCTGTTGTATTTAACGGCGTGAGAAAACATCGAATCGTAGGACATTGTTCTGCACCATTATTATATATACGATTAAATCACGGAAATAGTAACGGCGCATCGCACTGTTAATTCGATCGGCGAACTCACTATATTCACGTTTGCCTTCGTTTCAGGACACGCTTTTTCCTTACGTGCGAGAGAATTTGAAGAAATATATCGAGACAAAATGGGAGGATGAGGAGTTCAAGCAAGACTTCGAAAAATTGAAGGAGCAGGTGAACATTGCAAACAATTATTTAAATTAATTTTCATGTTATGTACGAACGTGATTTCTTTATTTCTTCCTACATCGATATTAAAAGCACATTGAAATAATTCGAAGGTAATGAAAAGATGTACAACATCAGGCACAATATTATTGATTGTTTATATTAAATACACATGTATGATGTACAATGTTCTTTTTTCGGATTTTATATATTTCTTTTCTCTTTTATTCAGAACATAGCCCGATAGAAATGAGTAGACTATGATTTTTTAATATGAAATTTTAAACAATGACCAATAGCATGACAGGAATGGGGCAGCTGCTAGACATTAATCTGGGACCATTCTTTGTCCCAAAAGTTGACTACCTGGACTGAACATCTGTGGAACTTTAGATTTAAATAAATCAAATCATGTTTATTGCTTTTTATGATAAATATTGACTTGTTTGCTATATTTTAAACAAAATTCTTTCATTTTTATTTTTTATTCTACTATTTATTAGTCTAGTATGAATTGAGATATTTGATTATTTTATTTCATTTGCATTTCATCAATTGTTTCATGTTAGTTCAGGTCCTTTTTACAATAATTTGCGCTATGTTTCTTGAATCGCTAAACGCAAGTACAGTTTGGCTGAAAGAGACTTTGTTCAGATATTCATAAATGAAAATTGCAGTCCTTTAAATTATTATCGCTTAGATCGTTAATAAAATTTGTGCAGTTGTATTAGCAGCTTCATTTATCTCTTTAAAATTTCGTTCACATGATTTATGTTACCATAAAAAGCATATTTTAAGCCTTCACAAACAATTTCTCAAGAATTAAATATCTTCACGATAGGCAAAGAAAGACGAAGAAGATAAGGTTGACGGTTTTGTATCAATTATTGGTACTAATGCAGAGGAAGAGAGAGAATCGCTAGTAAAAAATGTCTTGTGGCAAATGGATGGTGATCGAAAGACGGGTGCATTGAAACAGTTACAGGGACACATGTGGCGAGAAGCTTATAATTCCGGAACGGTGAAAGCACAGTAAGTTTCTTTGTAAATGTGAAATATTTTATACAAATAAATCTTACACATTAAATTCTATCGCAGCGTTATATTTCTATTGGTATACTTATAAAATATTGTTCGGAAGTGTACACTATACATTCTATTTACGCGCTGTTTAATACATCGCCAGCTGTTACATTTCATTTAACGTCAAGAAGTAAACAACGGTTGTAAGAAACAATAGTAAATGGAAATAAATAAGTAGCGATACACGTTACCGTCATATGTAGACGTGCACGTGTATCCTATTATTATTTTCGCGAGGTGAACATGTCATGTAAGGGCTCACTTCAGATTCATATAAAATATATAATATTATCGTCGCTATACTGTAAAGAACAACCAGACCTCTTCACAGAATGATAAATGAATTATTCGTACAGTATTTACGAAGATGTACCGAAAGCCCTAGAATCATGGACAAACGATAGTAGAAAAGTCTATGTATACTCAAGCGGTAGCGTCGAAGCACAAAAACTTCTATTTGGACATTCTGTACATGGAGATTTACTTAAGGTATTTTAGTGTGTTTCCATATAAGTATACGAAGTCCGTTTAATATGCAAAATTGTTTATATTACGTTTTGTTTTACATTTTTTTGCACAAGGTATAATAATAGTTTACGTCTGTAGCATTTCAGTGGTTACTTCGATACCGAAATAGGTGCCAAACAAGAATCAAGTAGTTATAAAAATATATTAAGCAAAATTGGAGCAGAACCATCAAATGTAATTTTCTTAACTGACGTTGTCAAAGGTTGGTCGCAGTTTATGTCATATTCTACTACTTATAGTGTACAATGATACTTACGAATTAACTAACATGATTCTTATACTTATTTACAATAGAAGCTGCAGCTGCTAAAGAAGCAGGGCTGTCAACAGCAATAGTGCTTCGCGAAGGCAATGCTGCTCTTACGGACGAAGAAAGAGTGGCTTTCACAACCATTAAATCGTTCTTAGATTTGACGTTTCAATGTTCCACGAAACGGCAAAAGTTAGATGCTGCAGAGACGAAAGAAACCGCGAACAAGAGTACTCCCGATGCTAGTGAACCAATGGACACTTCTGAAGACGTTGAAATGTCTGATGTCAGTGAGAAAAAAGTTGATAAATTGGAGGCAAAGGAAGTTGCCAAAGAAGAGGCCAAGGAATGTGCGAAAGATCAGTTACCAAAAGAGACTCAAAACAAAGATGGAAAAATGGAGGAATCCATGGTTACAGATGCGAAAGATACATCAAACGCAGAGAAGGTAATGGAAAAAACATGTAACAAATTAGAAGTCCAGCCATCAGAGGTGAGTACAAAACAAGACAATTCCGAGAATGTAAAATCTTCCGTGGCCGGTAATGCAGAATCAACAGTAACGCCTTCGAAGAAAGATACCAATAAGCCTGTAGTCGCCGAAAAAGTAGAGAAACCTATGGATACAACAGAAAAAACTGTAGAACCTAAAGCAGAGTCAGCTGTTGCTACTAATGACCCCTTGGCAATTGCGACGAGCGAGCCTATATCAAAGCCCGATGAAGCTTCTACTACAGAGAGTAAGACTGAGGAGTCTACGAAAACCATAAAAGAAACAAAATCCGAAGATACTAAGGATGTGAAACCTATTGAAGACACGTCGCAGGAAAAGGACAAGAGTAACAGTATAGACGATAAATCAGCAGAATGTACTAATAAATCGGAGAAAGATGCAAAAGAGTCCACTGAACAGGTTGTAATTAAATCTAGCACAGTGGAAACAAAGAAATCAGAAACTGAGGAGTCTTCTGCAAAGAAAGAATCTCCTGTTCAAGAACTTACGAAAGCGGTAGAAAAGCCTGCAGAAAATGGTGACATCGCGGTAACAGATGCGGAGAAAATTACAGCGCCGACGATAACAGAACCGGAAGCAACTAGTAGCAAGGCGGACGCGAATGCTGATGTGAAAAATGCAACAGAAGCAGGCGCGGAAACAAAGCCTGAAACAGAATCGGAATCTACTAACGTTAAATCACCAAAAGCGAAAGAAACAGACGAAGTGGTGATAGCTACAAATGATACAGCAAAGGCGGTGAATGCGGACGCATCAAAACAGGAACTGACGGAGAAGTCAACGAAAGAAGAAGCAGTAGCGGATGAGGCGAAAGAAAAAAATACGGTGGATACCGAAAAGAAAAAATTAAATGGTACAACACAGAATGGAGATACAGATGTGCCAGTGAAAGACGATAAATTACAAAGAAACGGACTAAACGACGAGGGGTCATCAAAAGAAAACGTTAATTCGCCAACGAGCGAAAGTACATCTGCGCAAAACGGTGAACCAGAGAGTTCCTCAGAGGCTAGTGCAGAATCTATAAAAGTAAAAAAGGTCGTTGATTCTACAGTGGCCGATGGTGCCGGCGAGCCTGACGTTGTTCCCCCCGTAGTTGTAGCTGCGACGTCTTAATCTTGTTCTTAAACATTTTAAGAAGTCCTTCATACATAACCCCAGCCCACAATACTTATCCGCAGATATAAACTGAAAAGTTGGCTCCCTACACCTTACATAAAACGTACAGCGTTAAAGATGTAATACGTTAATTTAAGATACGGTTCATAAGATTTCTATTTGTCTTCGACAAATGTGAAGGGAAACGATAATACGATATATACAGCGTGTTTCATATTCGATTATCTTTTTCGCGTCACAGAACAATATATCGTGCATTTGTCGATATGTTCATTAAAAAAAAAAAAATTGTAAGAACGTCGTAAATATCCGCCTCTATTTATTTATTGTATTTCATTTTTAGATCACTTAATTTATTGATATTTCGAACTGGCCCCTCTTAGTGTCTTTGTAAACATATTCTTTTTGTGATTGACGTTACATATGCGTTTACTACACGAAGTGACTAAAGATAATCGAAAATGTTATTCGCTGTACATCAGTTAACAAGTATTTTTTCATTTTTCTTTTTCTATTACATTTTACAGTGCGTATTAAGATTCTTCTTTTATACTGCCTAAACGGAATGTTACGGTATGAAAACTCATAGGATAGGAAATTCAGCATAGTCGGAGTATGCTAAAATACTGAGTGTACTTTGTGCCAAATCCATTAATTCGTCAGTTTGAAAGTTTTTCTATGCTTGTACGTACAACGTTTAAAGATCTGATCCATTTCTTTTTACATCGTGATTGTTACGAGAGACTTCAACGATCACGAATACTGTGACTATATACATATAATTTTAAGACTGAATCGGTAACGCCTCGAACAGTCGCTGGCTTTAGACTCTATAATATAATTTTTGCATACTCTTGTGTACTTAATTTTATAAACTGATAATAACACAGTTATCTTTGGGTGATAAGTTTACAACTGTTATCAGTAAGCTATGCCTTATGATAAAATTCATTTGACTACGTTTAGCTGTACTTTTTCGCGTTCCAGTGAACGTTTCGTGATTTATTAAGATGTATCTGACATTGTACTCCTATTTTTTTTTGTTTTTTTCTTATTCACTTTATTTATCAAAACGTACACTTCTAGTTTAGAACATTTTGAATGATGTTGGGGCCTACATGTACTACATATCTTTATTTTTTTATATTCTGTACCATAATTGATATTCGTCGTTATTACAACGATTTCGAGCAACTACATTTTCTTTGCCTTGCATTTATGAATTGTGCCGTAAAAAGTAGGCCGTTCGTACATTTTTACAATTATTAACATGGGATCACACGTATACAATTAATTTGGTCATATATAACTGCATTTAGTATGGAGCAATTCGATTACAAGGACATAATGCATCGGTTTCAACGCGTACATTTTTTCTTCGTTTAAACATGATTAACGAGAACGTCTGTTCTGTAGTAATAACAACTACTCGAAAACGATAATTATTTCTCTTGTTTAGGATTCGTAAATTATTTCAACGAATTTGACAAAAATTCGATTATTTATTTATTGTCCATTCCTGCAAAATTGACTGTGATTTAACGATATACTGATAGACATAGGGAACGTAAAACGATTCATTTACTATTGAATTATTGTAATTTCTTTGGCAGGTTATCGTGTTACTACTAATTGTTATTTTTGTTTTTATTCAAATTACTACACATCTGTGTGATTGAAGTCACTGCGAAGACTGTAAACAGTATAGCCTGTAAGCAGTGAAGGTATCCGTATTTTTCTTCCTATTCTATTTGTTTTTTTCTCTTGTTTAATTTTCGATCGTTTTTTGCCGGCGACTATGCTAGGAAAATCGAACGATCCAGCAAAAACGAGTAAGCGAGATAAACGAAGTGCGACGTCAGCGTGTTCTAGACTTGTTATCTATAAGTACATGTATAGTCAGTAACGATTACATTGCGAGACTTCAAACGAATATTTTACAGGACACTTGACAGACCTCGCATTTATTTATAAGGTGTCCTTTCGACGAACGTAAACCATTTTAATACTCATTCATATGTTTCTTTCTCGACGTTGCACGATCCATCACGAACATAAGAAAGAACGGGGACCGTCAGAACAACGTTCTCCGTTCGCAACATGAAATGGATGTTGAAAATATCGCTCGATATTCCTCGCTTGATAACGCGAAGACCGTACGGGGATATAATATCAAAGCGGATGAGCACAGAAACCGATGTACGAATTAATTTCGCCCGACGAGTTATCCTTAAGTCAGGTGCATAAAATGAATTTCCCGATTGACGTCTGCTATCAGATTTAATGTGGTTGCGAACTGATGTAACACGTGAATTCGTTAACATAAGTATGCCCGAAAGTATCCTACTGCAAGTGTTGCATGATTTTATCGAAGTTTTCGGGCCACCTATGTTACACGATGATTAATAAATAGACACAGCACACGACGTTAACAGCATCGAAGCGTTAAGAATTGTAAACTGCCGATTTTTTGCCATAGTGAATTTTTTAAACGTCTTTTTGGTAACGCCCTCGTATTTTCGTATTCTATATATATCAATATGTCGCACATGATGATGCGAAGTGACTGCCATCAGTACAATAAAATAAAACGTTCCGACGTAGACTGGCGGTGTGCCCCAAGTCCTTCTCGGCTGACTTTCACGGCATCATCAGATATCATCATCCCCATATCATCCATTCTTATTCTTGCGTCAATAGTCGGAGGGGCCGAAGTAACACATCGCCAGTTTTCGTACGTTCTTCCATTCGTTTCTTTACCACGCAGCTGCTTAATTGCAACGAAGTGTATTTTTGTTCCGCAAACGCACGCGATCATGCTTAATTACATATAAAATAGCGCGGTTAAATGTTCTATGTTTAGGGGAACGTTAACTCTTTGCGGTTCGATTCTTCGCGTGTGCATACTATTACACGTTCGTGATCTTCGCTAAACTTTAAGTATTATTTATAATACGGTATTGCGATTCATGGGTTCAGCGGGTAATTCGGCAACTAAAATATTAATGGGACGAAAAAAGAAAAAAAAGAGGGTGAAATTTGCCGCGCGAAACGTGATTAAATAAAATCGAACGCTTTCCTTTGTGTAACGAACCGCAAAGTGTTAATAGAGTGAAAATCGTTTGTAAGTTCAACGTTTGCATTTTTAACTACGAAGTGTCATCTTAGACATTCAAATCAACGTTCGATACTCGGTGTGACGCGACCACTCTCTCGAGATCTTACTTTAAATCAGCGCAGTTTGATTAGATTCGCATGCGGTCGTGTGGCCGTCGTACACACTGCCTTGTTATTTATTGTGTCACCTGATGTACCGGAAATCGACCGATCAGAATCTTCATCAGTCGTTAATCGCTGATGGCACGTTGACGCTTTGTATTTTGTTGACGAGAAGAAGGGTGTGTCGCCTACATATGTATCATTTTCTTCTTTCTATTTTTGTTTCCTCCTTGTTTCCATTCGTGACGCATTTGATAATTTTGAGCTCGTACGTGTTTAATACTTGCAGATCTTGTAAGCGGATCGAAACGTGTGGCTTTCCTTGAGACACGCTTTTTTTCGCGGCTTACAAGTCGAACAGCTATTTAAATTATATACGTAAGATTCGTCGTCCTTTCGAAATACATTAAATACATGATAAGGACATCTTTAAGTACCGAAGATAGGACATACTAACAAACAATAGCTTTGTATCGATTAGCCATTATTATTTGTAATTCATTGGCTATTTTATGTAACATGTCAATATAAGTGTAGGAGAGAATGTACGGACTTAATTGATACTTTTTAACGATAACCTTAACTGGAGATATCATTGATGAGGGATGATTCACCCCCTTCTAGATTTCTCCGTTGCCTTTCTTTCTCAGCCAAGTATTTTTACATATATATCCTTTCTCTTTTTTGTTACACGAGACCGTTTGTACTTACTATTACTATTTCTCAGTGTTCTCTGAACGATCTGCATGCGTGTGGGAGCGGGTGGCGGCGTGTGTGTGCGCGCGTATGTGTATGTGTATGTTTGTATTACACTGCGAAGGCACAAAGGTGAATTTAATTTCATCGGCATCAGATTCAACGATCATTGGATTCTACACACATTTTATTGGACAAAATAAAAGAAATATATTACCGACACCTAAAAAAACGATGTACACTGTACAGAAGAGAAGGAAAACGGATTAACAATTCTGTTCACTCTGAACTCCTGACAGCATTCGTAGAGCAAATTAAATGAATTTTGCAACTAGAATCCGAACGTTTTCATCTTTTATTTCATTGTTCCTAACGATGTAGTTTTGGATGCGTGAACGGGTTCGATATTGAGAGAAAGGGTGAATGAAAGGGAGAGGGAGAAAGGATATTCGTGAAGTCGAAGCGAAGTCAGTGTGCTCAGCCCAACAAATATTCTTCATACTGTAAATTTTGTTTAGGTGTATATATTCACGTGGTATGTTTACATTATAATGGAAGTAAGAGAACGATTAGCGTCCGTAACTTACTTAGAGTTAAAGGAACGATATAAAAAGGGGGGAAAAATGATTGAAAAAAAAGAAGAAAAGAAATACTGTATCGATGTACGTAATTGAAAACTAATTCGCTCTCGGTATTGTTTCCTCGAATTGGTTCATGCTACTCTTGTCTTCAGCTAGTCGATAACGTTAGGTGCAGCAGCATTTTCACCCGATCGATCCTGAGTGCTAGTCATTCTACTGTGCGCACCGAAGCAGTAATTTTCAAGCAGCCAATTCATTAAATCGAAATGTAAAGAAAAAAAACCTCCGTCTCTCTGGTGATAACTTTCGTTGAAGCAATAATATTAAGCCTGGATACGACTTTTTTTTTTCCTCGACTTAATGTTAAGAACAAGATGTATCGAATATTTGGTACTTGAAATACATATTGTTCAAAATGTACGAAATATTGCTTTCTTGGTGTTTCGTTTATCCCGTACAATGTATACCGTATAATAGGCCATAATAGAAAAACGAGAAATCGATGAATTTTTATTAGAAGGCTAATTTAGTGTATACTTTTTTCCAAAGACAGCAATCAATTTTTTTGGTACTTTCATAAGACGCAATGTATTAAAATGATGTATAATTAATATAAAGGCGAAGAGGTATTGAAGACGAGTAAAAGAATCCTTAGAGTTTTATACATAGAACGTTTGCAAAATTGAAAAGATGTGCATGAAAGGGAACATCTTTTAATTGAAAAGAATCTTAAGGTTTTAATATGCTTTTATAAAGGTATTATGATATACACTTTCCATTTGTATCAAATAAAGAAATATGCATTTCACTAAAAGGGAAAATTAGTAACCCGAAAATGTCCATACATCCTTCGTATGTGTGTTGTAATATTCATTGCGGTATATTCTAGTAAATAGTCGTAATTGCCCTGATAGTCAATTTATTATTTTTTTTTATTAAATTAAACAATGCTTCGTTTCCCTACATCTTCTCGTTTTATATTTATTTCCTATATAAATTTCTATATTCATTTATTTATGTTTTATACATTTTTTCTAAGTATTACACATTATAATTTTAAGCTGATTCACCTTTACAAAATATTAAACGTGTCAAAACGTTCTCCAGTAGACGTTTGCCCGTAGAGAATTAAAGATTGCAAGCGTTTAAACTTTCTCCTACAGAAGGGAGAGCCGTTCAGTTGATACAAATAAAAAAGTGTTGTTTCATAGTCGTTTCAGTTTGAAAGCCTTTACTGCACGCGAGTGTGAGGTCTTTCACCGTTTTAGCTTCAACTAAATGCTTGTTTTAAAGCCCTTTTTCTACGCTACATGTAGTATAAACCTCCCTTTCAACGTTATATTTTGTTAGATAATACTTCAACATTAACAAAGATTTGCCGCCTAATTACGCCCTTTTTCCCATTCTATACCTTTTTGTGGCAAGGTGTGCCCTTCTATGTCGATTGTATGTTTTCATGTCTGTCACATGCAGTTTGCATCGTAGGCATCGTGAGCGAAAAATCTAATTCTAAAATGGATCCTTCAGCTTTGCCTTAAAAGGGGTTTACCGTACATTACATCGTTTTAACGTTTTAATTCAGTAATCCAAGAATGCGAGTGAATTAAAATAACTTTGCCCTTTATTAGCATTTTAGTTGTACAAAGGACACTGAAGTATGGTTCCGAATGTTGGGAAAGTTTGTATGATTACTGGTGAACGCGATGAAGTGGAGTTTTATATGATTTTATAAAAGAAAGGTCTGTATGTATGCTTTCTTAATGAAAACAGATTCTCTACATAAACTATTATGATTTTTGCGTCTTTAATAGCTAATATCAAAGAAAAGTAATTGTATATTGAACGAGCGAGGATTGCTTAAATAAAATGGAGAAAATATGTCTAAATGTTTTTATACATAGACCCCTTGAAATACTTCCTAATCAATGACCTAAACCCTAAGCAGACTTTTAGTTTCTATAGATTTTGAAGGATATAGCACCAAACCTTCGCATTACAATAAAATAATATTTTTTTTATAATATAAAGTTTATATTTTTTTATCTTAATATTTTCTTGACACTAAAAACGCAAAAATACAAAGTATTTAACATTTTTTAAAAATATTTTCAATTTCGACAAAGCTAAGACCGGTATTTAAATTTTCTAATTTGATTATTAGCAATATTTGAATTATTACTCGGGCATCGTTAAAATTTGTTGTATTACGTACGAAATTATATTTTGCGAAGCAATAAGTAATTATAATGTTGCCATATTTCTTTATCACAATTTTCATTTTAAATACTTCGAAAGTGATCAAATAAGACAGAATATAATCCAAATACAAATATTTTTTACAAACATTTCATCATAAATTGTAACGTGTTAGAGAAGACTTCAAAGTAGTAATACATACAAGTTTTATCCGGGCACTAAATTTATGGAACCACTTTACTACAAGTGGCACTACGAAGTATCTTTAAATAATAAACGGTTAATGTTATTAAACATTATGAAATAAAAATAATTATCCTAATATATCTATATTACCGACTGGGATTGGACGTATTAAGTTTCCGCATAACGTTACTAGATGTCGCGACTAGCATTACTTTAGTCCTTTACAATTAGTGCAAGAAATTTGGCACGTATATTTATCAGTGTTTAATGTGAAAGTGTATATTGTGTTTCAGTGTCAATTAGTCAATAGTGTTTCATGTTAAATTTCTGTGAAAAGTGTTTTATATTAATTGAAAATATGAATCATACATAACATTAATTATATACAAAACCGAGCATAACATCATGTTCGCATTTGGTCTAGCGCAAGTTCACTGAACTGAATCGTATCTGAATGACTTAATATGTAAGTACATAATAACACAATTTTGTTAATATAATAATATGATACGGTGCAAATAACTATACGAAGAATGTAAGTATAGGAAAAGTATCTCACAATCAGTCAGGCAAGCAAAATTTTAAATAGGTGTGCGATATGATCAAATTGCGTTTCCACATACACATAAAATTAAGGTGCTAATTGTTATCATAGCTAATTATCTTTTAATTTGCTAAATATAGTACGTGTTTTATGTCTTTTCATAAGGACTATGGTATTGGCACTAACATATCAATATTTTAGTATAGCATATCTTTCTTTTCATACATGAAACTTTAGAATTTTTAATTTATAGAAATTTCAGGGCCAAAGATAGATGCATGTGCGCATGCGCTGCCTGGCGACTAAAATTCGAACTAAGCTTATAACTGGAATTTAAAGTCTTATGTAAAATATATTTTCCTTCGCCTTTGCGTTTTATACATTTCATTTATATTTTAATATTGAATTTATTCTATTCGAAATTACTAAATATTTAAAAAAATATTTTGATGTTTATTTCTTATGTCAACGTAATGACGATCAGGCTTAATACGCATAAGAGTATTCAGCTATTCAGTATTACAATTGTTTTATTGAATTATAAATTTGAAAAAAACTGTCATGAACAATTTTTCATCTATTACTCATCTTTATTTTTGTGTTATTTATTTATTTTGCAATATATTTGATTTACCTGTTGTCCATATATTAAATGATTTATATCTTTTATAATAGCATGAGTAATATTAATTTAGTCAGTGTTCATTAAAAAATCCCATATATATTTATTTTAAAGACGAACCAATATTTGGGTCATATACTTTAAAAGCAAAATTTGATACGCCCTATTATTACGCATTATTATTACACAAATTTACTACAATAGAATGTGCATGAAAGAAAGTCTCTATAAAAACATAGAAAAATATACCGGTCGATTTTGCTATTTTGAAGTTTAAGAATACCCCATAATTTTCAATACATACTTTCAATTAAAGTTCAAATTTGGAGTACGGGAGAATTACGAAATGTTGGAGAGAATTGCGTATAATATTTAACTTTGATTTAATATGAAGAATCATGTAAATGAATATATGAACCGCATAATACTATGTTTATAATAAATACTAATATTTAATGTCATGCTATCCGAATATTGATACGTGTTTTATAAAATTTAATATTAAAGTCGCAGAGGCAGAGTTTCCATAATCCTTTTCTTTCGTTGCCGAAAAAGATACATCTAAGTCTTAGTTTCTCTCGTCAAGAATTATGATAATTAAATTTACACAGTACGTGTAGTATGAACTCGTTATTTCAAATATTATTATCATTAATATTTCTATTCTCTGGCCAAGGATCGATATGTTATATACATACGTGTTTCAAATAACGTAGGTAGTAAATAATATTGCCGTTTTTAAATTGCGCGGGTCTTTATTAAATGTCGCTTAATAAATTGATGTGCCTAATCTTTAAATAACGCTTATGGTATCGTGCTGAGTATGCACATATCTGACCTTCAATGATTGACCATTTCAGTCTGCAATGGCAATGAACAATTTCGTGGGGAGAAGCAATTTGTAAGTCCATTTATTACTGTCCCCAGTCGATAAATATGCAATGAAGTTCGAAAGGCGGTGTTTTTACTTAAAATTTTAAATTTCGCCGACCAGAAAGCTCTGAATCTTGTTCGCATTTTATATAGATACAAATTTGGACGTATGCGTTGTTCAAATTAAAATACCAAAATTTTATATAAAATTCTCGAATGCTGTTAAAATTACAATTAAATTATTTTGCGTTATTGATTGTTGCCTAGAAGCAGCAATATAGAATGCAGTTTTAATTCAGGCATTTCCATACAATAGTGTATGTACACGCAAATGTGAATGTATGTATATACATTACATTTCTTTTCGATTACTATCATAACTACTCTCATTTCCTTACTTGAAAAATAGTTTTTTCTACAAGAAAAATATCATATATGTGTATACGCGGATGCACACGGTATTCGTGATATGAAATCAAGCTTTATCCTAATGGTCACACTGCCGGGAAAATTCTGAACCTTGTAGCGAACAGTTCTGGCAACAATTTCGCAAGGCTCGAACCGGCGTGCACGACGTCTCGTAAGAGCAGGAGAGCGGAACTCGAACTGTCTTCTCCTTCTATTTGTCGGACTGTGCTCTCATTTGCTGGCTCTTGCGTCCCTCTGCGGCTCTCTTTCTCTGTCTCTATCTTCACTGACGATATATATATATATACGTGTACGTTGCTCTGTCTTCGTCTAGCCAGCATTACGTATATATACATCGTGTCTCTCATACTCTCTCTCAATAGGGTGAGATCGGGCCATGGACGTATCCGACAGGATTGGACCAGCCTCTGACGTCATTGCGTGGACCGACGTATCTTGTCGACGATTGTCGAAAGCATGCTGTTCTCGCGCCTCTACATATCCACCTACAGCAATCAGCGGCAAATTCAAACATACGATAAAGTTAGATTTGTCTCGCACTGTATTAGAGGCTGGACATTTTTTCTTCTCGTATTTGTCGATTACTAGGTCACGATGAGTTCGAAAATTTGAATTCTGGACTTAAATAGGGAATGGTCGATTCGTGTGGTTTTTGAAATTCTTGTAAGATCTTTTGCCAGGCGAAGTTCAGGAGGATAAAGGCAGAAGGAAAAGGGACGAATTATTAATTTCGCCCATGAAGCCGAAGTCCTGGTGTTTTAAATATAATATTCGCTTCTCTTACATATGCATGTACATATATGCGTACTATTCCCGCGTTCATCGCGTACCATCCACCTTATTGTTTGTATTATTCGCGCTACACAGTGATCATAATATGCTTCATAAAATCGTTGATTCAACTTCTCCTGATGTTTATTGATACATCATTTATTGTCAAACTTTTGTACTTGGCGCAATACCAATTCTTAAAAAATGATATGCATACTTCGAATACGTTATTCATATTTTGATACATTACACTAATATTCAAAGCAGATACATATACATTTTCGTTTGAAAATGTGATTGATTATTATTGCTCCTTGGAAATATTTTTCTAATTGATACAGGACAATATCCTTAACGACATAAAGGTTCCTGAAAGAGAACAATATTCGACCTCACTCAAGATGAATGACATCGAAGTCTGCGTAAGCGGCTACGTGCTCCGATGCCGAGGAACATCAGCAAGGGCGCTAGCCGCAGAAAACCGTAGAGGTTAGGTACGGCCAGGACTGTGCGTTCCAGGCTGTGAAGAGGAGTACCCGGAGAGAGCACCCGGGACGGGTAGGTAGGTAGGTATACATAGGTAGGTAGAGCGCAGAGGCAGACGAGAAGAGACGACCGCTTGAAATCCCTTTCTCCTTCCCGCCTTTCCTGCCTGCTTCTCTCTACCGCCCGTCCGCCACTACGAGCGAGCGAACGTACAGCTAGGCCGGCACAGTCCTGTAGCCCATTTGGCATTTCCCCAGCTATAGCGGCGGTCCTGTAGCCCATCGTTGTTATCGTCCCGCAGCTGCATAAAGTCGGCTCAACCTTCCCTCACCCTGCTGCCCCTCTCCCATACTGTCGACCGAACGCCCGTCCACTCCCCTCCTCTGCCTGTTTCGCTCTCTACACTGCTCGACATGAACGTTTCTTCGTCTATCTCTCGCTCCCTCCTCTTCCCTCTCTCTATTCTTCCTTCTCTCACCAGCCTGTCGACCTGATCGTGTTACCCTTCTTCTTCCCCCCAGTCGAACCAACGCTTCGACCAATCCTCTTCCTTGTCGCCCCGTGAGCTCTCGTTGTCCGCCGTTCACTTCTCTCTCCCACGAGCCTGCCAGTCTGACGTTTCCCCCACCATATTCCGACTACTACCAACATCGCCTTATTCTACATCGTTACCGCTAACGCATACATATACCATCAGCATTGGCATGCTACGTTTCTACAGCGACGCAATAGTGGCGCCGCCAGCCAGGGACGCCTGGAAACGTTTTCACCCTCTCTCCTTCACCCCTCTGATCCAAGTCCATGTACCGTCGACGACGCCTGATGCTGCCGTGCTGCGGTATATACTCGCGCACCGTCCTTGTCGTTCTATCGATTCCCTCCCTTCCCCCTTCCGCCCCCCTCAGCCTCTTCTCATCCTACTCGTCATGTACCCCCTCTTTCGCTTTTCTCTCTCTGCGTCTCACTGGCAGCCAACTTGCCGTCTGCTTGCCTGGCCTGCCTGACTGCCTTGCTCGTTTACTTACTTGCTTGCATGCTAGTCTGCCTGCTAGGTTGCTAGCCTGGTTGCTTGGCCTGCCTGCTTCGTTCATCCTCTACGTCGGTAACCTTGGTGGAGAATAACCCGCCGTTCAATTCAAGGAATTATGACGGCCCCTCGATTTTCTCTTTTTCTATTTGCTAGCCCCTCTTTTTCGTTCTTTGTCACTAGTTTCCTTCTCTATCCCTCTTTCGTCGTTGCTTCAAGATGAGCAGAGCAAAGCCGGTCTTTTCCCTTTGCTCGTTGGCGCTCATTCGTGTTGATATTTATGCGCCTATGGGTCTTGTGCATTGAGCGCCATCATTACAAGAACTCCACCAATGACGTAGTTCGAAATGCAAAACGAGTTTCACGAAGGGGACTACGTTCTGAAGACGTGATTATAAAAGATTTTGAGAAATTATTCGAACATCTTCAATTTGTTGAAATGATGATGGCAGAGGAAACGTACAATTTTGAAGTCAGGGCGAGGCGAAAAGATATGTACTTGCATAAATTACGGAAACAGCGCCATTATCAAACGACGGCGCGCGCGAATACATAAATGGTGCATTTCGAGGTTAGGTCATTGGAAAATCATCCTTGCAACTCGTTTCGATATTTTCATTCAAGTTCTCCGACAAGAGCTCTCAGGTTTTTATTCGTTAATCAATTTGACTGCAAATTTTTTTTTATATGACGATGAACGATGGTCAGCCGGTTTGGAGGTTAAATAAAGGAGCTATTGCGAAAGTCAACGAGCATTATCGAATATGCCGTTCGATCGATAAGTGTAGATACTTTATAAGAATACTTTTGTTTTCTGCATGTGTTTTTTGGAAACGATTGAAGACGATAATAATTACATTTAATCCTTGCATTGATTCATTCTTTATAATTAACGCGTTATGTGAAAGTATATATTTCATTTTGAACGATGCTGATCGATATAATAATGAATCTTGCTTCTATTACGACTGTAGCAACAATTTTAACTGGAATAGCGTAACTCGACTTTTAAATACACAGTACGAATAATATAATTTCAAAGGAAAAGTTATTTCACAGGAAATACTAAGTAGAAGAATGCGGTATTCGGTGTGGATTGAATGTTTCGATTACATATGTATGCATTATATGTATGTATATAGGCGCTAGTAGGGCGATGGCACGGTGGTAACACGAGACTTTTAGCGTAATGAAATTCGAATTTAATTAGGTAGAATGAAAATTTAGTTTTATTAATTATTTGAGCAGTAACCAGAATGTAACGACGCAATTTCGCCGCGTTCGCGTTGATATGCAGGATTTCACTTGCAAGTGTAGACATCGCGAGAGGGGCATGAACAAGCTGATTGTATGCACCTCATGGAATAAAGGTGACAATTATCGCTTCACGTTAATTTTTCGTTTTTTTAAAGGTAGCTGCATTGGCGTAATCAGTGATCTATCGGCTGGAAATATCCGCAACGATACCTGGCACAATTAACCCTTGAGATATGTTCTGTGTGTCTCGTGGGCCCCTCAGTCACTTGAAATTATCGGCGTGCACGGTGAGTAAATGCACTTTCAATTGGTACATGTATTACTAAATCCCTCGAATCTGGTTTCTTTCGATCATTATTTCTCTTCGTTATTGAAATCTGCGACATGTATTGTTATACTGGTATAACTTTTTTTCATTGTCCTCGTTTATACGTATTGTGGTATAATAACAGCAATAATCCAATATAATTACAAGGAAGAACAATCGTGCGTATATTTGTAGATGATGTGCCCATTGACTTATACAGGTGCAAACAACGATTACCTTAAAAATTTCATTTTCACGAGCACGTACATACACGAGAGCGTTTTGCTCTAACGAAATGTAACGCATCAAATTCACATTGATTTTACGCGTCTCGCATGAACTACCTGTCCCGGGATGGATTTTTAATCGGGGGTTGAACCGAAAGAAGTATCGAAAGATTTCAAAGCGACCTATTACGTTTTACGAGCTACGGCTAAACTTGTTTTACTGTTGGTGATATTGAGGTTACACGAAACTCGGCTCGGCGCCGGCTATTCCAAGCATTTTACCGCGCTCGTTATTCTGTTTGTCTGGTGGACGCGCATAGAAATAGCGAACGATATCTGCAACCGTTTTTCTCTTTTTTTTCACGCGTTCTTGACCTTTTCGACAAAACGATCACCCTCATACACCCTCGCCGCGATACCACTGTGCAACCCCATTGGATCGAAGGGTAGAGAATGTAGGATGTCGTTCGCGCGACATCAGTGTCAGTCACTTGTTGAATGTCGGCCAGCATGTACGGATGAGTATCCGGCGTGCGTCCTTGCAGTGTTTTTCGTTGCAACCACGCGCATTTCACCCCTCCCTTCGTCTGAGGTGTTGCACGTCGTCTGGTACACTTGGGTCGTTATATAAATACCGGCGGACGACATTTTCAGAGGCAACCAGTTTCCAGAACAGAAATAATTTCGTTGAGGCAAATCGTTGGCCGTCACGATGGTTAATCATTCTGTTGGAAACTTTAATTAATAATCGAAATTCCATATATTCGGGCAATGATGTTACAATCCATTTGAGTATTAGATATAGCGACGACGTTCGAGTCTTGATATCTAGAATGAGAGGTACATATGTGTATTTTGTTTTCGAGAATGGGAAAACGGGGTGGAACGAAGAAGGAGTTGGGAAAGATGAACGTGGTAATAGGAAACGAACAATTCTCGGGGCAATTTTTTAAAGATATCACGTTAAATTAAATTTTTGTAGAGAGTACAAAGTACTACGAGTTCAACCGTAGTACATGTATGCTTCTGCGAGCAGGTTTGTAAATAAAATATTCGGAGCCTTTGTGTTCGAGAGACTAGAAACTCAGATCTATAAGTCCTGCGCCCTTTAGCTCTCGAGAGTGAAAAAGGTAGTTTAGTGGAATTATATAGCAATGCAAAAAATGTCCAGGTTTACAAATCATCTAAGAAAAACAATCGTATTAATTGAGTATCGAGAATAATTCGGCTGAAAATTTATCCCGGCACGTTGTAATTCGGTCTTCCAAAATTGAAACAAGACCGCCTGTTCTATTTTTACGCGGAACACTGCAACGCATTGGATGCTGAACAGAGAATTTCCGTCTTCGTTTCCACGGACGGAACGTTGAGGATCGAAATCACGTTACACGATGTCTCTGACGCTCATATTACGCAGATTAAATCGATGACAAGACACGTGAGAATTTGACAACTCGAAAGATTAAAACTTTCTTTTGCTAATGTCGAGAGTTTACTCTTAAACGTAGGACGTTATATTCTAATACCTACTTTTATTTGAAGAGAAACGTTGCAGGCAAATAGAACGTTCATGATAAACATTATTTCATATAGCAGCAGATATTATATGTATTACGATTCAGTGGTACAATGAGTTAAAATGATTAGGAGAAAGAACGAATAACAAATTATTAATCGTCTTAAATCTGTCACCGCATACAACATACGTTAATAAGATTAATCCTCGGCATATGTTTCACTGTGAGGTGAATAGTCATTGAACGATGGATGAAAACAATCATGACACAGTGGATCCAGTATTTGATTAAAATAATCATGACAGTACTATGTACTTTGCTAACATGCCACCTCGGTAATCCGTATTATTACTAAGCGACATACGAGGCGGATGCAATAATTAAACTTCTGAATCAGTTTCATTATCGCGGGGCAGAAAAACGGGCTGAGAAAAGCATTTCTTTTGAAAGAAAGGGGAATCACTTTTTAGCTAGTTGCGAATGCTTTTATTGTACGTTTTGTAGGTGCAAGGTGGCTTAACCGCCACTTTAAGAGATCCCATTGTAATAGAGGGCTGCACTTGTTTGCAGAAGTCGACCCTATTCCACTTTTTCAAGGTACGTAGACAGGACGAAAAGGGATTGCGTAACGCTAGATCGACTTTAATGTGACCTCATGACCCTTTAAAAGGAGAGACAACCTCTCGTCTGAATGCGAGCATTGATCTTTCGTAGCATTGCGATTTTCGCTTGTTGATGCGGAAAGGTGGCAAAATTCTGGGAACATTGTTCGATTCACAATTCGATAGCAGAGGTAAACGAATATTTAAGGGGGAGTACGAATTTTTATCCCTACGTTCATTTTTTGCAATAATCCTTGACACAAACATAAACGGTATCTTATATGTTTTAAAAGAAAAACATCTCATTCGCTAATTACGTTTTATGTGCAGCTAAATTGATAGTTCACTACTGAACACGGTTCTACTGTTTCCGAAGCTCGTAGACCTTTCAGGTATATTTCTGAACTTCAGGACCTACCTGAAGTGCAGGGGTCGACCTTACTTCGAAATATCGGTGCCCACTGGCAGTTGTAGCCTAAGTTCACAGGCGAGTTCAAGCAGGTCTGAACCCTCGGCCCCATGGCCCATTATCCTGAAAGGGCCTTGGAAATTCCTTTGGCCTGTGAAATTGGTGGAGTCGAAACTTTGTGTCTCCGTATCCGGTGTGGTCGTGGTCGGCCCTAAGCTTCGGCCCAAAAGACGTTTCACGTGTATACGTATATACCAGCAGTATATTTAAGCCTTCTCTCGGCTTCTTCTTCTTCTTCTTCTTCTTCTCCGCCTTGGTTCGCAGGTGAAAAGAATGCATTAACCGTGGCCGACTGTGGAACACAAAAGGTCAGTTTACGAAATTTGGCGTAGACTGATCATTGAATTGTTCACATCTACGTTAACGAGGGAACGGTTTTCTGTCTTTATGTATTCTTCTTGTATTCCTCTGTTATTTGGAACCCGATCGGGTTGTCGATTTAAGCACATGCATTAAGAGTACGAGTGGTTATTATCCCGTGGATGGTAAGGTGTAATGGGCAGTGGAGGATTGTTTATGATTGCATGATTATGGCAAGTATGTATTTCAAAGGTCGTTCATTGATGAACTTTGAACGGGCAACGTAGAATTAAGGGTTAATCTACGTACGATATGAGTACAAGTAGCAATCGTTTGCGACGACTGAAGTGCTACTTAATGCTTAATTGTCTTAAGTGTTTTAATCTATATTATAATTAGCTTGATTAGCTACGAGTATTTAGTGAAAAATAGATAAGTTCTTAATTTTGTAGCAGGGAAACTCTTTCTTTGCCTCGAAATATCAAGAATGCAAATTATTTTCGCGATACATTATTTAATAATTATTGGAAAAAGGCAACGTGCTTGCGTTACTTCAAACGACGGCGTATCACATCATCGAATACTTACTCAAAGACACACGTTTATCACTGTGCAAACGTTTGCTTGAAGCAAGAACTAGGACACGACTCGTGAGGAAAAATCACTTGTGTCATCATATTACGTAGTGACTACCTGTTATTTATGTAATGTGTGCAGTTTTGTCCCGGAAATGTAGAAGAAATGCGGAACAGGCTACATCGTCATAAACCCAGAAATAACACACTCTCAGGTTTTCTAAAGCCGGCGATTCGAATTTCGTTGATAATTTATTCTTATTTTTAATTTGATATATTACGCCGACATCTCCTTCGAAATTCGAAGTCATATATCTAATATTTGATTTCGATGCAAATTAATTGTATGGTTGATTTATTGCATGGAATGTCATTACTGGAAGTCATCCATACTTGAAAATAATTTGTTGCCCTCCTACGTTTAATGCGATATTAAACGGTAATCTATTTCTCCTTTATTTTAATAGTTTATTCCTTTAGATTGCACGCATTAAGGTCAGTAGGGTGCACCACTTTGTGTCACCATCTTGATTCATTACGCAGGAATCCCCGATTCGTGACTGGAGGTTATTAGCACGGAAACCTGTCCGTGGCTTTTGATGAATTATTTTTTTTCCCCCATTAATGCTTACTCCGATATTCCACGCAACGAACACAACATTTGCCCTGCTAGTTTTGGAATACACCCGGATCCCGATAACTTGTCAAATAATAATTTCTTCATTACTTATTCGAACAAAGTTCAAAGTTCCGGCCAATTTTCCTCATTCATCTAACCGCGATATTCGGATCAACGGGGGCACGCGTAAATCCGAAATTTACTTTTAAACGCGCGGCACCGAAAAAGAACAGAACGGAAAAAATCGCGGCTCTCCGTCATGCTTAACCGCGGCAATTTTTCACGAACCCTTTCTAGGCCAACGAAATTTTCTTCCCTGCTTCATTCGCGACGGGCTAATTGCATCGCGGTCGAAAAATCAATTTAACAAATTGTAAGGAACAACGACCAAGTGTATGTATAGAACTCAAGGCCGAAATCAAAGCAGATTCATGAAAAAGAGAACCCTAAATCCTTCACAGAGGCCGCGTTAGCTCACACACATTCCTGCCAATAATATCGACAACCCTTTCCAATCCACCGTTTGGTCTCGCAATCTTGCCTCATTGAAGGGCTACGTATAACCACAAACCAGTTGCTCTAAACTAAATGAAGAAAAAGAAAAACGAAAACGTTTGGGCCTTTACAAATTCGTGTGATAAAAAATCGGTTTTGCTCTTGGAAAGGGGTGACGTCACTGGATGGAAGTTCTATGAAAAGTTCTCTGGATCACGTCCCCTACGTCGGTAAAGCAGCGCTGGCTAGCCGGCAGGAAGTTATAAGGGTGGAGGGGCTCCCCTTTTAGGGAGGTCGGTTTTAGGGCGGCTGTTGGGAATCGCGAGGAGCTTCTCGAAGGGGAGTTTTTTGTCGCGTCTGTATTCTCTCGCGGCGCCGAGGGGGCGCTTTTTAAGAACTGCCGGCGTCGTAGCACAGGGCAAGCGGAGCCTCCGCTTTTAATCTGTGTTACTAATTTTTCTCTTCTGCGAACTTCGGTGGTCTTTGTTCACCCTTTGCCCGGCATCTTCATTGGGTCAAGCCTGCGAAACTGGTCGAATGTGAACGAAATGATATCTCGGTATTCTTTCTCTCTTCTGTTAACGATTTTAATTGTACGATACATTCGATGCACGTATGCCGGTGTAAATGAAATATTAAGGCACGCGTTTACGGGAGCAATTTGTGTCGAAGCTCGCCCGTTAGCCCGTTGTGTCACTTTCTCTTTATTTAATGCGTACTTTTTCCACGCGAATATTATTACCCAATAAAAGGTTGCGCCATTAATGTTATCTTTATTGGCGCCGGTATCATTCAGATTTAGCGAGTTATTCGTTGCACGGATTGAAACGACGATATCTTAATTCGACGGGGCGCGATCTATTTGCGCGTCGATTAATTTCATATGTCCGGATACTTTTTTTTATTTGAAACGCATGTATTCATATTCTACAGTCTTTGATAATTAGGAAATAAAAATGGGCATTTGCATAACAGTGGTTCAATTAACAAATAAACGGAAATTTTTTTTGTTAAACGCAACAAACATTCTAAAAGGTACATAAAATACTTACATTCATCATTTTCCACTGGGTAGAATATTTTACAATAACCCTTTCTTATTTACTATTGTTACTTACGACTAATTCAAGTGCCAAGCCGTCCTCGTAGCAATTTCACCGGCGCGACTGTCAAATCAATATTCATTTATAAAACTTCAGTTATTTTCACCGCAAAGAAGATACTTCGCACGTACCATACTATTACCACATTTTCCATTCCAATTGTGTAACAAAGGAACGATTACCGTTCACTTAAAAATATCTATTATACAAACGTATATGAACCACTGGACTACGTGAAGTTCAAATAAGTATAAATCGATAGGCAAAGGGTTAATGGTACTCGAAAGAAGCTCTCGCACACGTGTCTTAAACGAAATTGAAATATATACGCAATACGCGACAAAAGCTAGGGAGTTCCTTATTATCCCGAAGAAGGGTGAATCTTGTAACTTTTGTAAATTCCCCGTTGTCGGCGTTCATGAACGCTGGACTAATTTTGTCTGGCGCGGTGCAATGACGCCGTATTAGAATAAACTCGTTTGCCCGAAATTGCGCCACATCACGTACGAGCAAGAGTCGCATGCCGCGTGTAATCTATGCATCGGCGCATCTTCTCTGGGCCAATAACTAGGCAACCTTGTCAGGAGAAGGGCCTGTATTCGGCGCTGAACCGGTAGCATTGTTATCCACGTGGAACGGGTCCTTGTAATTTTCGGTGTGGCCGAGGTTCATCCGGTGTCTTCCTTCGAAATTTCCACGATCCATGCTCCTATTAGTTCAGCTCATTGCAGGAAAAAATCTTTAAGGGGTTTCGATGATCGTTCGCGCGGGTAAAAGGTTTAGTAATTTCTATATACATAACTCAAGAATAAAGACGAGCCGACAATTACACACCGGGTTATCGAAATACTCCTGCGCAAGCACAATTATAATTATATCAATTAAAGTGTTACAGTCCAAAAGGGTTTTCCTAAATTACAAGCAAAGATGATTTTCGTATCGCTTCGCAAAATCGTTGCGAACGGGTTGAAACGGGGCAGCACGGAAGACAAACAAAAATTCGATACCCTCTTTATTTCGCCCAGAAATCGATATTACAGTCCTCGGGACACGGCGAACGAAAAAGAGATTCGTGACGCGGAAGTGTTTTGTCGCCGTTCCACGGAGGCGGTCAACGACTTAAACATACAAAAATCGATACAAATGCGATCGGCAGTTTGGAATGCCCGTGGCGTAGTCGGTTGGATCGACTTCTGCCCCTGGTCCCACCGTGTCCGTGTCGACTTTCGATCCTTCCGGCGGCCCTCGCGACGGAAGGGAGAGGATTCGAAGTTGCATAATTAATTTTTCTATAAATCTCTCGCCGAGGAATATCGCGAAATTTCCTCTCCGGGTAATATCAGTGGAGCTTAGCGAGCAGAGGAGAAAATTCGGGGAGAGAAAATTTCCCCTTCCTGCAAAGTGCACGTCAGGCGCACGAGGGGTTAGGGCGAGCCAAAGAGAAGGAGACGGAGGGAAAAATCAAGAGAGAGAGAGAGAGGGAATGGGAGAACCGACGCGACGGGGGTGGCAAAGGAACGGGACAGAAGCAGAAAAGGAAAAGATCAAGCCTGGCTTGCCGGTGTCGAGCGCGAGAGAGATCAGTTGTGATGCGAGAGAAGGGGATGGAGGAAAGGAAAGGCGATAGGATGCAGAGTTTCAAGGGGGAAGAAAGATAGTAGAGTAGATGGAAGTTGAATCGGGGGATGCTTCTTCCTCTCCGCTCTTTCGCGTCCTCGGGCACTGCGGGAGAACGATTCTACGGAAGGAAATAATATTCCTAATAGAATACGAGGAAGCGTGCATTTTCCGTAGATACTAGCGGAAGGTTGACTAAATTTTAGAATCACAATTATTTCGGGATCCGACAGTTGGGCATAGTCTCGGGCGGAGAGGTAGAAGCCGCGAGGAGGGGCGCGATTCACCTGGAACTTTTACCGCGGGAAAATCACTCGGGGAGCTTTTTACTTTCATCGATAACGTCGGATTAAGGCAATGGAATTAACGTTTCGTTCGTTTCGCCATTATCGTTCGTAGTTCGCGAGGAATGCTCGTATTGAAATTAAGGAAATCGATCCCCTCGGCGAGATAGTGTCCTCAGGTGTTTCGCATCGAAGACCGGCACCAAGAGTAACGCCGTTTGGTCGGAGTACAGCAATTTATTGTCCCAACGACGCGTAATGCTTTTTATTTCGAGCACACTTCGGCGTGGATCGTGTAATTGACCCGGTGACTCATTAACCCTATATCGGGCAGGACCCGTGCAGACTCGATGTCACTCCGATTTTCGCCTCGCTTCGTTCGACCTTTTTTCTGCCCTCTTTTTCCCACCCTCCTCCGCACGGTTGTCGCGCGTCGGCCTTCGTTCACCCGTGTTTACAAATCCCTTCGCACAATGCGGGGGTGAAGCGCGCGACGACGGGCTAGCGTTCTTTCTTTTCTATTATTTTTAATTGCAGCGTTCATTATTCGATGAAAATTAAGATAATTAGGCGACGGGGGAACGCTTCTATTTTTCTTTTCGACACTTTCCATCCCCCTTTCCCTATCCACCTCTGCACGCATCGTTGTTTCTGCTTCTGCACGCCCGTTCGCGTCGCCCCTTTCGCCACGCGAGTATCGCGTTCGCCTATGCTGTCCCCGGCGCCGTTTCAACCCCTTCAGTCCCGCGGTTTTTTGCGTCTCGTCTTTGGCAGCGCGTAACACCGCCACTATTTTCATTCCCTGTTCCCCTGGCTCTTCTTCTCTTATGCCTAGCCGTCGACGCGATGCCGTGTCACCGCGTTCTTTTTTTTACACCCTTTCCCTCCGCTGCCCGGTGCACTCACGGTGCATTCACCGCCCCTTTTACATACGGACGCGTTTCTGTTTCAAGCGTTTGTAACCTTGAAGTGCCTGCTCCCCCGTGAATCGAGAGTTTCATTCATGCGGCTAGAGGCGGGGACGTTTTGGTCCTTTAATTTTTGTAATTGACGCGTGGCCAGTGACAACGCTTTGCTCGTTCAACCGCGAATACGCGATAATCTTTTTTATTCTTGTATGTCGTCGAAGATCTGATGCGACAACAAGGATGCAGTAGAAACGGAGACTTTCGTCTCCCTCTTTCTGCAATGTTACTTTAACTTCATTAAAGGGCTTTCTTCGAAGTTGAAACTTTTCGACAGTAAGCCATGTCAAGTTGATTCTTGTCCCCTCTGTAGACCAAGAGATTATTTCATTTCCTCCTGCTTTCCCTTTTCGCCTACTTTGATGTTCCGCCTCGAACGACAGCTCCATTCCTCTTCAGCGCTCTTGCCCCGTTTTTCTTCGCTACTTTCTCTTTTGAACCGTATCTGTGAATACACAAAGCTACCGGATACCTACGAACTTCTTCCTTCTTTTTCCCCCCCTTCGTTCTGTTCCCTCGGTTTTATCGATGCACGTACGATCTCCTCTCTACTTGCTCGTCAGCTGACACGTTTGACATATGTATTTGCCATGGCGAATCGAATAATTTTTACAGCGGCGATCTTTATTTTTCCACGAGCATTTCAAATCCAGAGTTGCTTTGCGCACTTTGCGGCCCGGTTCTTTTCGATACCAGCGGCTCGTCTATTGGCAATAATTATTCTCCGCGTCGTTGCAATTTACACGTTCGCTCGAATAATTTGCGAGCCGTACTCGCGACACTCGGACGGCACTCTTTCTGAATTATATACGTCGAGATTTCCTCTCGAAGTAATTGTTGAGCATTCCTTTTTCTCGTGCTCCCTTGCACAAAGCAGCCCGGCCACTTTCCCTTCGCTTTTCGAACAAGTGCTCGCCGCCGTATAAGGCATATAATTATTCGGGGCGAATAATGCACTTGGTACGGCGATTGCGCAATTTTATGCACGGTTTATATTGGTCTTCGAAACTATGTAACACTTCGCACGTTTTATTTGCGCCTTTTTACTGTGGCATTTGACATATAGTACGGGGGAAAGTATTCGATGTGCACGCACGAAAATTACACCACTGCGGGGATCAATCGCGTATGGGGTAGGAAAGCAGGGTACGCGTATGGAATTTATTTTAATGACAAACGTGGCACTCTATTTAACGTCACAGTTGTTAGATCAGCTTGTTATGAAACTTTTAAGCCACTTAATGCCAGATTACTCGTCGGTTATACGTAGATCAACCGGTGACGAATATTTCAAACGCGCATGTTGATAAAAAGATACCAATGTATATTGCAAGATCGAATGTATTATCCATCCTTGAAAGTGTACAAAATGTTATTTCTCATTGCAATTGGGTTTACCAAAAATAGTATTCATACAGTCCATTAGTTCCACTCGCAACTTCATTGTCTTGGTGTCACCAAAATCTTGGTGTTAAGATAATTATTCCTAAGACAATACACATTATTTTCAAGTGCAATTAAAATAATAAAAAAAAATAGTTGCGCTTCATATCCATCTAATATTGTTTTAGGAACAAATGTCTCAACGCCAACATCTCGGTGCCACCAAAATAATGATGTTGCGAGTGAAAATAATGCACTGGTTGAATAATTTTTTGCCCCACAGCGTTACACGTCTTCGCGAAGATTTTTCTTGCTTGCACATCGAACATGTCGATCATTGAGACGCGCGCCACCGTGAATGTTATTGCAAATCGGGCACAGCAGGTGTGTCTCATGATCGAGCGATCCGGTAGCATGCTCGTTAACGTTCTGCGTGTCTCCACCTCGCCGTGCGAATAGTCGATGACTTCCGGTGTCGTTGGTCTCGCGAGCAGGCCATGCGCGTGAATACTAAGGTGCAAAAGGGTTGAGTGATTTAATCGTCACTCGGCTGTCATGAACGCCTCCTGTCGCTGTCGACACGTTTCACTTGTAAGACAAATCGGAAACGTTTGTCTCATACCGTTAATTCCCCCAAGTATCTTTTTAACAATTTTCAACCACTACCAGTAGGCTAGAAAATATACGCTTTTATCCCTACTGTCACGTAGATGACAAGGATCTCATCCGGTTCGACGTTTGACGAGGTTGAAAGTTGCATCGGGGATATTTCCACGTTCTCAAAAGTATTTATAATTGCGACTCGTTCGAATTAAAGTGTCCCGTGTATTCGTTACGGCAGCGAGTTTAACTGTCGCGAATTTACGAAGCGATACATTATCAAGAGTTAAATGAACGAGCCCGTTAGTATTAAATTAAAATCGATACCTCGTAACCGCTCATTTGGCTCGGCCACGGAGGACCCTGGATTTACGCGAAACTCGTAGGCGCGATACAATTCAAGGTCGGACCCCACGTTCCGTCTCACCTTTTCTCACGGTCTCTCCCATCGCATACGAGGGACTCGTGGCGAGGCACCGCGACTTCCGGCCAACTCTGAAATCACACGGCTGTGCCTTCCACGTGATACTCGCACGTCTCGCGAATAACGAGTATTTGTAATAAAAGAAATTCCAAAGTAAGGCAACATTTAACACGATTGTCCGTTCAGTCGAAGTCGGAATATTATTATTAAAAAGAAAACTTTCATCCGTAAAATCTTCAATTCCTCGGCCCTAATTCGTCTAAGAAACGACGGATTTTCCTCGCGTTCTTTTTCCCCCCTACCGATGTTCCTCTAAAAATTTCTTCGGCGCAACTGTTGCGCCCGGTTTCACTTCAGAGAGCGCAACAACGACGGAATACGGAGGATTAATATTAAACATTATCCGCACGGCGAATCTGGAAATAATTCCAAGCCGTGCGGGGCAGTCAGCCGCGTATCGTGTAAACAGTTTCAGCTGCGCCCATGAAAAATAAACGCGAACGATTGATAATTACACTCCGGTGCATCCCTCCTCTAGCCGTGCCGCGGTTCCACGCCGCCAATGTTGCGACCGTTTTCCCGTACGGAGATGGTGCACCGTTAACGCTCCGCAACGATTTCACGGGGATGCGAGGATGAAAAAGGGAAAAGGCCGACCGGCACACGTTCACGTGAACGGAACGATTTTATGACGTGGCGGTGTGCCGGCGATCTCGAAGAAACCGCGGGCCCGATGGTTCTGCCCTGGCGAGAAGCTCGAAGGTGCATAAGATACCTGGTGTGGGCGTCACGCATCAGCTCCCAACAGGAAGCCGTGACTGCATGCATGGTGTTCGAGTTGCACAGTTTTCCCTGCATGCCATAGCTTCGCCGCTATCCTATCCCTTCCACGGGTCTGATGCCCCGTCCTGGACTCGATTTAAAAGTTAAACTGGCCACTTGGTGACTTGACCGTGAACCAGGAACGCTGTCCGCACGTGTATCTTGTCACTGTGGAAGTAGAAAAGTCGTGGCCGGAGGATGACGCAGTTTGCGCGTAGAGGTCAGGCCTTGCTTCGGCTGTCGGTTCGCAGACGGCATCGTGGTTCATTTTATAATTCTTTTTCTCTTGGTGTTCTATTGTTGAACCATCGTCTGATTGACTGTACATGTAGGCATGTATATATGGCGCACAGTATTATCTGGAAGTTTAGAGGCTAGTTAGCTCCATGGAACTTAGAGTTGATAGTTGGGGATTATATACTGTTTTTATTAGTTTAATTTAGAATTTGAAATCGTAGGTGGGTGTTTTCTATTTCGGACAATTAACTCGGCAAGGGTTAAATTCATTTCGCAGTAATGACGATAAAACTGCAGTTGGAAAATGCTGGCGGGCATGGTAACATTGAATTGCATAATTGTAATGAACGTGGGCTTTGATTGTGAAAGTAAGTATGTACTGCTGGAATGTTGTTGAAAGGTAGTTACACGATGGATTACTTGAGTAAAAGTAGCATTTCTGTGATGAATGAATAGACAGCACTGCAAACCTGTTCGTCGTGGATATTGTATTAATAGAATTGAACGTGTGCTCGCGGGATTAACATTTTTTAACTAACTTTTGGTGAATTAAAAAAAAAGAAGTGAAATGACTTTTGAGCCTGCAGCACGAGCACGAACTATTTCATTGAACCAAAACGTCGCTCCGTAATATTGTCATATGCATCTTTTATCTTCGTCCTTTTAAATAAATCAAATGGAGAAACAGAACACCGATCAAGTTAAGTAAAATAAAAGAAAATAAATAAATAAAAATCTACAAGTGATCCACAAGGAAGATCAATACAATCCCCAATTTGTAAACCACTTGTATCTGTTATCAGGCCCATAAGAGACGAACATTTACAGAAATGTATCGTTCGAAAGAAATCCAAGTTTCTTGCAAAAACTTGCAACGAAGCTGTAAACCGTAGGTTGCGCAGGAAGATGTTTAATTAATTCGTTTGTCTTTTTTCTCAAGTTTTTTCACGAAACAGGCGTGTCCACGCACGAAAGCCACGTGAAACCGTTTCTAAATCGCGTGAATCGTGGTCAGATCGTATCTTTGGACCACCGTGGTCGTGCATCGTTTCGAGGCTAACGGTGCATCCTTTCCTCTTTCTCGTTCGTTCCTCGTTTCCCTCTTTCCACCGTCCTCCGGTCGTTTTACTCCCTCTCTTTTATCCTCTCGCTCGTTCAGTCCCTCCTTTGCATTCTTGTTCTCTCGCCTACTCTCTAGGAATCGGCCTATTTCAGAACGCTGCAGGACGAGTTGGTTCAATTTTAGACTTAACGCGCCGAAGGAGACCTCGTGGCCGCGCCTTGACTCGAGAATATCTGGAAAGGAATTCTGCGTCGAAGGTGACCCGCATCAATGACGTTTTTTTTTTAGATTCCTATGCGAATTACTGTTTAACATATTACAATTTCTAATTGCGGGGGCGAAACTGTTGTGCATTTTGAATATTGCAGAATTCAGCAGAAATGTTTAAGCAATTTGTCCAATGATAATCTTCGGCGGTGTTTAATCTCGAATTCGTGTTGCTAAAATGATAGCCCTTGCCCGGTGTTCACAGGCGTACAGAACTTCGCCACTTACACTTGGCATAATGAACTTTTCAACTTTAATGAACTCGTAACTCCATAATCGAGCAATTACGCCGGCAGCGTAAAATAATATCCGCGTTAAATATTTTTCTCCGCTCGAAACGGAACAAACGTTCACGGAAACAATCAGCGTTAATTCATCGATGGTACGCACATCCCCGCGAACAAACCTTCCGCCATAATTGTTTCAACGGACGCGGCCAAGCTTTTCCCCGCGAAATCCGTTTCGCGCGGAGGGCGAACGTCAATTCGTTACCTGGGCAGTCTCGTTTCACGGGGCGGGGAAAGAAGAATTATTACAAACGCTTCTGACATCCAGATCCGTCGGAGGTTATAATACCTCTGTTACAACGATGCAAGTTAATAGCTTCCGCGTAACTCCTCTGCAACAAAAATTAAGCCGAGTTCAAAGGGAATGCAGAAACGTAGTAATTACGCGGTAAATTATAACGGTGTACGGCATCAATACAAAAACTAAATACGCAGGAGCTCGACTCGAAAACGACTACACGAACCGGCGCGCACACATGCGCGCGTTATGCATACCGCCGTGCACCGTTTAATACACCGTGGAACAGGATTAAGCGACCTTGCGACCCTGTTTGCGGAAGGATTAGGTTGGAAAAATCGCGAATTCGATCAGCATCGCGGAGGGGCGCGCGATTACGAAAAAGGGCGAACTGCAAAATTCCCGATGCCGCGGCTCCTAATCGGCCGTGTCTTATCCCGTCGAGACAATCGAATGGCACTGCTGACTGTCGAAATGCGAGACGAAGGAGAATTTATACGGTGACGCGATCGTATTATCTGCAAGCGGTGGATTCAATCCGGCGTAGATTGTTAACTGTATATGTGTTCTCGGGGCGAATTAACTTTCTCGGCTATTTCCACCCCTTTCCCTTCTTCATCTACTACCCCGTCGTCGTCGTCCTCTGCCTTTTCTCGTTCTCTTTTCGCTCGCCGTTCCCTCTCGCCGATATCGTTTTCTTACACGGCTTATTATATAACCGTTCACGTAACGGAATAAATGTTAAGTTGACCGATGCACGTTGGTTCCCCCTTGGGCCGCTCATTATACACACGGTTGCTCGAGTGATTTGTATCTGCACGTTGCGGGCTGGTTAATCGATAGCTATATACCTGCGTACATATTTCGTTTACGTTTCGATGCGTGTGTTTTCGTGCCTCCGCGTGAATAGGAAAATCGCACGAGTGCAAAAGTATCGGTCGATACTGCGCTGCACACGGGTCGGTGCCATTAACGAAATAATATCATTTTCAACCCCGAATGTGTTCCCGACTAATCAAAGGGACATCTCGCGTGTGGAGGTTCAAGGGGTGGTCCAGTTTTATTTCGGTGAGAAAAAACTGCGATTTTTGTTTGGTCTTGTTTTAGCAGTCGTGGAACGTGTAGAATATATCCGGGAAGCCTGATTTAAATATTGGTAATGCTGGGAGCGTTCTAAGAGCGAACGTGGACAGTCCACGTTATACTGGGCACTTTAAACGTATTTTCTTTTTCTTTCCCTTTTCAGTAAGAAGCTTTGCAGGTAGATATTTCTGATTCGTTTCGTGTTTATTTATATTCAGGATTACCCCCTTTGCCGTTGTATCGCGATTATTCATTCCACTTGCGCTTTCTTGAAGACAAATTCACGACACATCATTTAGTATTAAACAGCAAAAATCTAAAGCATGGAGCATCGTTCGAGGAGAAAAGGGAAGCAATCGCATCGGGATTGCACAGAAGATAGTGAAACCACGACGCGCGATAATTCACGAAATTACATTTAACGTCCCGTTAAAATCCGACTAGAAGTACGCCCGACTCTTCGGCAAACATTTCCACAATACTTCGCTCGTTATCGTATTAATCACTGCTGTTGACACGATTTCTGCCGGCCATCCCCTACCAAAACAAACGCTCTCCACCCCTTCTCGTCCCTTCTGTTACCTATATTCCCCACGAATCTTCGCGGATACCTGTCGAAATTCTACCCGGAGCTGTTGAACGTCTCCTCGGCGAATTAAGAAGTCACGGGCCGAAGTTAATTATGCCGATTCGTGCGGGGATCCACGAAGTTATCTTCGTTGAACCGCGGATAAAATAGATGGCGGAAGGCTGACAGAGATTTGGGAGGGGTTTAGAAGGATAAGTCCAAGCGAGATGGATGAAACGTAAAAGAGAAGAAGATGTGGACCGATAGGTAGGACGGTGAGAAGGAAGAGGCCGAGAAAAGGGAAAAGAAGAAGGGGTTGAGAAGTGGCTGGTGTAGTCGCGGCCAGGTAAACGGATCGACGGATCGTTGGAAAAGTTTTTCCGAGTTTCGGTGGCTTGTAGCCTCGCACGATCGCAGCGTCTGTAATTTCCTTGCGGCAGGAAGTGCAGTCAACAGGTGAATCCTAAGGAGGCGTCAGGTATTTAAAGTGGCAGCGGGGTCATCTCTGTCCGTGACGTCAATGAACGAAAGCGAGGACTTCGGTTCCAGCCCTCTTCGTTTTGCCGTCGCTGTTTTTTTTTTTGTTCAGCAATGTGTGTGACGTTGATGGGGGTCGCTTTCTCGCCCCTTTAAACCCGAGCAACGATGGCAGGGTCAAACGACGCTTATCATACTTGGCCTGACATACGGTTAATGGCAACATACGAGAAGTAAATTCAATTTCGACGAGCCTGCGATAGTCCCGCGAGACGACTCAATGAAATACACGATCGTCCACGAAATGAATAAGAGAAAAGTAGATTGCAACTAAATCTATCTAGCTTATAATAAATATACGAAGCTTTGTCGTATCTATACGTAATATGTGCATCGTCCCGGGCATCGTCAAAGGTTCAGCATACGAACGATAATTGGAAAATATTAAACGCGGCAAGCAATTCAATGGCTATATCACTTTGGTCTTGAAGCTCGGCGCTTGTCCCAGATGGGGGATCTGTTTTCCTCGTATCAGAAGCCGACGTGAGCCTGGCGTGCGTCACAGAAAGCTTCGTCCTCGGCAGTCGCATTCGAACTGCCGCTGTTCCACAATGGACCAATGGAAACTTGATGATCAGCCGGCGCCGACCAATGGTAGCAACGGTGCGCCGGAAGTTCGCCGTTCCTCTACCTTGCTACACAGGCGGGGCATCCCCCGAAAACGTGGGGATCGATTCCCGCGCAAAAAGCCGACCAATCGCAGGGCAGCCGTCCTCGAAACTACGGACCAACAAACCGAACTGTGCTTTTGCACCGTTCCTGACCGTTTGGTTGGTTGCCCGTCGACGTGTTTTCCTGGAGGGCGCATCAGGTCGAAATGTGCGGTATTAACATTAATTGGACGGAGTGCCGTCTCGCCACGCTTCGACCTGACAGACGCTACGAAAATCCTTGTCCCTGGATTCGAAACACACGATTCGACCGATCTTACACCAATGATTGTATCGCGCTATTCAGACGTCAGGATCACGAATAGGTATATTCGCGAGTCCAGTGATAAATGGGAATGAAAATTGGTCGGAGTTGTTGAAACGATGAGCGCCAGGGTCGGCTGGCCATTGACCAGGTAGTCGCATATTGATCTTCCTAATTCGTCAAATCTTCCTGCGTCCACAACACGATACACAGCTCGTTAACTTTAATCAGTGATTAATGAGCTATCGCCGCTTTTGGATGCCAACCAATGAACTATGCATTGATCATCGGCATCGAGGAACCAGACACGATTCTGGCTAACGTGTGTCTTCACGGGATTGATTCTAACGACAGAAGCAGAGCGGTTCTTAAAGTAGCCCATTGTTCTTCTTGGTATTCTTCTTTGAACAAGACTAGGTCACAGAATGATTCTACACTTTTTCATGGGAGCTTTGTTCAATTTATATATACTTTGTCTGTTCAACTTGGAATGAAGTATCGATAATGAATCGTATAACAGATGATATCTAATTGTGTAACATTTCCCCAAATATATTTCGAATATTTTTCGTTTATCTTTTCCCGCGACAGCTTGTCACAAAGGCTCTCCTGTCGCAGATTACGTTCGACCGCATTTACAGGTGGAACAGTCCGCATTAATAGTTAATACAAGGGGTAGGAGAAGCAACTGTTATTCACTTTTAGCGGTCATTCGACATTAGCGTACGATAAACAAAATGGCCGACCCCCTTTTCGGACCCCCCTCACTCGGTAGCGATCGATGAAAATGGTTGCCTAGCTGCGGCCAGAATTTTGCTGCGCGATATTCCGTCCGATATTTCGACCTGCATTCTCTCCCCTTTCTCCCTCGCCCCCGCATTTTCTATTTTTGCAGGCAATGATTTAATTACATCGATTCGTAACCGCTGTTCCTCGTCCCTTTGTACTACATATAACTGTTGCAACTGCTACTCAAAAACGCCGGATCGGGTTTTCCACAAAATATTTTTTTTTAAACAAAAAATTCGCCACGATAATTCGCAAAAATTCCATGCTGCTAATCGTTCGAGCATCGATCCCCGATTAATTGCAACGTTGTGCAATATTTGAAGGAAGACGTGAATCGTGCATTAAACGAAGAAAAGACAACTGGTTCGTCCAATTGGTGCTTGCTGGTATTGGAAATGGGTTTAAAATAACTCTTTCTCGTTTGTGATTTTATAATATACTTTATTATCAATATACTCTTATATAAACAATAGATAAAACCTTACAGCCAGAGAGAAAAGGAACAGTACAAGAGGTATCCCATCGCACACGATTATGTCACATTAATTTTTGTATCGATTTTCAATAAGAAAATCTAACAGCTGGTTCGCTCGGTTTTTCCAAATGTTCCGAACACAACCGTTGCTCCACCGTCGGTGTCGGATAACCAAGTCGTACCAATGGTGGCCGTCGAAAGTATTCTTTGGAAAGAATCACCGAACCGCTAACGAACCGTCGGGTCGGCGTACACAGAATGATTACACGTAATCACGCACGACCGACGCCGCGGCGTAGCGAAAGTCATTAATCGCGGATTGAAATATATCGCGAATCGCCTCCAAATCGAATGGAAATATTAATCTGCGCGGCGGCGGCCGGGCGTAATTATTCCTGCGGTCGAATCCAACTTCGTAATAATGCTCCAATTTCGACGTCGCGTCGACGTGGATCGTTTGAAGTTTCGTACGGTGTCCTGGCCGCGCGACGCCAGCGTGAGCGCACGCGTGCAAGCTGTTCGCCGCAATCGGCTGACCCGTCCCATGTCTGATCACGCTCGGCCGAAGGACCACTTCTACTTTCCCCCCGTTCGGATCACAGATCGCGGAGTACGTATACAGCGGCAAGAAACTTTTGTTACAGGGAAACCCGTTTTGCGCCGGGTGTAACAGTTGACCCACAAAATTTGTTCCCGTGTATTAGATCGCCCCGTAAGTCCTGTAATCCTTTACCAGGATATTAAATAGTACAGATTTTTGTTTAGAATTTGTATTCCATTCTGTTCAGTTATTCTCTTTCACGTAACTTGTATTAGATCGCCCCGTAAGTCCCGTAACGCTTTACCAGGATATTAAGTAGCACAGATTTTTGTTTAGAATTTTTGTCCCATTTTGTTCAGTTATTCTCTCTAAGATAATCTCTCTAAGGTCTCTAAGTAAGTCCCGTCGCGATTCTTTACCAGGATATTAAATAGTACAGATTTTTATTGAACGTAGAAGTTTCACCCCATTTTGTTCAGTTATTCTCTTTCACGTGACTTGAATATTTTTTTTAGCATACCTTCGCTGTTTTTTTGTCGCTCGAAATTTCTTAATCAATTACATTAGGGCATTTGTAGGCATCGTTGTAGGTCGTTTGGTGGAAAAGATGAATATGATCGATCGATCGCGATACTTGACACTTTGCACAGCTCTGCCGGATGCCAGTAGAAAGATGAAACTGTGCACGCGTGTAGATATCGCGTGTAATATCGTTCTGTATTCCGAGTCACGGTACACCGTTCTCCAATCCTGCAGTTCGATTCAGAGGCGCAGAGGTTTAATTGCCGGTGTATCTTTGGAAACCTTTGCGGGGGAGATTGTGGCCTGGCCGTTTAAATGTACGTACACATATTTATATATATGATCTGTGTATTATACGTACATATAAGTGTATGTACACGTAGACGCGCAACGAGGAGAACCGGAGCACTGTTCAAACTAAAGATACCGAGTTGCTATTTGAGTAAATTTTCGGGTCAACATCATCTTGAATTGTTTTCCAACGCGGTGGATATCTCAGCCGTGTATAACTTCGAAGGTTGGACCGTTTTTAGAATCGCGACCGATTCTATTTAGTTAGGTTCCCGCGGATCTTTCACCCGAATATTACGATTGCACGCGAAATAGGAGAATCTAGCCGGTTCGTGGTTGTTTGTTTATTTACGATTCGTGAAGCATAATGAACCCCCGCTGTTTTCCATCGCCCATCTCGAGGCATCTTTAACAACCGTACGTTTCCCTATCTCTCTCCCTGATCTCCCTTTATTTTTCGAAAGCACCGAGCAAGTGAGTGAAGGGAAACAGTAACGGTTAGTGTGCGTATATGTATGCAGGATGGAGAGAAAGAGAGGGTGGAGTAGAGCGAGCGGAGAAGGGAGAGGAGAACTCCACTTCATCGACCGGGAGTAGCAAGAGGGTGAGGGGTAGCAGCGAAGAGCAGGGGTTGTGTGTCTCTCTACGTGTACGCCGCGTGACGTATATATAGACAGTGTGTGTGTGTGTGTGTACAGGAGAGGTGGTAGAACTAGAGTGAGGGTTGTTAGGGTGGAGGGGGTCGCAGGACGCCATCTTCTTTGAAAATCGATCCTTCGACCTGACACTAGCTCCTTCGCGGCGTTTCTATCGCGGCCACGTTTTCCTTCTGCGACCCCTCTCGTTCGCCTGATTTCGTTCGACCTGCTTTCAAACCGAGTCCCTTCCATTTAAATTTCATAAATGAATAACGCGGAAAATATGAAAAGTAGATCGAATCTCTCGTCCCGACCGCGCCAATCCCGCGACTTGCTATGACACCACTAGCTGGAGGTAGACGGGTCTATGTATATACTGAGAGAAAGAGAGAGAGAGAGAGAGAGCGGGAAGGGATACGTAAAAACGTAGGAAGAATCGTCGGGTAGAGCTGGGTTTGTGCTGGTTCGCGTGGCAAGAAAATGGGATGAAATGTAGGAAATGTACGGAGCTAGGTATGGTCCAAGGGAAAGATACGGAGGGTGGACGCGGTGGCAGTCGATCGTGGAAGCGGAGGGTGAAGTGGTTGAAGGTGGTATTAGCGTGGCGGTATCGTGCAAGCGGCGCTGGTAGCGTCCACCGGGCTTGGGGGCCAGTTTCTATCTGACAGGGTATTTTTGCGGGAGCCTGACTATTCCCGATCTCCAACCCTCTCTCGTCCTCCTTCTTTTCGCGTCCCTTTCGTATCTTCCCTGGTGAATGCCGGCCTGTCCTCCCCTCGTTCCTTGTTATCCTGCTGGTTTCCATGTGACGTCAGCGAGCGACGTCGACCAATCGCGGCTTGGTCTGAATTATGGAGCGAGATGGAGCAGTAGGGCGACCGGGAGGAACGCAGACGTGAACCGGGAACGTGGGGCTGCGGGGGCGGGGGGGAAATGGGATACACTGATGCAGGCCGGATTACACTACCCTGGACTCTGGACAACGAGCGTCCCCTCGACGACGACGACAACGACGACGATGGTGACGACGCATAAGACCCTCGCTCTGCGCTGCTTTGCTCGCCGGGACAGAATTATGAATATCGTTCCCCTCGAAAGAAATGCGCTGGGAGGAGGCGTTATACCTGGTGCCGGTATGCGCGGCGAACAGTCCTCGTCGGGGCTGTGGGAAAGACGTGGCTGGTACAGTAAAAACGAAAGAAAACGAGGGAAAACTGTTCGAATCTATTCCGGTATTAAAATGGGCACGGGGAAAGACACGCGTCGTGACGACACGCGGGATGTGCCACAATCACCTTTCACCGTGTCCGCTTTCACCGCGGCGGCGGATGCAAGGGAGAAAGGGAGTACGTAGCGCGGGCGAAAAGAAGAGAGAAAGGGTACGCCAGGTAGTTACGTGTGTATGCAACCGTCGAGTAGCTTCGAAAGTCGCTCCGCGAAAGGCGCCGCGCGTGCAGACCGCGAGAAACGAACGTGATCATCTTTTTTCCCCCCGGTTCTTTTCTCCCCTTCCTGTTCACCCTTCGTCCGCTCAATCCTTTTCTCGGCGTGGGAGAGCGAGGCGTTTCTTGCCGCTTTAATACGCGCCCGTGTGCCCCGCGTGTACACGATACGGAAAGGACACTCTTTCTCTCTGTGCGTACATGTATGCGTGTGTGCGCGAGGGAAAATGTTCCGTTCCTGTCGTACACGACGGTTTCGTTCGTTTCGTGCATCTCGCGACTGATTAAGCTTTTCGCCTTCCGCTTTCGTTTTTTCGTTTCGTCCTTTTCGTTCGCGCCCGTGGTCGGGTTTAATCTTTGGCTCGGAAATTCGTGGCCGGCGGAACGTTATTACTCGATCGATTTTCCCCGTTCGAAACCTGGACTCTCGAAATCTTTCATTACGCTGGATCGTTTTGCTTTACTCGTAATTGCCAGCGGCGCAGTACAACGCCGCGCGGCATCCATTCTTCTATCCACGCGTTCTTCAATTCCAAACGAGTATTCCCTGAACTACGTACACGAAACTAGTTCCGAGCACGAAGTAAACGTTGATCCCGTCAAGTGCCCGATCCGAGCACTTTTAATCGTGTAATTTAAACGCGACGCAGTGTCCCGTGGCAGCCACGCGGTACCAAGATGGTTCCTGCCCCCCTGCACGCCACGTTCCCCGTATAGTTTCCCAGTTTTTGGCCGAGCGGTTTGTCCTCCGTCGACAGGGACGGGCAAAAAAGGGTGGAGAACCGACGGAGATGGGGGATAGATAGAAATTGAAGCGGAAAGAGAAACAGGAGAGACAGGGAGTGTAGGCGATGGCGAGCGTACAAGCGTAACCCGGTCAGAGCGAGGGAGAGAAGCGTAGCGTTTCAAGCGTTGCTTGGAAGAGGACGAACAACCACCAGACTATGACCGTGCCTGTCCGTGTGTACATGTTTTGCCACAGCACACCGCCGGTGCATTGGTGGAAACTTCACTGCGCCACCATATACGCTTTCGCGAAGCTTTATCGCGCTCGCGCGTCCCGCATGTACGCGCCGCCGCGATAGTGGTGGAGCTTTTTCGTTCGAGTGTGCCAGCAAAAACTCATCTGTACGCGTGCACGTTGCAAGCGTGTACACGTTGAGCGTACAGTTGCGCACAGCTAGATGAGATTTCGGAGTGTAGCTGTGCGAGAAACGCACTTACATGCGAACTTCCGCGTCGCGCGACCCACACGAACGCACGCGTGAACGTAGCTTCAGAGTGTACCTGAAAACGTGGCAGTTCGCGTGCGATTGTGCGGGTGAGGCGGTTTGAATTCGACAGGGGGTGGATGGAACTCGCGTAAAACGCTATCACGCGTACATATACAGAGGATCGCTCGCGCGCGCGCGTATCACACGAACGAACGAACGCAGTGGGATGGTTCTACGCAGAGGATACAGAGGGGTTGGATTGGATGATCTAACGGGGGTAGGGAACAGGGTAGAACCGAATCGAAGCGGAACAAGGGGAAACGGAATGGGGCAGGGGTGGAACGAGGGGAAGTAGAACTGGCAGGCGGTGGGTGGGTCGGTTCGAGGCAACGTGAGCGAAACTCACCCCCGTAGTGGGGGCTGCGGCGCTCTACTGGGTGGTGGTTGACGACGAACGAACACCGATGACTTATTAGCAGAGTGCAAGTTGGCCGCGTGTTTGTGAACTTTCAAATAAATGTACGTACGCGCTGCTGCCACTGCCTCCCAGTGCTCGAACGATAGAGAAAGAAGGGGGATAGTTGCTGCCGGTGGCGCTGTATACTTGCTCGCTTTTTGTTCTCTCTCTCTCTCTCTTTCTCTCCCCGTGCCTACCCCTATTTCGGTGTCTCCCTCCGCGTCTCTCTCGCCGGGGGACCAGCACGAGAAAACTCCAGCGATCACGCGCTTCGCTGCGTTTTTTTCCTTTCCTTTCCACCTTTCCTCTTTTCCACCCTCTTTGCCACCCTTCTTTTCCGTGACGCCGGTGTGTCCCTCTATGTATACGTTTACAAACGAAATTCTATGTATATTTTATACGCACGTACACCCGATCAACCCCTTCCCCGTATATACGTGCACGTTTGTTCGACCAGATGTGAGAATTGTTATTAATACCACGCTCGGCCCTCCGTACAATGCTCGACGCTTCTCTGTGTCGCGCTTCGCGTACACGTATCCTTCCTGCGACTGTGCCCGACCGGGGCCATTGATCAAGTTTGTCTCGCCGAATGTACACGGAGTTACTGCCTCCGTTCCATGCCCCCTTCCCAATCCCTTCCACCTTCCGAATTCGTCTCCCGTGTCCCAGCTCGCCTTCACTCTTCTCCGGGCTTTTTCCTTCTCTTTTTTCTGGAGGTACGTGCTCGTCCCCAGATCGGATCGGCCGTGAGATTAGCGGAAAGCCGGGAGGACCGTTTCGTTTTGTGCCGCTGCCACGATGACCGAGGCGAGAAAGGGCGGGATGATTTCGCGCGGTTTTCATGGTGTCTGCCACACGCGTTTCTTCCTTCCCCCCTGATTTTTTGCTTGCTTCGTTCCAACGCGATCCCGCCGAATCGCGGAAGCGACTCAATGTAATCGCGGTCCCGCGAGGCGGATGCTGTTTTCGATTGGGCATCGTGTCCCGATGCGACGTCTAGTATAATGCAACGTCTAATAATTATTCATGCAAAGAGGCTGTACCTAATTCCAACCATTAATTGGACTACCGTGGAATGAGTATCACCCTGAAAATATCTCCAAAAAATGTCCCCCGTTCCCCCGAGGAGGATTCATCGACCGTTCATCGAAAACGCTCCCGATTAAAGGACACCTTTAACCAGTGGACTTTTCAAAGGGTAGATTCGTCTCAAGTAAAGCCGTCTTAAAGGGGAGGTCTCAGGTTTCGGTACGGGAATTTGGTCAACATTTCTTCCAGCAGCGTCCCCGTTGATCCGCAAGGACGGGGACACGGGCAGAAGTTGCGAAGGATGGAACAAGCCGGGGATTCCCCGGCCTACGATTAGGAAACTTTACCGAGACTCCGTGGACTTCGGCGAAGTTTGGCGGGGGTTGGGGCGTGGCGCCACGTGGAGAGCGTAAACACTGTTGGATGTGTAGCAGTCGAAAATGCTTGTGTAAGTCGCGGATCGAAACGATCTCCTCGGGAACAAGGATATCGTCGTCGTCGTCGTCCTCGTCGTTGGGTCATCTGCGACCTTCGACATTTCATAGATTGCGCTCGACCATCGCCGATCGATACGCCGATCCTATTTCGACTTTCGCGTATTTTGAGACGGCGATTTTATTCAGAGATTGTGCACGACAGCGGGCGTGAAACTGGATGGTTCGCAATTTATGGCCTCCCGTTGATTGCCCGTTGGTCGGTCAGAACTTCCCTGGACGTTCGATTAATGGAAACTCGCCGGGTTCTGCGCGAATTAACAATGCGATTAGTATCTCACGAATCGAGAGTAAAATTAATCCCAAGTATTATTAGTCCTTTGAACTTACATAAATGTATTCTCCTCGCATTACGTAACCTGACATTGCTGCCCCGCGAATGCTAGAGAACCGGGAAGGCGATCCTATTAATATATTATCGTGTTTAAAATTGGACGTTTATGATGTATAATGATCGTCGAGCGCTAGTCGTTTATAAGGCGTGCTTATTGATTATATCGAGGAGGAGGGTCGTCGGTGGCTATTATTGTAGCAATTAATCGGGAATACCGCCGTCGTGATTTTCGAAATAATTTTTGGTCGAGAGATTGGAGGAACGATGGTGCTCGGAGAGTACGAGGCTATTTCCAAACTCTGAACTAATTGTTTAACAGTTTATGTTCGAGTGAAACCGATTTCGGGATGACGCCTTAAAGTACCGAATTTTATTGTACACTTCTCTTCTTACGAATATATGCAATTACTTTAAACACTCGCAGGGGTGTCAGGGATACGTGTGGTGGTATACATACGTACACAGGTAGGGATGAGTAGGGTGGTATACTCCGATGCATTTTAAATGAGTCTAAAAGCGATTCGGCCGCTCGCGCGCACGTTTCGTATAATATCGATTACCGAAATGCGCGATTCGAGGAGCGCGCCAACAAGATGCCGTTCTTTCATTATTATTATTAGGTGCTTTTTTCTTTAACACAGAATTTAGTTTCTATACTACAATCCATTGTATTCGTATTTATCTGCACTATTTTTTTTTCAACTAAACTCAGCAATATTTAATTATTAGCAATATTATAATAAATTCACGCCTAATATTCTTTACCTTTCATCCTACATGTTGCATTTGCTTAACATTGGTCTCCTCGTGGTAGCCTATTTTTTTGAACGGCCACACGATCGATATTCTATTAATAATATGCGTCATCTTTCTTTTTGGTCTACGGAAAATAACAGGCGCAGATTTTATTTAATATTCGAAGCTAAAGAAAGAGTTTACTGAACACCCTGTGTTTGACTACAAAAAGGGGAACGATCGTTCGATCGAGTACCTCTGATAGTACCTTACTGTTTTCCAAGCTACAGATTTGACGTGCATAATACTTTTTAATCATTTCCACGTGGTCCACAGTTCGTACAATATCGTTTGCAAAGTTCAATTTTCCACGCGACACCACGGTCACCAGCAGCATTTTTGGGGTACATATACGCGCGCACGTGCAGCTTTCTTTCATTTTGCTAAAATAGCGCTGGCCAGACACACGCGCTCATAAAGGCGGCACGATGGGTATGTAATCGGCTAGACATTTATAAGGTAGTCTCACCATTTGCCGTTTTACCGCGTGCATTGCTTTTGGCATAGAGACGCCGCGCATTCGCAATTCACCACCCCCATAATTCTGACCGCCGGTCATTCGGCTAACCCGTTTCCCATTCCGATGTCCGTCCAATGTCCACACACCCCATCCACCATTCTCTACTCGCACCACACACGCCCCGTAAGCACTTTCTACCTCGTCTGAGTGAACCACGTGTTCATACACCGATTTCGGTGCAACGGGTTTGAGTAATTCAGACTTTCCCCCCCCTTTCGGTCGTACAGTATCGCGGAAAAAGCATGTATTCTCGTGTCTGAACATTGTATAGACCCCGCAGTCGAATTTCGTGCGTTTGCACGGAGGATATTCGAAGAGTCGCGAATCGGGACGCGTAAATTTAAGTTTCTCGTGGGTGATACAATTTGGGGAAGAATATTTCATGGGGTTGAACGAGAATTGGCGTTCCATTATTGTTTGGTATTTTTGCGAACAGCCCGCGAGTAGAATGGGTTTAATTAAAATGCACTGGAAACTAATACGAGTGTTCTAGACGAAGTTTGTTCCGAATTTAATTAGGTTTATGCAGGGGTAGCATAGATACAATGGCCCGTAACGTTTCGTCGTCGGATCCCCCCCCCCCCCCTCGGCGTGCGTGTAACTATCGATCACGTCTAACTCATAAAAGTGAATTCCACGAGATTGTCCGTAATTTGAAAACGCGGTCTCGTTATTTTCACGTGGAACAATATTCCGCGTTGGTGTGCGCCTGTCGAGTGATCGCGCGCTCTTCCCATTCGATCGATACCTAAATTTATTATGCCCCACTTGCCGCCGTGGAACCGTGGTATGTTACCGCCATTACCTGTTTTGACTTTGTGCCATTCAAAATTTCAGCGTAATGAAACGTTTGGTTTTCCATGAAATTGAACGTCCGAATTGTTTATTAATTACCGACGGGATAATGTTACCCCTTTGCTTCCTTTGTACCCCGTTTCGTTAAACTGGGTTATGATCGTTAAAAAAAAATTAATAATAATAAATAAACAGCAAATAATTTCTCATGTCCAGTGAAAATAACGAGCAATTTTATAGCGATGCCGATGAATCATACGTATTTCGTCGGCATATTTAACGACAGTATGTAAGGCGCACGATTCAACGTAGCGCGGTATACCACTGGCAGTAGATAAGGTTTTAATGTCAGACAATGTTTCGTATAGCTAGACTCTAGGCATTCTTTCTTATTTTTAGCTGCCCGTATATTCGCGAACGACGTAGCAATTTTCTTCCACTTCCTATCCACGTTCAGGGGGAAGCCTGATTAAATACCTGATCGCTTGATGATAACCACGTAGGTGGTCAGAAAGCTTATACTCGGACAGACAGAAAGCCGCGTTAAACACGTTCACGCAAGAAGTGAGAATCTCGAGTACAGAGGGTCGTAGAATTTAAGCGAGGAAAAAGGAGAGCGTGCAACAGTTAGCTTTTCCACGAACATTTAAGAATTCTCGGGCCACATCAAAGGCGGACGATACGTCCGGAGAGTGCTCTTCTCGCGGCTAAAGAACAATGCAATTAGCGGGGCAAGTAAGAAGCAACCAGAGCAGGAGTATTCGTTAGCGAGCCTTTAAACGCGACGAATCTAAACGATTACTGGCTCGTTTAATTCGTGTTTAAATTTTTCCATTCATTAGTAGTAGCATTAATACGAATAGAATATGGGCAGGGGGTCGAGATTTTCGAGAATACCAGTTTTCATACCAGTTCGAAGGGTGCTGAAACAGAGACCGAACGAGGAATTTCAGGGAAACGAAGATGAACGCGGATGATGAACGCAATCGCGGGTGTGTTCAAGAGGCAACGAGGGGGAGCGTTCGGCGGTGGTGAACATCACTGTGAAAGACAGCACGAGAGAATGGCGTGGCGCCGAGAGGCTATAAAAATCGTATTTTGGCGTCAGCCCCACGTTTGTAGGTTGTATTTTCCCTTTCTATGACCCAATGCAGCTTTATCGGGTCAGTTGCATTTGCATTGCGATGCGCACGGCGTTCCCGTTTCACAACTCTCTCACGTATTTTCCCTCCTTCTCCCTCCGTCTGTCGCACCGTCCTCGCTTTTCACTCGTTTCCCCTTTTCGTTTATCGTCCTTTTTTATTTCCACGCTGGCTTCCTCCGTTCCGTCCTTGTCGTGCCTCCACTCCGCGCTCTGATGGACTGGTCGCTCGGAAAATCACTCGATATTCTGTTTTAAATCGAGAAGACATTGCGCGACGGTGGCGTTATCACGTCCGTATCCCTGTGAAAATTTGCTCGAGTCGGATGCACGATCTTGTTTGAATTGTTCCAAGCGAGCCCGAACATCCTATCGTACAGTTAATTTTCTGATACGGTATCCTGGCGGTGTAACTAATTGGGCGAAATGTATCAACGCAGCAAGAATGATTACGTCGATAGCGCATGATTTTGTTCGATACTGACATTCTCATGGCTTATCAAACTCTATCCATTACTACCGCGTGTTATCTGACCGGCGTGCGGCGCGTCGCAATCGAATGCGCGATTAGATTTCTACATTTCAGCGCTCATGAACCCGTTTCTGTTTTCTCATGCACGTACTGGAAAAGATCATTGCATTTACAGTTACGTAAACAATTTGAAGCAACTCAAGAAAGGAAGCACGTAGTTTAATGCCATTTTATACGAGGCACCGGCGCTACACACGCGCTCGTCCCTGTGTACACGGCAAGCTTGTTCCTCCCTTGTGCGCGAAAAATAATTCAAACGGTCGGAGCTTAAATCAGGATCGCCGGTGATTTAAGAACCGCGGGGTTAGCAATCAGAGCGCGAAACGGGCTCGCCCGGAGTCTAGTCGCTTTTGCCAGCCAACCTCCGCCAAAGGAGACCAACGGTGTGCCGTAAACACCACTGATGGATGGATTGTTTTCGCGCCTTTGGTGAATCGAGAATTATTGACTCGCCTTCTCGACACTCGAGTGTCCAGAGAAAATAACGGAGAATTCAAACGTTCTCCAACCAGCTTGTTCATATATGTTCGTTATGTAACGTTACAACAAATATGCATTTATTAACTCGTTCGCTACAAGGCGTACATATGTGTGACACATCGGTTTGTTTCAGAGCCCATCGTCACATACATATATGTGACAGACGTTTTTTGTCAATTTATGAAGACATGTTGAAACGCGTTGTGTTTAAGCATTTGTGTTGTGTTTTGGCATTTGTGTTGTGTTTTGGCATTTGTGTTGTGTTTTGGCATTTGTGTTGTGTTTTGGCATTTGTGTTGTGTTTTGTGTATTGTATCATGCGCTGTGGTGGACGTTTTTTCCATGAGACCGTGGTAGCGAACGGGTTAAAGGAGCTGCAAGAAGGGTTGTTTTCATTGTTTGAAATGTTTCGATTGCCCCGTTGGTAACCCTATCCGGTACCAGGGCCAACACCGTGCCGCGCTGGCGTCGCTGCTGCAGTTTATCTCACGAAACTCCATTACCGACGTTTTCTGTGAATTCCGCGCTAAGCAGACACGAGAGCACCGTGAGCTTGACGCAATGAAATTTGAACGCGCGGTGCGACGCCTTTCTATCCTCCTCTCTTCTCTTTCTCCTTTGTACGCTGCACACTATGTACTCTCTTCTTTATCCTGCAGTGGTTCCAGCGTGACAGTTTCTGCATCTTTGTTTTATTCGCGTTTCCCTCTTTCTCGCCCCGGCAAGCATGGTGGGGATAGACGCCTATCGTGTCGGCTAAGGGGCGTGGTGTAAAGGGAGGGTAGCACGAAACGTGGCAACGCTACACGACCCTGCCAGCAGCAATAGCGTGAATGTGTGTATCGGCAACGCAGCAGTGACTCAGCACCGGGTAGCAGCGCTGTTGTTGCTGATGGTACTGGTGTGCCATACTCTGCGTCAGCTACGTGATAAAAGACAACGTCAATGTAGACCTTTTACAACTCGGTTTTGTAACTCGATTCTGTATGAATACTCGGCCGGGCGTCGTTTGCCCACGGCATCACGACGCGACGTCCAGGATATGCTGATGGCGATGCGTTTGCGAACCGAGTCCACTTTTGCGAAACACGCGCCTAAAGCAATGCGCGTCGAATCACTCTAAAGTCAATTCAAATTGGATACCAATAAGGCGCCAATAATGCAATAATTTAAGGCGTTGTAAACTTAATGGTTTATTGTATCTTTGAATATCTAATTCAACGGTACCCGTTGCATAAAGACGTATACTAGTATTTCACCAGAACCGAACGAATACATTCACTCTATTTTTAATTGCTCAGAAATAGTATCATTGGGAAAAGAAACCTTAAATGCAGAAATGCGTCTATGTTATATCAACAGCCGATAAAGCAGAGACTCGAATGGTAGTGTTACTTGAAGACGTTCTTGTGGCCGGTTGTTTTGTTATATCGCACCGGTGTTTAGAATTTCGTGCGATCGAGCCCCGTGAGCTCGTTGCCTACATGGGTGACGAAACCAAGGCATACGAGGAGAGAACTGTGGACTGAAGTCGGACCTGGTGGGAGCGGCCGAAGGCCGGCATTTTGTAACTGCGAACATATCGGGCTGTACGGAACGCCTACGACGAAATTTCGGCGCTGCTCACGGTTCGATTAAGCAACATTTTCTCCTTTATATTTACACCATCTTGTATTCATTCTTTTTCTATTTCAACGTTATCTTTTCGTAATGCCTCTACGCAACCGTTACCTTTTCACTAGACCACGTTTAGAGACTACGTACAAGGTCTTCTTTTATACCCCCCAGAGATTTTAGGGTACAGTGATACAAAGGTTTAGGTTATGACAAAGATGGCGGGGCAAATATAAAACTTTGTTCCAATTCGCTCAGGGCAAAGTACGCTTTTTAAGGCAGCTTTAAGACTAAAGCAGGTAGATGCATGAATTGTTTAAGGTGCAAAATTTTTCATAGTGACATGGTGAAATTCCAATAATCCCAGGAGATGCTTCTCTCTGCTTCTCCTAAAGATCGATGCAAGCCGACGCGAAATATAATTACGCTTCGGACATTAAATTTCCAACCACCTTTGAGTTGGCGGTCGATTTCAATATTCGGCTTCAGTTCTCCAATCGTTAATAATTGAAAAACTTCGGATGTCTGTACTATAAGTCGACGGCGATCTAAAGAGGACAACGTACGGTTCAACAGGGCGGAGTATTGAACGTTTACTGCTATTAATGCCTGCTGACTAACACGTATTTTCTGGTTTCGGGCATAAATAAAATTCTATTGCCACTGCAAACACGGCGTATACGATAAAACGCAAAGAGAAATAAAGAAGTAGTGAAAACAGGAGGATGTAGAGAAATAGAAGAGTCCAGAGTAGTCTAAGGACAAAGCAGCATGATCATACAGAGGGAATGTTGGCTTTGGAAAGATAGAGTACATAGGAACGAAACACTTCTTGGCAATTTGTTCATTCCGCCTCCTACACACAGGACAGATCTGTACATACATACTGCAAACAAAATCGTGGGACCGCGAGAAAAGCTGGGAATAGAAGGTAGCTGCAGTATCGGCGATACGTCAGGATGTCGAAGGGGGAACCAATCGTTTCTGGTGGAATTGGGCTCATAGCACGTGCATATGCATTCGAGAAGAGAACTGGTTACCGACCGCGATTCGGTGAACGCGGAAAGTTCCCCAAAGAGGACCGTCGTAAGACGTCGGAGCTCTATGTAGATGAGAATACGAAAATAGCACGAGGCTGCGTGGAACACGGCTCATCTCTGTTAGCCAGTAACGCGCTAAACGTGTTTCAGCTAGGAAAATATTTCTGAATCAATTCCTGTGTAATTTCAGCGCAGTTTTCATTAATTTGAATCTAATAATATCACTTTAATTGGTCGCCTCTTTGTGAGAAAGGGAAATCTTTGAATAGATAAAAATAAGGGAAGCATTTTTGAGATCTTACTTCCGATTACAATTGCAGTGGAAGTAGTCAATGGATTAACGATGTTAGCACGTTCACAATTTCGCCGATTAGCTGTTTATCATTTTAATCCACGAGTTTTCCAGCTTATCGTTATCAATTTTATCGTCGATCGTAAATGTTAAGGTAGGAATAATCGCCACTCGGACAAGGAACGATATCTAATCGGTAGAAGAAATTTAAAAATAGGCGCTGACGGAATACTGCCACGGACATTGCCTTATCGTCAAAATCGTAAAAACACGTTTCACTGCGAACTCGCGGTTTCGATCCCTTTCTTCACTATTCCCAGCGACTAGTGCATCGATTGCTTTTTTAGACCTTCGATTCCAACTCTGAATGTTTTTTTTTATTGCAGCCTTATTAAATTATAAGAAATTGTTTTCTTTAAAGAACAATCACAATAATAGTGGCAATTGTTCTGTGTATATAAGAACAAAATGGGATGCAGTAGAGTTGAGTTTTGTGAGAGGATAGGGACAAGAATGTTTCTTAGCCGTAGCGACACATGGAAACTGTGTACATACATGTATAGAGTTTAATGCATACACGATTTTTTTCGTCTTGTTCTTTTTATTCACCCAGTGGTTCAGTTGTGCTACATATACAAGTTGCCGGTGCACCTTGTCTCTTTCACTTTACCTTGATCTCTAGCCAACCTAGACGCCACGAAGTCTCACTTTTTTGTCTCTTTTTGAACTTTCATTAACGATGCTCGAGTATTTTAAATATGTTCTGTTAAGAGGCTCCAATTATCAGATCGCTTGTGAATCACGGTTGACGAGTTTTTTTTTCATTACATGAGGCGAAGGAAGAAGCTCGTTTCCTATGTGCAGATTTCTCATAATTGCTGGTATAAGGGCCACTTACAATTAGATACTTTCTAGAACGTAATTTTTAGAACGCAATATTTGCCTCTCATCTTCTTGCTCTACCCATATAGGAATATTATTTTCCAAACGGAAACGTTGAAAAAAAAAGTGTATAAGAGAGGGAGAGCGGGGAATCTAGCCTCTGGTGGCAAGCAGTATGTTGGATACCAGTCCACACGAAGGGACAGCTGTGCCGTGCACATGTGGGCCTCTTCGAACATCAGGCCCCACTATGTTCACCGTCTCGTTGCTGTAGCTATAGCACGGGATGGCACGATACTATACCTGTTTCCGGTATGCTCGTCCTTCGTATGCTTTCGAGCGGCTGCTTCGACAGGGAGGCAGCAGGCTGTACAGCTCGTACACTCCGCTATGCTGCAGCAGCCTAAAATTTGGGAATTATTATACGACGATCCGTGTATTCTTCCAATATTCTGCTGAACGCTCTTCGTGAAGCATTTACTGCTGGGAAAATAGCGGGCAGAAGTTTGTGCATGGAAGCAGAAAGGGTTACCGGGATCAGATAAAAGTGTAATTATCGCGTTTGAATGTGCAGGGTCTGGGCATGAAATCAGTGCCTTTGATGTTTTCCTGAACGAGGGAAATATGTTAACGACGGATGTTAACTGGATGCTGGTAATAGGTTGTGATTGGAATGTTTTTGCTTTCGTTAGAACATGATGCGTTAATCTCAGAGGAATTAGGAAGGAATAATTGCAATATCAATGGAAATACTGCTGTTCGTTTATTTAATTGCAATTTATATTACCTGCATTTTATATGGTAGGACTATTTAAGTGTCTCGTTCTTTGTTAATAATTCTCTTTACAAAACGTTCCATAACTTGGTTCGAAATTCCTTTCGCAAGTATTACCCACCACTTTAAGCATGTCTTTAACCGTTCAAAAAGATTATAAGATACATAATTTCACATCGCTCCCATCACACGACTTAAATTTCTTAGAACTGGCAAGTGTCCTATGGTTTTTGAGCGAGGGTGTACACGCGCACCCTACGCGTCACATCGTTCAATAATTATTCGGCGAAACGAGCACCCTTAGAAGTTCCCCGAAGCAAGTGTGCTTCTTGTACGGTCAAATTGCAAGATTCGTATCTTCTCCTCCAATCAATTTTCGATTGATCCACGTGGCTGGTCAGCGGATGAGGAGTCAAACACGGACAAAAATGAAGTCCAGGTTGGACATTAATGCTCTCATATGTGCCTGAAGTATGTACACGTGTACGTATTCGTACATATATGTACACGCTCGTCCAGCCGGCTGTTTCCAGCAGCTGCTCGACGCTGCCCTGGCGGCAGCAGCCCGACGCGTCTCGACGCTTCCTCGACCCACGTATAAACGCACGTCTAGCTCGCGGAACGCGAGGGGTTCGTTAATTGCGTTAATATAATTACGCGCGTTCGTGAGGAGATAACGCAGCGCTTAATTTTATTGTTCGATGCTTTACATTAATTAAGGATTATACCTTTAATTGCATCGACTCGATGTTAGGGAAGGATTGCCGAGGAACGCGGCGGAGGAAATTGTTTTAGAATATGTATTGCCAATCGGTTGGGGAGATCTACAAGTCCTGGGCGAATTATAATTTCAGCTTTGCTGATTGATAGATATTATTGCGAAGGATTTTTCCTGTGCCATGCTGTTTATGGTTTGGATAAAATTTGTGCGGATAGGGTTGTTGCGTGGATTGAAGTGATTATTAGGTATGCGTAGACAGTTGATTTTGTTGAGCTCTAACTGTTGTTGAATTTACTGACGATGTCTATTATTCCTAGCTATTGTTCACACTCGATGTTACCGGGTTTTTATTTTGTCCTTATATCCCTATTTTTGAGAAGATCCCCTCCAATTTTATATTACTCTCGCCGTTACAGCCTTTCTTCTTTACCGCATTGAACCGTTTAAAGATAAAATGTCTACATGCATGCGAATCACCCTTGCACGCAAAGGAAAGTTGAACACCGTAACGGGGGTAAAAAAGCGTGACCATAGTGATAACACTCCCATAATTACTCAAGTATTTACATGAATAAGGTCGTATAAGATCCATATTGTATATCATACAATTCATCATGCACTCCCTTCTGTCTACAGTATTAATAATAAGTAAAACAATTTCCTCAGACTTCATATTCACGAGCTGATTGTTCGAAAAAGTTTTTTCTCACACATACATCTTCATTCCTTACTCCGAATTTATATGCAAGTAATGTTGAAACAACGAAAAAAAGTGGATACATGAATTTAGACAGGTACGGGTATATGTAGGAAGTTAAAAATATTTTTTACCAAATAATTTTCCTAATCAAACTTGCAACAAAATTTGTGCAACTTATCCGCAAACTCACAGTGGCGCGTCTCTTTAAATTGCATTCACCACCAACAATTGTGCTTTATCTGCTCCAACTCTACGCCATTCATCGGCAGAACAAACGTCACCTGGCGTAACGGGCATAGAAAACGCGAAAATGTCTTTTAAAATGCATTTGCTTATCATGTCCCACGATATATTCGAGCGATACGGTGTTCCAAATAATATCAGAACTACAGAGGGGAGTTCAGACCGCATCGCACTTTCCTGTTGCGTCACGCATGCCATAGCATAACAGTACATACAACCGTACGTTCTGCCAGCAAGTACACAAATGCGCAACCCTTTCAGTACGTCGCCGATACGCCTACGTACAGCGTGCTTGACACCGGATAGATTGTCTGGTGCGGAGATCGGGGATAGTTCATCTGTTCCCACTCTCAGCAGCCTCTTGAATTAAAGGTTTTTGCTTCAAGCATGCAATCAAATTAAAACGTGGAGAGGTGATAGTAAGGCAAAACGATGTAAGTCACTGATATGTTAGGTGTAGCAACAGTGGTTGAAATATTTGAATTAACGTTAACATACTCCACATTTGTATTTTGTAAATCTCGCCTGATTTTATTCAATAATTAGGCAGAACATTCTGCAGCTGTACCAATCTATAGAGACCAATTTGTTCGTCCCATTATGAATTCAGAGCCACAAGTTCTTTTCGGATAATAAACTATTTCAAATCCTTTCAAACCTTCAGGTGTTATACTTAATTGGACCGTAAAGGGTTGCGTTATGATTGTGCAATTTCTTCGGCTCTGTTTTATGTTGATAAAAATATTGTAAGCAAGGAGCAGATAATAATAAGAGCAGCAAATAATAAGATCAAATCAGATAGCGCTGAAACGTGTCCCACATTAGTCGAAATGTATGTGGGAAATACAGTTAATAAATTCGGCCTTTTGTGTGACTCTAAGAAAGTGCGTGGTGAAACACGTTTTCAAATCTTCTATTTTTAGAGTCGCCTACATCGTCGCGTAACGATTTCTGTGTAGGAGACTTTCAAAAATGCCGCGAAGGTACATCACAAAAATAGATATTTAGGTACTTACACATACTGCATATACTCAATAAATAGGATGTCGATATTATTGTGGTTTGAAAGATTATGCTCTTCTGTTCATCGCATAGCCAATCGTCTAAAGACTAAGTAAAATAAAGCATTTGTTGCTGTTTTGCACGAAATCATTTATTAGGGAATGCCATAAATTTTTGATAGCGTTGTCTCAACAGTATAGCTGCGTGAAAGAATTTTAGAGGTAACTTGGTGCTGAATGTTAGGTAGCAAATTCCATGGACGAGGTGCAAAAGGTTTTTGGGTCTCTTAGTAAATCATTGAGGTTGACGTGTCGAGAAGAGACCACTTCGTTGCCCTTCTAGAGGAATCTGCCCCGAGGTGACGACATACACGTCACTGTTAATTTACGATTCTCTTCGCAATACAGAGTGACTCAATCCTTTGGCCCTTTACCTAACGCAACAATTTGCCGAAAATAGATTGATTACACAATGTTAATTTTTTACTACAAATAGAAGGATCAAATATAAAACGTTTTCGGGGATACTTGGTGCATTACCATGTACTCTTTACTTTTTTGGTGGAAACATAATTTATGAACTGCTTAGAGTACACTAATTTTAGTAGAAATTCGACGAAGAAGAAAAGAAAATCTACATATATATTTCATACATCGATTACGTATCGATATTCGGCAAATTTAGCACTCTAAGTTATTCAAAGCATTGCTAAATTAATTCCCCCATTTATAATGTCCACGAATTTCGGTGATCAACTGAAAGTTGCGACGTCGTTACATTTGTTAACGCGCGTCTTCGACACATTTGAAATGCGCAAAGATTTTTCACGAGCTCAATCTCGTTGGAGCAAATAAGAGACAGCTGATTTGGGTTCACTGTATCGACGGTGTCCATTGTAACCAACTTCTCGTTCGTTATCGTTATTTTATTTCCTCATAATTGCATGCTTGCGTGCATGCCGGTTTCGTTATTAAACCGGGTATTATTTCCCAAACAGCACAAGGTACATGTTCCATAAATTTCTGAATATGCCGGTAAAGGTGCGAGTTCGTCGCTCCGTCGCGATAATTAATCACGCCTACGCCCATGTATCTGGCCGCAGTAATTAACTTTTGCCGGGGCTACGAACGAAAGTCAGAATCTGGCAACGTTGATTACCAACTTCATTAATTCGCTGCCGCACATATAGAATAGTAGTTGCACACGGTCGCGTTACAATTCCGTTACCAGGACCGATACCTGCTTTTATTCGACCCCGCCGCAGAGTTAATGGAATTAATTACCCGAATGGTAAAATGCGGCCAATCCATAAACAATGACATTACGTCGTCTATTGCCCGCGTGTAATGCCTCCAGAGAACGAACGAACGGCTTGCATCGCGTACAAGTTTGGGGAATGAGCAAACAATTGCAACGCGGGCGAGACAACTTATTTCTATAACGTTGTTCTGTTCAATCGGAGCTTATGGAATTCCGAACTGGATATGTACCTTCTGTCGCGTTTATTTCTGTATTTATAAAGAATGGGGTGGAAGTTGAACAAAAATCATTCGTTGTCGCACTCGTTGGTGGGCGCACAATTCGTTTTAATCAAATACAAATACGAACCATTCTTACATATTTATTATTAATGCAATGCGAGCGCTGTGTTCCAGGAAAGTTGTCAAAATAATGTACAATAGTATGCAATGTTTATTGTCTATTTATTACATATTAGTATTCTAATATTTTAGTCCATGCTTGCTCTTTTAAAAACAAATTATTTATTGCGCTTATTATTCCTACCCTATATCAAGTTTTCCATTGTACTTGAACAGAGTAACAGGACATAGTGTAATACTATTAGTATTACATTAGAAAACGGTTGCGATGCAATGCAGTAACTAATCGACCAATAACATTGGACCATACCGATACCAGATTGGCATTCGGTCCCATCACCTTTATTGCGTTCCACGGCACGCGTTCGTCCATCAGATCCCTCGTTCATTCTTCTCCCCGAACCCCCAGCACGTCGTTCAAAGTCACTAGCCAAATTTAAAGGATTGCAGTTCCTCCGTCCTATTGTCTCTCCTTTCTCGCATTCGTTGCCCTCCTTTTCTCCGCCGCCGACTGGTGTTCCACCAATCTTGAAGATCTCCGTATATAAATGAGCCGGCAGAAATGCGGAAGAACCTTGGCATTGGGCTCGCTCCATCCGCTCAATTTAACGCGTGTCCAGTGGCGGTCGCTCCCGTATTTGCCATTCAACCACGTGGGGAAGCACGGGGAGGATCACGTCGAGAGGATGGTAGGAAGATTCGAGAGTCGACCGATAAAAGGGTGAACGATTTGTGCCCGGAGGGAAAGAGAGGAGCACAGAAGGAGCATGGAAGAAGGAACGGAGAAAAAGAGAAGGTGCATCGAGCTTTGATACCTAGCGCAGGGTGAACCTATTGTACACACATACGTATACTTGCGGCCACACGAGCACACTATCGCCACGGTGTGTATACATACTTGAGTATACATACACGTACCTGTTGCTCGTTCCATTGTTCTCCGTGTTGGTAGTTACCTGTATACGTGTACGTTCCTCATCTCCCTCCCATTCCACTTTTCTCTCTTACCCGCTGTTTGAGGTGTACACACACATATGTACATATGCATGCACGTATATAGAAAACCACTTCTGGATCCGCATGAACGCATGGCCGTGAGCAATGTATATTTGCGGCGGAACATTCACGTCCGCCTTCTACGCTTGCCACATATGCTTACGCGTGTATACACGGGGATCCGCGACAAGGAAGACAGCCAGGATACGCTAGAGGCGTTCTTCGTGGCACGCGCAGAGTCGACTGGATATTTATGTGCGCGTTGGATAAGCGGTTGCAGAATGGGCGGAGAGTTCGTGTGCAGCAGCCAAGTGGTATGCACGTCGATGGACGAAGATCTTGCGGGCTGAACCGTTCGCATTCATGATCCACTGCTTCTTCCCTCGTAAACGTCGAACAGAGAAGGACGAAGGAGTGCACGTACATATATACAGTGTATGTACACCGAATCCCTTTTCTTCGTCGACCCTTGTATGTACGGCAGACGTGTTAACGTTTGCACGAGCTCACGAGAGCAGAAGTTTCTCCATTCATAACCGTGGAAGTGGATGCCGGAGCAATGGTCCCTCGACCGCCTTCGGGCTGTTGCCTGTGCGTGTGCATGTACACATGAACATGTACACATACGTGGACGAGGCTCCTCGCCTGGTCTCTTCTTCGATGGTAAATGTAGGTTACCTTCGGTGACGACTGTGTCCCCGACGACGAACCGCGGCCGTGTTGCTTCGTTGTTTGCGTTCGTGCTCCCTGGTGCACGTTCCCCGTGTGGATTTTATCCGTGTCCGTGGGAAGGCTCCCAAGGTCTCTGGTGATCCACAGCTCTGTCATTCCATCGGCTGCGCCGCTTCGGGGGATTGTCTTTTCGATGGAAGGTCGTCTGTTATCTGTTACAAGCACGTTGCTCGCGAATCGTCGCTCCGGAGTCTCACGGTGGTCGTCCCCACACGATTGAAAATTATAAAAAGATAAAGTGTATTGCCACATTTTACTATTCCTGTGACCATAGAATCTTGAATCAGCTAGTCGCCCAGTTGTTTTCATCATTGTTACATCCATTGTTGCGTCTTCATTCCACGAAAAGAGTATATAATAGACAAAAACAAGGGTGCAAGGGACAAAGCTACAGCTTCTTCTGTTTACAAAGCAAACAATCAAGAATTCGCCCCAAAGAAATGAAAGAATGAAGTTCAGCTCATCGCATTAAAAACTTCAAGTGAAACGAACTGCAAACGAAAGCTGCAGGCCCGATTTCCGAGAGAAGGAATAGGTGAAAGGATGGCTAGGCTGACAAGTGGCGCCCCGGTGTTTAATCCCTCCTGGTCCCTCCGTGCAAACCCCAAAGTTTAGCATAAGACAGCGTACATTCCATCTTTCCTCCCTTTCTGTCCTGGCCTGACCCTCTTTCCCTCCTCCTCTCCACTTCAGCACGGATCGAGTAGTCTGAAAGTGGCTGCCACCGATGTATATACATGTAGTACTTACACGTATACACATTCATTGGTGTACAGAACCGAAGACAGGGGTGGGTGGTGCAGAAGGAAAGTAGGGTGGGTAGGTGATAGAGGATGCAGAGAGAGGCGAGCAACAGGTTCCCTAAAGCTCGAATGACATGCTTCGGGGATTTTCACGAAACGACTAGCGACTGTTCCGCGTCCCGCACGATCACCTGGTGGCACTGGGTGCGTGTCAAGCAGGCGTTCATACCTTTCGGTAGTACGAGCAGGTTCATTGTCAAACAGTACTCGCGACAGCCGAGGCGATATATCTCGGTAGGTACATATTGGTTCACGTTGCTGCGTGTTTTAGTAATTGCTATCGAAGGTGCTGTTGAAAGTGATTGCCGGTGATTTTTTTAATGGCTTCTATGAGTTCTTGAAATAAATAGTAGGAGTACGAAAGCGAAATTATTTCGTCGTATATTTGTTGCAAGAGCTCGTTGTCTGGATTACTAATATTTCATAGAAATCGAATATCCACTGTTTCTTAATTCATCGTTCAAAGGTACTATGAAATACCTTGTTGCATAATTGGTGGAACATGAAACCCAGTAGAATAGTAGCATAGTTGCTAGTACGACATTCATAATGGTTACAGTAATATATTTTCTTTGTCTATTACCAAACGATTAAAAGCAATTGTAACATTGTAAAGTTCATTTTCGGCATTCTTCTAGTTCATTAAAAAAAATGTTCCTCCCGAATACTATAGATTATGATATATGATTATGATAGATAATACATAGTATAATACCAGAATTCGAAGAAATTAACAGAAGCACCCCCCAATATTGTTCATAAAAGACTATGATAGCTAGACTGCAGAGCTTACGAGATTTAATTATAACGTCCCAGCCTCAAAGCCATAATAGCTGCCGCAATAATTAACTCTTTCATACCTAACTCAAGCCGGCATTACGATCGGACTATTGAATATTAGTATAAAAAATCGAAATCGATGCGACAGAAGTAGCCATCCGGAAGACAATATGCAGTCCCATTTCGTGACTCGAGTTATATTCGAAGGATCACATGGGAATCAGCGTCGTTGATTCACGTGTACGCGTACAACGGCGGTTTCCAAGTTTCGAAAGCACGTGGCCGAATAAGTTTCGCTAGGGTCACGTCGACGATCATACGTCACGGCACAGCTGAGCCTCTTGCAGCCACGTGAAATACCGTCGTGCTGTTCGCAGGTGTGCGATCACACGTATTCACATATGCAGAGGCGTACACACCTTCCGATGGCGTGCCGCTTTTCCGTGTGTATCCAGACAGGGGGTGAAGGTAGGGGTGCACAGATGAATATGTGAATATGTGCCACGCGAGCGAGCGAGCGAATGAAAGTGAAAACGGGGTTGGTGAGCCTCCTCCTGCTTCTCCACCCCCACCTTTGCCTCCTCCGTCATCGTTTCTCTCTCTTTCTCTCTTCCTATGTGTGCTTTGGTTCGATGTATTGCACACGGTATGCACAGCCATGCACCATTCGGTTCGATGTATATGTATATATATGCGGTGCAGATGCGGGGCGAGGTCGAGTCCTGGTTTACTGGTTCACTCCCTCATCCCTTGCCTATGGCTCCTCCGCGTCCTCGGGCTACGCTGGATTTCCTAGTCAATAGGTATATGTATGTACGCATATATACTCGGCGAGTAGTCCGTGACGCCAGTTCCAATAGCTTCGATTCGCTCTCAGATATATAGAAACGGATGTCTGCTATTTCGTAGCTGCGGCTCGATGCGAGGAATAGCGAGGGGGGTGAAAATTTGCGAATTGAAACATCTTGGGTTCACGTGGTCCGTTCTGATGGGTGACTTCAACCCAGCTGTCTTCTGACGCCGTAGACGAATGGAAATACATGGTTCATTGGGACATTGTTTGGCATAGCGTCGCACGTCTTTATTCTTTAAGCAGAATTTCGTTTTGATTATGATCGACCCTAAGCCACCCAGCTATATATCGCGGTCGCTTTTCTCCCCGACAGCTGACACGAAGCGTTCAATTTTTTACTCGATTCTGTACGATCGTGCTTCACCAGGTCGACAAACGTGTCCGCGATAGAAAAAGGCGAATATGTACCACGAGTAGCGAGCAACAACTCCACCCATTGCGATCCCGAAAGTGGTAGCAGCTCCATCACGATTTATAGTTCAGCAGCCTCGAATGGTCAAGCTGACCACCGCCATTCACAGAAGGCACTCAGCATCGACGTTCAATCTTCCGCGATGAGTCACGCCCCGAATCGTATGCGGTCAGCCGGCGGTGTAGCAGTTCCGTGGAAATTTAATGGTCGTGGCCGTAGGTCAAGAACTCGCAATTACGAGCAGTCATAATGGAGCGTTGCCTCGATCGGCGTTTATCGGCCTGCCATGCCGAATGGCATTTAAAGACCGCCGGTGGCAACGACCTTCCCGTCTGACGGCGTTTCTTTTTCGCCCGCGATCGCATCCGCATTCCCGTGCCGGGGTTACCGTGCACAGGTGGCACGCGTCGATTACGTAAAACACGCTCGCTGCCGCATCCATAATGTACGAGCGGCTTAGCTAAAACAGGCCGGGCCGCCTTCCCTCGCGAATACATACATACGTAACATACACGCAGCGTGTTCGGGACCGCACAATCCTATCGGCACGATCTCTCCCCGGCTATCGTTCTCTTGTTCTCCCTTCTCGCCTCTCGCCGCTGGTGCACGTCCAGTCGAATAAGGCGCGCGGGCAAGGCCACCGCGGTCTAAACTTGTCCGGCGATGAAAACTTGGCACGAAACATCCTAGTGACCCCATTGTCTGCCTTCGTCCGCGAGCAACACGCCTGCCGCGTCCCTCCCTCGCCGCGGGCTGCATTAAGCCAGACTTAACAAAGGGTGGATATACCCGCGCCCGCGACCTCTGACTCGCAAGCCACCCGCGTCATCATCTCTCCCTTCGACCCTCGCGATCTTCCGACCTCCTCCATTCAGTTCCTCCAACCTCCAGACCTGCACACGGCTTTACGGCTCTTCGCCCGGCCGTTGTGTACCGGGCCATTTGTTTCTAACTGCGGGGCGAACACTAAACACCCCGCGTTCCGACGACCGGTTGCGGAGCAACAGGTCCACGGGGATGCGATCACGCGTTGACCCGGGCACCGCTTCCGGCCTCTGTGCTTCCTGCCCACTTTCTATGCGCAGTTAAGAGATGCAGAACGTCCCTCGGGTCTTGTTTCCGGTGTCTTGGCTCGTGGATACCCTTTGGGGATTTCGATAGGCTGTGGGATGTTTGGCGTTGGTGGTTTGTTTGACGAAGGGGATGTTAAAAGTGGCGAGTTATGGGTATAATCAAAGTTTTATTTCGGATATTCGTGGGAATTGTTGGGAATAATAAATTGGGTTGGTTTTGATATTGTGTGCCTTGGTATATGTATATGTAGAATTTGGTTGGGTAATGGTTTGGCAGTAATATTTATTTCGAGTTAATGATATCGTTTCATTCTTGAATATATAACTATGGACCGACAATGTGTATACTTTAAAATAAATGGACTGATTTTCGGTCTTCAATATTTTCTCGTTCTGTTTTTATTTCAATCGGAATGTATGCGGCCGAAACCTGAAATATTGAAGAATCGTTATTCCAAATTGAGGTGGAAACAGTTCGTTGATTTATGCAGGCGGATAACAGGTGGTTGGGTTGCACTTGAAAAACATCCCTTACACCCTCAATGAAAATAATATATGACTTTCATTTTATTGAAAATATATTCAAGTACTTTTTGCGGGCACGCAAAACATTAACAAAAATTGTACAATCCAAAGTCCTTCAAAAAAAAATTATATTAAATTAATTAAAGTAATAACGTATCATGCAGTATCCAGGTAACGAATTTACTCTTCTTCTTTCTCACACATTTCATGTCTGTTATACTGACTGATATCCGAATTTACGAGGTCCTAAATCTCCTTACAAAATCTTGCGGGCAATTCATCTCGCATGCGAAGGGAACACAATCAAAAATAAATCTCCAGATCACGGTCCGTGTCGTTCGACAAGCGTGCCACAGAATCTTTTTTATTTTAATTTAGGACATTGTGTGGCGCCACATGGAAACTATAAATCTTTCCGTGGGTAGCGAGGAACTTGACCTTGCCACTTGAACTTGTCCCCTTTTCCATCGTCGCGGTTTCGACCGCAATACAACTTCGCCAGTCATTCTTCTTCCCCCGTCGGATTGCTGTAACTTGAATCATAAACTTCCGAGGAATAAAGGATTCGTGGAAACTTCTGTCGGGTTCTTCGACATACGTGCTTCCCCTATCATTTCACCACCCCTATCATCTCCTCGCTTCCCCTTTACTCGTGTCAATGTCGATGACTACCGTTTATCCTGAAACTGCTTTCCCTTCGAATTTCTACTAGTACCGTAAAATTGATACATACATATATAAAGAATTTTTTATTTCTTTGTCGAAGAAGAATTTACTTCTTGCAGAGTAACAAGTTATTACTACTTTGGAGGTAATAGTATATTTATTACAATTTTTCTTAAGGGTCGTTAAATTTCTCGTAATTTACTTATTTTAATTTCTCATTTGTAATAATTAATAGAGGGTTTCGCGATCGAGGAACCATGAATTTCATAGAGTTTAATTGCGAGATGGTCATTTGAAAATTTAATTCGTAATTCAGCGGTTCGCTAATTTCGAGCACGACCAACAAACCGGCAACAATCGTGCGTTTAACGGCGGCGAATATTTTATTTGTCACTCGCAGAATGAAAGTTTCAATAATCGGCCACAATGACCATCATTCCAGGATCGATTCCAAATGTTTCTTCACCCGTCAGAGTAACGCCGTGTACACGAATGGAACGTCACGTCGAATTGCAACTCGTTCGTGCGATCACGTCGAAACGACGAACTGGCCACCGTTGTTCGCCGTTTGAACGTCGAGGCGTCGAAAAGTCGTTCACGGTCCCAGTGATAAAATACAGGCGACGGTCGTTCGGTTGCAAAGAACATCAGCTCGTCCGACTGCGAAATAGGTGTGGCGTGGATCGTTGCAACGGTGCAAGGGTGCGAAATAAACGGGGGAAATGGCCGCGTAAAATTGTCGATAACCCGCGAAGATGAAAGGGCGAGAAACGAGTCTCGCAACGAGCAACGGTATATACAGGTGGGCCAACAGTTTGTCGGGGTGACGTCGCTACGATATGGGGGTAGGTCAGCGATATCCACGCGGAGTTTAAACGGTTGTTCGCTCGGCTACAAACTCTCGACGGCCAGTGAGGGCTCTCGAACTGCTTGTAAGCACACAGGAACAAAACAAACCCCGTTGTCTACCTCTCGAAGCACCGCATGCCGTATTGTCTGTTTCACGATCTAATAGTGCTATTCGGAGGGGGGAAGTTGGAGCACGGAGCTTTTGGTACACTTGACCGGGTTGTTCTCCATCGTGGCATCGTCTTGGAGGGAACTGTTGTTGTTAGCTTTGGTTGTCGGTGTAGAAGTGCTGCTCTGCAGAGCATTATTCCTCGCGGTGTGCATTCTCATTTTCTAGTCTGTCGTCGTACAGTTTATCAAATTATTCTTTCTACTACCTGTTCAAAAATTGGCAAGGGGTAGTTGCACGCTGGTTTGCTTCGTGCGAGACTCTGTGTTTAATAGGGGTGATTTTTGCAATTACTCTGAAATCTATTTTAAACTGAATTTGTATACCTACCTGCGGATTTCTGTAGCATTTTTGAAGAAGCAACGCCTGCTCCAAAAATAAACGCACCTGATTGAGTTACACGTTGAAACACTAAGGAGAGCAGGTGAATGATTTATTTTATTCGGACTTACGATACGACGACTCCAAAAATATTTCAATAAAACTTTATTCATTGGCTCGAGGATCGGAAAAAACAACACGGTGGTTCATCCCCGTCGCTAGTCGGTGGTTATTATGCGTGGGGCGAGTTTCAAAGACCATGATCGTAACCTAACAATCAGGGCTCCGGGTAGTTAGTGGGGCTATTAGCCCACGTCGCCGTGCCGCCCAGTAATCAACGCCCGGACCACGCGCTGCTGGTGAAACGACAGAGCAAGAGTAAAACAGGGACGGACGAGAGGTAGGGCGTTGTGTATACGCTTTGAGCCACTGAAACACCGTGCCGACACAATTATCGTTAATCGACGAATAGTAACAGAACGCTAAGTAGGTGACTGTGACAGGAACGAAAGTGTGGCAGGGATGCAATCGACTGGTGAAGGGTGGAAACGCCTCTGGCAGCTTTACGACGATTCTAAAAAGGAATCGCCCTTGAAACAGTATCCTATATACACATTGTACCTGGTTGCGTTTCACCGTCAGTTTTGTGGGTAACTTGCAGGTGGAATATCGTTGAATGTAATTTGGTAGTTCGTGATGCTTGGGGATCGCTTTGTGGTTTACTTGGGACAAGTGTTGTATACAGATAATATTTGAGTTTTTTGAAGTGTAGAATACGAAGAATACATATTTTATTGATACGTGTACCAGAAGAGACAGCACTGCGCTTTTCTTAATTGAAACCGAATTGAATTAATATCTACAACATTGTACCTACTTTGCGTGTGGTGTAATTTGATGGGCAAATAAAGTCGTGTCGGTGTGTAGGAATTTTATTTTTACTGTCCACAGAGTACATCCGAAGTCGGATATGTAGTTCGATTAGGGGTCACCAGCTGACAAAGTGGATAAACCATTTATAGTTAACTGGGTTAGGGATGAGTGTAACTTATCACGACATAGTTATGTACTTTACACGAGCGAACACCGGGTAGTCTATAAGGGGACGCAGTCGTTTGTGCCCACTTTCCGATGTACGTATTTATGTATTCGTCGACCCTTCGCTTTTATGATACATCGTCGATTCAACTAAACTTTGAAGAAGCTTTCAAGGTTTCGGGTCATTGATACGTTTTACTTTTATATGGGATATCGCGTGTGCCGTTAACATTTCAATGAACAGTGGGCTTGAATTAAAATCAATCAATTAGTTCACGCGCGGCCGAAGGTACACTTCAACGAAGGACAATGTCATGGCAAATTACATTATCGTGGAATCTGGCGGATCCTCTCGATTCGATGTTAATTACAATTTCCAGGGTGACGCCATTATTAATTCTAACGTGTCGGCGCTATTGCGGAACTTGAAGTCTTAAATGTGTAGAATTATAAACTCAGTTGCCGAAATTCTGTCCTATTATTAAGCAAATATACTTAATAATAGAAAACGAATATTTTATTATTTATGCAGTCTATATACCTTTCTCCTATGGCGTCCACATTTGCAAAACTGTTAGCTTGCACATAAATCTCACATTTCTATTTAAACTTCCAATTGAATAATTCGTTAAAAATAAACGCAACGCTTCGAAAATAAATCAACAATTCATTCATTCATTCGCCTTGTAATCAGTCCCACGAATTCGCCCCGGCCCACGGGCACACCTGGGACCGCTGGCCACGTGCTTCCTCGTGTACCATAATTGCTCACGCGAGTTTCACTTTCGATCTTCGATTGCGATCGGCGATTTGCCCGCGTGCAGGTATACGCTCGTGTTGTAGATGCCCCGGTCCCTTCCCCCTGTATCTTATCGCTTTACAACAATGTCGTCGTGCTGCAGCCGTTCCACTCTCTCGATCCATCTTTCTTTACCCTGCCGTGTATATGTATGTGCTCGTCCTCCCTCGGAGTGGTTCTTTATCCTGGCACCGCTTACGACAACGCTCGGGCATACAGCGAGCGAGCAAGCGAGACAGGGAAAGAGAAAGAGAGAAGGGCCGCGTACTACGGGCGTACTCTCGAATACGATGTGACTGGGCGTGAGGTCGTATCCGTGCAGGCCTCAACACCTACCAAAGTTCTGTACTCATGAATGAACTTCCTTGTGTGGAACCGTTTATGCTTTCCCTTCCTGCCTGCCTCTCGCCACTCGTTGCACACGTGTACACGGGGCCGATGCGTGCGCGTGTGAGAATTGTGTGGCCGTGATTGTATGCGTGCCTGGCTGTGTTTGTACGTCCTCTCGTGGGGGGTTAAACGGCTTCCCAACGTGGTCAATAGTTTCCCGATCCCTCCTTTTCCATCCCCTCGCGCCTCTCATCCGCCCACCCCGGCCCCTTCGTTTCCCTTTGGCCGTTGGCTGCCTCTGGCACCGCGACGCGTTTCCACTGCGTCGTTTTATATCACGTCGTCCGAAGAACAGCGGAGGAAAGATGAAGGTGACGGTGTATATAGGAGACGTGGGGCGCGATTCTTCTTCGTCGTCGTTTAGATTCGTCCTGGTGTACATATACGTTGTATGCACGTGGTATTCTTCTTCCCCTGGTCTCAGGTCTCTAGTCCTTGCTTCTTGGGTGTTCCTGGCGTTTGTCTCTCCTCTTTAGCGAGTCTAATCCGAGGATTGATCTTCGTAGGTTCGGGAGCCACGTGGCATCTGTGTTTTTTAACCGGTGGCCGCAGGGGATCGTTTTTTCTTGCGGTTCCCGATTGAGAGAGGCGTGATACTTTTTGTTTGGACTGGTTTGGAAACGGAATTAGTAACAGTTAGTAGTAAATCATAATGACCGATCGGTGGCGTATAAGGAGCTCGAGTGACACGTTATTCTCGTCGAGTTCTCACACGTGTCTGTTTGCAATTAACTGTCTCACCGTCAGACGTAATTATCGGAGTGTCTTTGCAGTGGCGGGCGAAATTATCAAGCATTTTTACCGTCGCCCGATAGAAACGTAGTCGCACATTTGGGTCACGAAGTTCGAAATTCTTTTCTCTCAATTCTTCACCTTAATTTCTCTGCCGCCCTCGGCTATCTCTTCCTTTCGACCTACTTAACCCTTATGTTAGCAACCGGGTACCCATGTCTATATTTCCTCTAATAATAATTTTTGCAGCTTCTTGATAAAATATCGCAGAACCCCTTGAGATCTCCGTTCTTCGGATACTTTAACAATTTACATTCTGTGAAGACAAATTTGTGCAAAATATTCTAAATAAGTAAGCTTGAAAATTCACCATTTTGGTTGCTAGCGTAAGGGTTAACCTTCCGTCGTCTTTTCATCACTTTCCTTCAATCGTTTCGTTATCAACGCCGCGGTGCTACTACCATAGAAATGAATGGATCCGTGTCGTGTACTATTAGGCCGTGCAGCCGCGACACAGCACGTTTTCTGCGTATGTATGCACGTATGTAGGAAAGGAAAGAGTGTCGACGAAGGGACAGAGATGGAAGACCGAGGGACCGGGTAAGAATGAATGGCATACACCGTGTTAATAGGTTGTTCCTCGCTTCAGGGTTGCGCGAGGTCAGTTCGCTTTAAACCGTGTGAATGCCCCGTTATAACTCGACCGACCGTCACCTGTCTTCTTTTTGGCTGGGCTAATACGTTAGAGTAGAGGGATTTCGAGCGTGAACGCGTTCAACTTGTCGGCTAAATTGATGACTGGATGGCCTGTCTGAATAGAACCGGCAAGGATTACGCTCGATCTACCGGCACGATGTTTGCCACTGCTTTATCACGCCCGTTGGGCTGTGGTGGGAAAGATATCAAAGTGAAGTTGATTTTATTAAACTGGACCCTGTATTTTTGTATTCATATTATGGTAGCGTGTACAGAGACAAATACAATGAATATAGAATCGGATTTTCTTATCTGCACAGCAATGAAACTCGCAAGCTAACCGTTTCCAAAATTTTCTTACAGATCCCTACCAAAAGGAAGCACTCCACAGAGGAATTCTATGAAGAACCAAAGGATCCTCGCGCAAGCCTGATTCGAAGACGAAACGGAATCCACTTTTTCCAGCAGAGACGTTGCTCGTCAGCAGGGAACCCACGTGCTGGTGTCGGCACGCGGCCGAGTTAATAGCCCGTTCCTGCTTCGGGGTTGCCTCAGGTTAGTTGACGTTTACATAAATAGTCGGGACCGTGTCTCGTGCCGTTGTAAAAGAGAATGTTCGGCGGTGTGTCGAGCTAGCGGGGGTGGTCGGGGCGTGTACACGTATACACGGGTACAGCGGCAACGCGAATCCCATTAGAGCGGGAGGGAATAATGAACCGGCAAGAAGGAGATCCAAGCAGGGGTGGGACGGAGATGGAGAACGGAAAAGAGGCTGGTAGCAAACCGTGACGGTAGTTGGTGACAGGTTATTAGTCTGCCGTAAGTCTGGCCGTGGTGAATGAGAATAATAGCTTAGGTGTGACATTGCCCCAGTGCTAGACTCGTGCCAGGTTGCTCCATCTCTTTCTGCCCCTCTTCGTGGCGCCTCGTCTGTCTTCAGATTCCCCTTTGCTCCTCCGTGTCTGTCTTTATCCGTTCCGTGACGTTTGCTCGTGCCCCGTTTGCTTTGGTCGACGGGAGACCCGGCATTATTGTCGTAATCTAGGTCTAGGCGGCGTGGCTTGCCCTCGGCAGGTGTTATGCGGCCTATTGTTCCTCAATGAAATCTCGGTCCCCCGGTCACGTCACGAAACCAGACACGCGCGATTCTCTGGCTGGCGAACTGCGAAAGCGCGCGTGCCCTCCATCGCGGGACAAAACATTCCCAGCGGTTCCGAATCGCAGACGGATTCTTCTGCCGTCTATTTAGCCGGGGCTGAAACGTGAATGAGCACAGAGAGCGCGGGACGCGTTGAGAGATCGTCCGTGGACCGTTTGCCGTGGCGCGTTTTGGGAATGATGAATCGCGGGTTGGTGTTCCGTCTGTGGGGATGCAGGTGGAGGGTTGGAAGTGTTGTTGCCTGGGAACGGGTAACTTGGCTTTCATGTTTTATTACGGTCGTAATTTTTCCGGAGGCGTTTCAGTTGTTTGGATTTGTTGTTCTCCTTGCTTGGCGAATGTCGACACTTTGTGGTCGCGCTATCTTTTTAATCGCTTTCAGTTTGTGGAAGATCAAGCGGTGCTATTGTTACTTTCAAGTATAACGTACCCTCGTCCGATATGTTTCATCGATGCAAAAGTTGACTGAGTGAAATTTAAACAATTAATGCCGTACAGTGTCCATCTTTTCTTTAAAACGGTACCGTCAGAAACAAGTTAGCATTGAACCTCCCAATCGCAAGAAACCGTTCCATCAAACGTACACCAGACTGACCCGACTATCAGACAAGAGAAACGGAACGAAACCGTTCGCGTCCTTCGGTTCACCGATCGTGCTCCAAAATGTATTCCACCCGCAATCTTGATTCACCATCTCGGTGCTGCGTCCACGTCGAACGTGTCGTTTCCCCGCATCCGCGTGGGTAGCGTGCCGCGGAGGAGGCAGCAATGGGTTGTAATGAGAGCGCGGGATTTACGATCGTAATCAGGCGTGACAGATTGCGCGTCAAAGAAAACAGGTCTGGTCGTTAGCTACGTGTCCCATGCTTCTCTCTACAGATTCTCTCTGGCATCGTCTCGTCTAACTCACAATCCGCCAGTCCCCTCTGTCCCTCCCTCTGTTCCTCTCGCTCTCTCCCGTTCTCCCTGTCGCGAATCGACCCTAGAAAAGAACTGGCACGCGTCCAACCGTTCGTGCATTAAACAGAAGCCTTTTGCCTCTGTCGGGGAACGGGCCGTGTGTAAGTACATATGTATTACACGGTGCACAGAGCTGGCGAGCGAGACCACCTTATAAGCTAAACAAATCCACGAACGTCGTCAACCCCGTCGCTTCGTCATCGTTGTCCGTCTGTGTGCCGATTCGTCGATGTTGGTGACACACGTCGCCGGTGTGTTGACACTGGTTAGCGGCGGTCTGCCCCGTTGACACTGGCGGCGACGATGGTTTGTCGGTCGGGTTCAGGTTCACGGAAGCCATTCACGCTTCGCACGCCGGTATAAAGAAGCGCCTGGCGCCTACGGCCAGTAAACTGGGTTGCCGGTGCATTCAGAAAGGGATTTAGGTGAGCTCTCGCGGCTGATCGTAGAGAAAGCTTGTCGTTCAGCTATGCATGTATGTGTACCGGAGTTGTTCGCTGGTTCCTTTCCTTTTGTTCGTCGCAGGAAGGCGTAGCGATGCGGTGCATCCGCTTGTCCCGATCTTGTCGAGCTTTTTTGCGCTCCCCTTTTGGGGCGGGGAAACGGCGACTCTTTAACCCTATGGCTGTGTAGACATATTAGAGTGGTTCTCAGATTTGTAAGCATGACCAGAATCGTTTCCTTCGAATTCAAAGACGTGACAATCCACAAGCAATCACAAATATTTCGCTTACTTTTAATGATGAAGAAAAACGTCGGAGGGAAGAATTATTTTATTCGAGGGGGCAAGTATTATGGCAAGCGGCAAATTTTTCTGAACGTCGTTTCTTCCGATATTTTAAGGTCGGCAATACTTTCTTCAAACGGGACCACATATTTTTATCATCGCCATATAATAGCTGAGGTCGAAGCCAATTCAACGACCTATAATACCATAACCTTCCACTCCAATACTATCCTATAAAATTCTCCCTGAAACATCGACCGACCGCTTTATTTCCCCCCGAAACATCCGAGCCCCTTCACATGTTCGTACTTGCGGGGCAACCGTAGAAAGGGTTAACCGTGGACGATCATCGACACAATAGCCGACACTTCACAAGCGCCAACAGTTTAAGCTCGTTAATGAAGTGGCTGGCGTCAGTAACGACGTGTACTCCGCTAGCACAGGCCTCTGTAATGATGCCGTCTCTGAGAAGCGACGTTGTAGTGGTTTGCAGAGCACGCTTTGGTAGTGGTGGTGTGGTGATGGTGGTGGTGGTGGTATCGGTGGTTCGTCGAGTGGGTCAGGTTCACAGCAGCTACAAGAAACTAGTAAGAACCTTACCACGATACACAGGAAACACAATCTCGAATCGGTTTTCGCGTATCCGAAAGTTTCGAGGTCTATGCCAGTCGAGAAAATGTCAATGAAATATCGCGACCGTAAAAACATCGAAGCGTTTAAAGTTGTGACGATCAGCTGTCCGTTCAAGGATCTGTTGTTTTAAGACTGAGACGGATGAGTACAGTAAAATCTCGAGTAGTGAATATCGGTGAGAGCCAACACTAATGCGAGCGAGATTTAAAATAAAACTTGTTTATTTTTGGTCCTCGTTAAATGAAATTCTTACCAAAATGTTTGTTGCAATCTCTTGATTAAAATAACACCAAACACGGTATGGTTTGGGCAATTTTTACTTATCACCCGTTGGGATGCCTGCTGTTTCTGAACTCTGTCTTCAAAACAATCAGTCCCATGACTCCAAACTATGTCGTGTTTGGTATCATTTTACTCAGGAGATTTTCACAAACAGTTAGGTAAAAATTTCGTAAGAAAATAAATTTATATTAAATTTGCGTTAGTATTGCCTCACGCGTACACGGGTATTTAAACTTCCTTTTCTCCCCTTACGCTGCCTCGATTCTTGGCTGTCACCGCATCAAAGTATTTCGCTGCGCTTGCGTTGCGTTCACTAACAAACTGCTCACCCTGTGTGTATATTAACGCTTCGCACGCTGCTGTAAAGAAGCGCCAGGCGCCTAGAGGCAATAAAGTATATAAGGTAGGTGCCAGCCAGAGAAGCGCCGCCACTCATCGTGCCAGTGAGAAACGGAAGGGGGTTGCTACGTCGACGTATCAGTGTACAGGCACAGGGTGAGGCGAGGGGTGGTGGAGGGCACCGGGAATTTCAGGGTCGTAGGGAGATAATGCCTCTCTTACAGCCTTCGTGAATGGAACGGATCGCTTCCCGCTACTACGGCCTTTCCTCGCGTAGTCCTACGACGTAGGGTCAATGGACTTGTTTAAAGGCGGCCACCACGATCGTTCCACTACGTCACGAGGCGTGATCGTTTTGCGAAAGATGAGCTGCAACTGAGACCGCCACGCGTGCTGCTGGATAGGTAGTAAAGTTTTATGATCGTTTTCAGAAAAAGTTTCGATATGAATAGGGGTTGAAAGGGAATCGCGACGACGGCTGCCAGGGGGATGGTTCAAGTTTGCGTGGGCGCGTTTGCGACGTAGAGTGCTTGTGAGATCGGTGATCCTTTGCAGTACGCCAGTTTCAGGTGGCGGAACGAAAGGTGTCGATAGACAGGTGGAAACGTAGGGGAGTCTTTTTTGTTAAAGTATTAGAAGTGCAATGAATTATCTGTTTTGGTAGATTTTTCGATCAGCGTCGATTTCTCGATACTTCGCTTGTCTTGTACGTTCATTTCATTCGAGTAGTAGGGAAGAGTATTGTACTGTATTATCGTACTTATTATTTATTCCGACTTCGTCAGCCTGGAAACGGATCTGGCCTACAGCTCTTCCAAGTCATCCTTCCATACCTTCTATGACCGCAGAAAAAACATACATACCACGGTATGCATTGCACGAACCTGTAGCGCAAGCACAGAGGGGCAACTTTTCCGCCAATTTGAAATTCAACGGTTCGCCGACAGGGCGGGTTTCCCTAAAAGGGAGGGGTGGCATATCAGCTGACTGGTGCCGCTTCTAAGATGCACCCATTCATCCCCGCCTGATCCAGCTTCTCTTTCTTCATTCACACATTCACGCGGTCCCTCTCGTGTTCGTCCATTGAGGTGCCTCCAGTTTCCCTCTTCCTCGTTCCTTCTTGGTCTAGCAACCGGGTCGCCGTTATGCCAGCCGATTAAACCTCTCTTTCTCTCCGCCCTCGGCATCTTTCTCTCCCAACGTCCTCTTGTGGTAATGCCACTACGACGAACGCAATCACGACCACCACGAAGCACCTGGTATCCAGCAAGTTTCTCGACTCCGCTATCGTCATCCCCTTGCTCTCTTCCAACACAAATACCCATTTTCCCTCCCCTTGCACCGTTCACCCTCGTTCACCGACCTCCACGCGGCGTCTCTCTGGCTTGCCCGCCGTGCTGTTATATTTTTCTTCGTTTCTCTCGGCTCTTCCCTCTTCGTCGCTTTGCCCGCCGGTGTTTTCCTTTGTTTATCGCCGCGGAACAACGCGACCGGCAGGTAGCTCGCGGAAGAAGGACGGAATAGTCGACGGAGAATGCGGCTGGACGAGGGAGAGCAGACAGAGACTCGGGTGTGATAAGGATGCTGCGAGGAAGACGATTCTTGCGTACGTCAGATTGTAACCCTCGAAGTAGACCGGGATAAATGTCATTAAATGAGCTTTGAAGGGTCGTTTATTTATATGTATTTTATTGATAGGGTGCGTTTGGCGTAACAGCGATTTTCGCCGAGTTTCTGGTGTGTGAAGCGTCTAAAGTTCGAAATACATACATGCTGTGGAGCTTTTGTATTTAATTGAGAATTTGTTTAGGATTCAGGAAGAATGTCTTTCTCGTTCATCGACGTTGTTCCGTTAATTAAGCACCCGTTAATAATATATATCGCGCTGCTCGGCCTACGTCCCACAGAGTTATTCCCCGTCAAATGTCAACAATTCCAATTTACAAGGGAATCGCCGCATCGCGTAGGAGACGCATTCAACGCAACGCACAGACGCTCGGCCACAGCTATACGCTAAAGGGCAGAGCAAACGAGGGGTGGGCTCAGTGGTACACACATAAGCAGTACATATATACTCTGGCACTCTGGCTGCAACTAAAATATTCCAGTCGTCCTCTCCACCGGATTCTCCTTCGTTCACTGGGTCAAGTTCAAAGCGGTGGTAAGACGCAAAGGGATCGAGAGGCCTCGACGGAGTAGGACAGAACAGAGAAACAGAACCGGAGAGACAGAGATGAAGGAAAACAGCGGCGGGGTAGAGAAGGGGGCTAAGTTTCTTCTTTCGTTACTAACCACCGATCGATGCTTGATCGAGATAACAGGTAGGTCGCTATAAGGGGTTTGCGAAGTTTCGAATGCCGGTTTAAATTCCCCACCCCTCCGTTCCTTCTCCGCCTACCCTTCAGTTTCGCCATCTCGTTCTCCCTTTAGGCTGTTCATTCAGCTCGCTGCATCGTTCCCTTTCTATCTCCGGCCGAGTGTCCCTCTTTAATCTTCTCTCCCCCTCTCTCCCCATCACTCTCTCTCACTCTCTCTCTACGCCAGCACCCCACGCGAATGTAGGTGAACTTGCTCGGTTCGAGGTAAACTACCGTCGAGATCGGCGTGCACACGTATCCGTGTATGCTTTATATGCACTTCCGTAAGCGCACGCGACACTGTGTGCTCGGCCTTGCGCGCTCGAGCACGCCAGCACGTGCACGGGCTGACACGTTTGCACGGTTCGTTAGCGGATACCCGGTGCTCTAGATTCAAGGCACGGCTAAACGCCGCGTCGGACAGAGAGGACGTCCGATAAACGGGAAAAAGTACGGGCTGGAAGGGAGGGAGAGAGAGGAAAAAGAGACGGCGAGATAGGGAGAAGGTAAAGGGTTTATCGCGATGCGATTGCGTTGCTGGAATCCGGTACGCTTATCGGTAGACCCGATTGTCGGGGGGGAACCTGCTTGTTCTGGGCCGAATTTCGCGGATAGACGTTGCACAGGTGAACTGAACTTTTGGCTTGGATTGATGGCTTTTCCAATTGATCCGAATCTACTTCGTTCTTTTACGAATGCCGTGCAAAGATTAATGGTGCCCTTGGAAAGTACAATAGAAAATTGAGACGACGAGGGTGGTGCACATTTTTTGTAAACAGTCCACGGGTTTGCAAGATTGGAGGGAAATATATAATACATAATACTTCTATAACAGTAGCGGCTAAATTGAAATTCCATTATTATTATTCATCTGTCAGGTGAATGAATTGTTACCTGTCTGTCGTGCATCGATTGCCTATACCAATAATTGCCCGAACCTTTCCCTACGCTTTGCCGGGACCCTTCTAGCACTACTTCGTATTCGAACAGGTAGTATAAATAGCCCTTAAATCGCCCTTTGTGTAGCGCCCTTTTATGCAACCAATAGAGAGAGCAAAAGAAGTACGGGAAACCGTTTTCGTGTTACTAATGGGCGATCGATATCTTATTGAGATATTGTTCTTACCCCTGCGTCGCATTTTTTTTCCCTCCCCTTCCCCTCGAAAAGAGGAGCACCAATCTTGTCCGGACCCCCCAGAGGTCCTACGGTATCCGCCAGTTTCACTTTTACTTTTTTCCCGATCGAAGATCTCAATCTGTCTTCCACCTTTCTCCGTCTTTCTCCCCGGGGACTGCGGAATGAGTCATGTCCTTGTCGTTCGATGGTACATTTTGATCGCTGAGTAGGTTGATGCACTTTATGTGGAATTCTCGAGCTTTTTCCTTCGGCTCGTTCAAGGGGAAGTTGTACTCCATGAGAATTATTGTCTCGGTTTGATTGATTCGATCTCGAGTGCTTTCAAGTCACGTGCAAGCGAGTAGCTCGTAAGGTGTATCTACCTGTGCGGTAAACTGTATTGCCCTCCGCGATACATCGTGGCCATTAAGTTCATGGTCCGGCGAACAGGTGCAGGTTTTTTGGTTTTAGAGTGAAGACTAAATACGTGGACAGACACATAGGTCGTTTGAAATATAATTATCTGGCTTGTAGAAATAGTTTAGAGTTAATGAAATGGCTAATTTAATTATAAAAGTTTTTCCATTCAAAATAAAATGATTACCATCTTACGAGCACTCGCAAACATTCCTACAATTCACGTAGCTATTCCATTGCAACCCCGCTGCATCAATGGATAACCACTTAATAATTAACTTTCTAGATCTACGCTATGTCGTGGACGGATCTATAAGTAGAATAAGTCGTCTGACCACACTTGGAGAGAACCTCAACCACGTATACCTGCGGTCTTCCAAAACTGTTCAGCGTATTAAAATATCAGCAGACAATATTACAAATTCGCAGATCGTACGTGAATACAAACATTCCGTTCAACCTTACACTTCGGTCAGATTTATGTTACACATAAATCACCGATCACCCGCGTGACAAACTGGCGCACCTATTTCGCGCGCTTTCAAATCTCGATTAATCCGCCGATAAACGTCAGCGAGCCCCGACAAATTAAGACAAATCGAATCACGGCGGCCGACCAGCGCTGTTTCCACCGCGCATGAAAGTCGTTCCTCGCGCTCCCGTCACCAGGTTAGGCGTGTCAAGATCCTTCATAGGTGTGCGCTCGTTCGAGGCAGCAACTTTTTCCCCTCGCCCAGTTGATCCTTCCAATGTCGCCCGCGGCACGTGCGGCCCCGTCCTGTGATCGACGTGGACGGAATACCTGGTCTGGATGTTGAACTCGCGATGCGTGTCTCGCGTGTACACCGCTCCGCTGCGGCGGTTGGAATCGGAGGGAAGAAAAGGAATGAAACGAAAAGCCAGAGAAAGCGTGACGAAGAAGTAGAAGAAAGAGAAAAAGAAGATCGCCGGGAAATGAGAGCGAGAGAGGGGAACAGGACGAGAGGGAGAGTAGAAATGTCGACCCCTGTACGCGTATAAACTGTCTGTGTGGGCTTGTGCGCGCGGGAGGCACGCGATCGTCGAAACTTTTGCTGTCCCGCGAATCGAGAGGTATGCAACAGCTGTTATCGTGTTACGGGTTCGCACGAGCGGCCCGTAACTTCATATCATCGTGCTGGTGCTGCTGCTGTTGGTGGTGTTGGTGGCGGTGGTGGTGCTGGGTGTAGGAGTGGGTCAAGTTCACTACGCTTATGATAACATTTCTGCTCCGTTCCAGTTCCGTTCCGCGTCTAACTGCGCGCCTTCTGCCCCCGTCCTCCTTCGCCTCATCCTCCCACGATCTCCTTTTCCGTTTGCAAAGCCGGCGTACACTTGCTGTTCCGTGGATCCCTCGCTCGAGATTTCCACTTCCTTCCTCTTTGTCTAGCCGAGTTCAACCCCCGTTCATCCCACGCGGCCAGACGGGCCTGGCTCATCCTTTTCGCACCCGTTTGTAAACATCACGAATCCGTGCGGATGTGGCGCATCCTCTTCTGACGCGATGGCACGCCGTATTACAGCGGCGCAGGATACTCTGGTAAAGTGTGCAGGTGCCGTTGCATCGTTGGCTTAAGGTTGGAACGTTTTGGAATAGGGTTCGACGGATAAATATTTGATGTTCTATCGTCTATTCATTTCCTCGTCATCGCTATATTTTAATATCTGTCGCACCCGCTCGCGACTACATTCTATTATCCCATTATTCCCGGATATTATTCTCGCTAACGGACCTCCACTGTCCGACGTGCATTCAATTCGTTGCAGCAGCTTCCGCGCCAGACCATTAACGCCAAATTATCAACGATACACATTCGACAACGTTACACCTGTCCCCCTTTGACCGTCTCAACCCGTTTCGTAATTTCCCCAGTCGTATCGACCGTTCCTCTAATAATCGCCGGACAACGATCAATTCGTTCGACGACCGTCAGCCAGCATCGCGCGGTGGCGAACGAACACGACGAGCCATCGTTTCGCGTTCGAGAAGTCGAAGGATCCCCGACCCAGGCGGCTACGTGACGCTGATTGCCGCGAGTCCATTACCTTCCGCAACACGGAGGAGTCGACGAGGCTGCTCGCGAGCGTGTGCGTCTCCCGGGTGATTTCTTACACGCCGGTAAACGGAGGCGGTGCTCGCACACAACGACCGTCCGGGAAGCACACGATGTTTAGCGAGCGTATACGCGGAACCCGGCGATTACGATCGTTGAGTGATTTACGAGCTCGCCGCCTCGCACGAGTCCCTTAACCTGTATGTTTGCAGACCGCATTCCTGGGACGGCTCGCGATGCGGCAGAAGCACGTGCCACGGCGCCTCTTGCTGCTCCATTTGGCCGTCAAACGGGGACGGGAAGAGGCGAACGGGATGTTACTTCTCCGGTAAGTATGTATACCGCGTACACCTTTTGCTCCGCGCGCTTTATTTTTACGCCGGCGCCGTTTTATGAGCCGCCTCGCGCGGATTTCGCGGCGGGGATCGTGGACACGACGCGCGTCAACGGGGCTGATTTATGGTATGTTGATGATTCGCCGCGTGGAAAAAAGTGTGTAACGTCGCGTACAATTTTGTCGCGGTGACACGCGTTAGCTTGCGCGAGTGTGTGCGTACACTTAGGCGGCGAGGCGAGTGCCGTGAATGGAATAACACTTTTTCTTCTTGTCGCCGATCAGGCGCTCTACTCGGAGCCGCGTGTTATTCGGGTTGTACAGTGTAATAAATATTTAGCAGTTTTACTGAACGAGTCGTCTTAGGTTCAGCCGGTCGTCTGCGTGTACATACGTATTTATTGTGTATTTTTTGGGGGATACTTTTTTGCGGTAAACTGTCCAAGAGTGTGTTGGCCTGGTAACACAAAGCATACTTTAAAGAATGAGAATTATTATGAGCCAGGCAGGTCCCTGCCACTCCAGAAGTTTTGCGTATGGTTGCAATTCTATTTTTCTCGTTACGTTCAATGCACGATCTTTAAAAGCTCTCGTTTGCGGAAGTAGTCTTCGATTAGCTTGCCATTGACGATAGCTTAACTTTATAAATAATATATAAATAATGCGGGCATTTAATTTTACTTTATCAGTTTTTTAAATCCCTGGCGGACCTCGGTGTAGACCGGAGGTCCCTTAACCCTGGTACTTGCGAGGGTAGGCAGATTGTAATCGTTGCAATAAAAAGAAGTGCCCAAACTTGAGATGAGATATACATTTCAGTTACATTTTCAGGTATAATAATTAATTTTCGGATGCACAGAAATATTTATAATATACTCCAGTTGTAGAAGCTACCTCCAAACATGTAATTCGTTGCAATGGTTTTGCGGTACTTACTTCTGTGTCGACGGGAGCGAATTAATTTCTAGAAGTGTGCCAACGAATGCTGTTTCCGAAGTAGTCAAATTTTGTTTTAAACAAAGTAACACTGACAATGAACCTTCGGTCACTACCGACCCATTTCAAATAACGTTCCTCTCGTCCTCCGCCCTTTCGATGCATCCTTTTCGTCTTTCGACAGAGATTGTAGAATCTCAAAATGAGATTGACTGTGATCGATGCACGTAGCCGTTGCTCGTCAGTGCGATATCAATCGCGGCCTTGCGGACATCGTTTATACATGCATATATATACTTACACACCGTCCACCCTCTTTCTCCCTTACACTCAACCCCTTCCTTTCCCTTTCTGTCGTGCAACAAGTGTGGCGGCTCGTAGCGGTGGGTAGCTAGGCGAATGAACCAACGAAAAAAAGAAAAAAGAGAACGGCTAGAGGGTGAGAAGGGGAGAAGGTGCATCAGCCGTGAAGGGGAGGATGGAACGTTCGCTGGGGGGAAAGGATGGAAAATGGGTCGACTTTTGTGTACCGACGAGCTTTGCGAGTATATACGTCAACGCCATGGCGCACCTGCAGTTCGTCGGCTCACCCCGTTTTCTGGTAAATGTCCTGCATCCCCTTTCACCCTGTACACCCTCGCGTTCGTGGCACTTCGTGTCCTTGAGAGTTGCACCCGTGTGCGAGCAGTCTGCCCGTGTGCGCACACCGTGCTCTATACCCATGGTCGCGTGTCTTCGTCGAATATCCGATCGAACCTGTCGGAGCGTAGGTGCGTGTGCATGTCTGCATGCACGTGGAGCAGGCGTCGATGGAAAATGAAAATATGTAAAACTCCGACTGTCCGTGAATGGCGCGGGTCATGAACTTTGGGAACTTGTGCTGCACGAACTTTGCTGTATCTAGGGCTGCTTCTGCGAAGGTGCAGGTGGATCCTGTGCTTCTGTAGCTGTTAATAGAAATTCATGCGAATAATAGTCGACTTAACGACGCAAGTCTCCTTATAAATTCGATTTCATGATGATATAATATATAATACTGTGGGATCTTATTTAAGGAAAATAACTAAATATCGGTGATTATAAGAATATGATTATAAAATATATATTGTATTGAATATGACGCTATAAACTACGAAGTAATACTAAAATAAACTGATGATTAAAATACACTTTACCACGCACACAAAATAAAGGCTCAAGACCGCACCTCGCAGGTCAGAGTTTTCTCGCTCACAGTTCGCTCTCGACTGTCCGTAAAAGCTATTTCTTCTTAGCCTAAACTTTCACCCCCAATGTCGGCTGCATCGCATGCGTCTGGAAAATTTCGCTGGCGACCCACACGCACACGCACACACACACACACACACGCCATCTTAACCTAATCAAGGCCCTTTTTCAACGGTGGCCTCTTGGCCCTAGCTACGGTCAAATTGCTGATTCTACAATACTTAATTAAAATATCTTCGATACGCGCGAGCAAATTTTTGATTGATAAAATAGCGACGCGAGTTTGTCGTCTCGTGTCTTGCTACCTAAGTGCGGACAAGTGTCGTCGGTATCGATCATTGCCGCCGGCCTCTGTGCATTCTCGATCGCAAATTACGCACACGGTCGCGGGAGCCAGGTGACACTGCTACCGTTCGGAGAAAACGGCGACCAGTTTCACTGGCGGAAATGAAAAAGCCGTCGACGCGAAGTGAACGTCCGACAGCTTAATTACAACGTTTGCCACAGGTGCTGCGGTACGTCGAACGCAATAAATATTTCATGACCGAAGCAGCCATTACAATGTTTGATTATATTTGCATACATTTGATCGCGAGGCCGCCTTCATTAATAACCGTCCCGCCGCCGGCTTGCACTTCTTTCCGCACTCCGTTTCATACTTTTCCCCTCTCGTTATTATCCCTCGGTCGCGGTTTCGTTGCGCAACGAATCGTCGTAAAAACGTTGTCCCGCCGTTGTGGATCATCGATGCTTTTGTAATGGAAGCACGAAAATATTCCGCGTTCTGTCTCTCTTGTACGGCTCTCTCTTATTTCTATTTTTCCTCTTCTCTTTGTATTCTTTTCGTTTTCATTTGCTTTGCAAGCTGATCGCGATAACGTCTCCGCGTTAATCGAGCTACCAGCAGATTCACCGTCGGACTGTTCGACTCGAACATGTGTTCGGGGCGAGGTAGTCGCACGACAGGGCGAGGAAAGACTCGATTACGTATCGATTCGATTAGCCGGGAAGATTGACCGTCGACAGGGGGTAATGGCATAATTGTACCGCGCGCTCAGCGTGGCGATACTATATTTAAACGAACTGGAGTGCGTTTGCCCGAGTATTGAAACGGCGATTTAAACGGTGCGAAGTAAAATGTAACACTGAAATTATTGTGCAAAGTGTTGCCCCTTAAACTGCCACTCTGTGGACTTTCTGGCTGGTTGCTCGCGTTAATAATAGTTAACAAAGAAAAGGGAACGATAGGAAAATGGAGCGTAATCTCCCTTTTCCCCGCAGAGTTGAACAAAGTCCAGGGATCGGATTAACGGACCTCAACAGAGCCGCGATACATCAACGAAAAAATCTTGCCAAGCACACAAGTATCCCAGCCATCCCATGAATAAAATCGGCGATTACGTTCGCGTGGCGAAGAAGAATGACGCCCGGTCGTGTAAAACGAACGTGTAATAACTTAATTATGTCCCGGCGTGGATCGCGAGGTGTTAACCGCGTCGAGACGACAGGGGGGCGTGTTGAACCCCGAGGGTGATGCGGGAGAAGGCAAGAGGTGGCAAGAAGGGAGGAAGGTCGAGCTCGTGGAGGTCTGAATGGTTTTAATGGGATTTATGAATGGATAACGAAGCTTGGCCGGCTTTTTCGCCGGCGTGTACGTGTTAACACCCGGCGCATGTAGCACGCGGCCGCGTGCACGGAAAAGGCACGCACACAGGGCAAGCGCACGGACAGGAACGGTGCAAACATTATTATAGCCGAGCCGTGAATTATAGCTGGCTCGTTCAGCGTTTCAATTTCAAGCTCTCTCTGTCTTTCTCTCTTTCTCTGCCTCCGGTCCTGTTGCGAACCCTAGCATCAATTAAAGGGGAAGATGTGCCACACCGCGTGCTCGCGAACACCTTTCCCGAACACCTCGGTTCCTTCTTCTTTTTTCTCCCCCCCTATTCGCCCGCTTCCGGCTGTAATTTTTCCCGCGCCGCGACCCGAATTCGCGGCGATTTTAAGAGATTTACCGGCTGTTTACGTAAACGGCCGTAATTACACGCAATTTGTCACGAATACACGCCGTATCAGTTCCACGTTACGCCCATATATCCTCGGACGTGCATACGGTCACGAGGGGCGCGTGGTTTGGTGTAATTACTGGTACCGGTTGCGGGAATTTCGCGAGGCGTCGCTTTCCAGGGGGTTGAGGGGATTTTTGTGTTCCGTTGCGTCGTTTGTTATTGATAGAAGAAAATGCACAGTCCCTGTTAAACTATCCTTCGTCTTTTATTTTGTATTTTTCGTCAAACTTATCGCAGACCACGTTATTTGAAAGATCGTGGTTCAAATGGAAATGCGGAGACAGATAATTTTGCAATTTCTTCCGCGAGGAAGGAAAATTGATAATTAGAAAAGCAAATACCGTAAAGGATGTGTAATAAATGCATATATCCCAGCAAGCTATTTATTTACCCGCAAAGAAAGTCAACCACCGGTTCGTCCACGTACAACCACGGTAAGCAGTCCGAGTGACAAAAAAATTACTTGTCAGAGGAAAAGAATTGGTCGCAAGAACCATTACCCGCGAGATTCCTCGTTCGCTCTCGTCTGCTAAAACTTCCGACCAGTTAGCTCGCGTCGAAAGCATTCCTAGAGAAGCGAGTCCCATGATCGAGCTCCGTGGAACGTCTTCATCTCGGTTGAAAAGAACAGGCCGTTTAATCCGCCACCTTGCAACACGGGTAGCTCGTCTAAGCCGCCGACAAGAAGCGTGTTCGCGTGCCAACAAGGCGGGTAAATCGTCGCAAAAAGGGCGTAACCTTATAGAATCCGCGTTCAGTCCAGTTCGGGAATGCGAGGTGCACGAGTTGAATGGTGCCGTCTATATAGGGTGACCTATTTCAACCAGCGAGAATAGAATCGTTCCGATTCGGGAGAAAGGGGCGGAATTCGCGAGTAAACGAGAAGTAGGAAGATGAGATTGCTTATTTATGTTCGACAATTTGCTTCACGAGCAATTTTCAAATTTCGTTGTTTGCAAGACCGATGAAATAATTTATCAATTTATCAGAACATCACACGATTGTTTAAAAATCATTGAGGAAGAAGTGCAAATAAATTTTTCGACTGTTGAAAAGTTGAGATTTTTAAACTGTCTGCGAAGAAAATAAGGTCTTCCTTGAAAAAGAATCAAATCGACAAGGCCAATGAGACGGTGCGAGACTTTTAGACGGGGGTACAAATATTACTGTAAGCTCAGTAGCAAAATCATCATACTTTTTGCATTGCAACGTTCCTGGAGAGGGTTGGTCGAAACTTCTGCCGTTTCACCGTGTATGTATACACGAATGCTTACATGTATAGACTCCCAGTATGCTGAGCAAAGATAAAAAAAAACGTGGCGAACATCACAACCTGCAGCTCCAATTGAGTCATTTGCCGTATTTACTGTGGCGCGTGCCGCTCTTGTCGACTATCTCGATCCGGATCGATCGATTGCAAACCGGATTAATAGCGTTCGTACGGATGGAACGCACAGAGACAATTGAACTGGTCTGATCTCGGTCGAACGAGATCCTTAATTGACGATTAAATATACTACGGCCCCTATCTGCATAACGTTAATTGTCGGCTGAAAAGAACTGCTATGTGGAGCCTTGTATCCAACTAAGTACACGGTAGTTTTGCTACTTAAGAGTGTTGATTTCTCTATTTCTCTGGGCGTTAAATTGTTAAGTACCAGCCATTGCAATTTGCACATTGAATTTAAAATCATTCGCACAGGCAAAATAATGGGCAGGCACAGTGCCATATAGAATCGTAGAGTATGACTGGAAGAAAGAAAAAAGTCAGTTTTACGAGCACCTCTCGTTCGAATCGTCGTCTGCGTTTATCGTGCAATGTTCGATTCGCTCGTCACCGTGTCGATCAATCGAATTGGATTGATGACACGTTCGCGGATGGAATACCTGACGATAGCCGTGTCTTAAAGAACGACGAGCGACAGTGAATACCTTTATCGCGCTGACGAGAAATCTCGTAGCAGTGGGATCGTAATGCTGGGAATATTTTTCTGGATCGATCGTTCCATTCAGCCGTTTCACGTGGTCGTCAGTTTAAATGGGATTAACGCGGCGCTAGAATTTCTGCTGAATCTATAATTACATTTAGACGTGTAACCAGCACGTTTATCTCGTAATGCCTCGTTCCTCGCGAGTAAACAGAAACCTGTCAAGTCTTATCGTCTGTACGACTGTTACATAACATTTGTATACACACACATTTCATGTAATAGCACGCCGATTGGATTAGCGCGATCGCGTAACACGCAGGGTAATTGTAATGAGTTTTTAAATAGAACAGACGATGGCAAAAATAATTTACATCAAATTCATATTCTGTCAAATGTGCGACAATCTGTGAATCTTGATCTTCCATTGAATTTTCCTCGTATATTAATATACATGTATTATTCATACCGAATCTTTCCTTTCCTTTACCAAATCGATCTAACAGGATTCATAAATCTCGCGCACGTGAAACTCGAAGTAGCGTGGAGATATGTTTACACGCTATACGCGTGCAAGAAGCAATTGTAAATTTAATTCAACAATTATCCACGCCACGATTATTATTCGATGAATGGCTAACTCTATGCATACTTAACTTGCATAAGCCGGCGCTGCTAAACGATACATCGAACCCGTAGAAACAATCGATTAAAGACAGCGGGGTTACCGTACGCGGCAACGCACCGCTATCTACTGTAAATCGATTTCAGTGTCCATTCACGACCTCGATAAAACGGTAATCGATTGTCGTAATAATTGTTATGTAATCTGCGCGAGGAGTAATAGCCGGCAACAGGTGAGATTCTGTAATCACGCGGAAGGACGATCGCGTTCCCAATGGTTAAAAGGAATAGCGATTGAATAACTCGGCCAGCATGAATGTTACACGCTAATCACGATTCAGCTCGATTTTTTTTCCCCCTCGAATGGCAGGAAATATGTGAATGAATGTTCGTTTATCGATGTTGACGAATGAACGCTGATTTTCCCGAGTTCTCATACGCGATTAATTAACGCCACGCTATCTTCGATATTCGTATTGATATTTGTCACGATAACAACATTCAATATAACAACGATTTCTCTTTCGTAAATGAAAGGTGAAGAAAAGTATGTTTTTCGGTAAATTCATTTGTGTTAAATGTAAATGTGGATCCAAGGGCCAGAGTTAATTTTCAGTCACACCTTTCAAAATTTGCGAAAACCCTGTAACCAAGCACGGACTTAATATAATTTTTGCACCGGTGTATTCAAAATTAAGCAACTCCGAACGCAATCATTTTGACTAGCGAAAGGAGCGCGAAATTTAATACGAGCGACACGTTGAATATCATTTTCTGACACCAGAAATCTAGGCGCACTTATCTCGCCTGCAAACAGGTTACGCTGCAAACGAGTAGAACTGAAAATACAATTAAAACTAATCCAAAAGAAATCGCAGACTGCGATTCGATGAAGAAGTGAGCCGATCGCGTTATCTCAGACGACTCGTTCGATCGATGAACGGGAACTTGATGAATCGACGATCGCCCTTGACGCGGCAGACTGCAAGAAACAAACGGAATATCCACGAGCCAGTTGCGGCATGCTCGCAGCATGCCGTTTCTCGTGCAAAGGGAAGGAAAAAGGGAAGGAAAAAAGAGGGAAACTGGACCCCGGATGGCTGTTGCGCCGCGCCGTTCGTTTACCATATTTAACGCGCCACGTGCCGCTATTCCCCGATGGCCTCGTGCAGAGGATCGAGCAATCGATCTCTCGATCAGTCAATATGAAACAAATAGAGACGCGCCGAAGACCAGTTTGTCGTTTTTTCCGTTTCTTTTCAAAGAAAGGTAGAACGAGATCGCCCGATTGGATTCGTTTGATTGATTCTTCCAGCGGTGGAAAATCGTGCAGCTTCCACGGATGTTCTTCACCTGTTATTTCCGTTTTATTACACCGCTCGACTTTATATTCGCATTTTTTGGGGAAACCGTTGTTTTCGGGGATCAGGGAGCTTGTCGAGTTTGTATGTAGGACAACGAAGGGAAGTAAAGCTCTGATTATGTTTAAATCGACCCTTTTATGAGTTGAAGTATGCGGGAATGTTAACACGTTCCGTGCCACGTGGGTTGTATGCGACCCACGCTGTCAAGATCAACATTTTTGTTTATGACATATATGCGGTGTAATATTCATTAAATCGCAAAAATCATTATGATCAAGAAAAAGGTATGACGTTTAACATGCAGTACAGAAGGGGTACACATTTCGGTTTTAACAAATTATCGTCATAATTGCTGCACCATTCAAGTCAACGAGAGTTACCGAAAATCGTTCTGCCACGGGACGTGTTTACGAGGTTACCTTAGTCTAGTGTGGCAAGCGAAAAAGTAGAACGATAGACGACGTGTACAATTCATGCACGGCGCTGTAATACGAGTTAACATTCCAAATAGAAAATCTGCAGGTTAAATCTGTCTTAATCGACGCTTTTAGAGTATAGTGTATGCTAATACAACATCCCCCAAGTTTTGCCACCTTCTCGACGAAAAAATGAACAGGAAACACACAAAAGTGTACATACATCCACGCTCTCGATACGTTAATTCCGCGGGTCGGACGATCAGCGACGGAGTGACGCTGATATCAGTTTAGCGACCTAGGGTTAACGCAAACCCCATAGGTGCACCGATCCACCTGGCGCACGCTTCTCTAGCGCCGCGTCGTCGTCGTAACTCACAATTCGAGCGTCATCAAGTTGTCCGCCTCCCTCGTTCCACGTTCAATTTGTCCAGATTCCCCGGTCCGATAAACGGCGATGCAAGCGTGCGAGAGAAAGCAACGTGCATGCATGTTATGCGTCTATCCTCGTTCTCGAACCACAGGCACGTCGCCGGGTCGATCGTTATTGTCGAACGGTGTGCATATACTTTGGGCACGTTTAGGTTCATTCACTCGGTCGTGCTATCTGTGCCCCCCTCCCCCTTCCTCTGCCACCCTTTTAACCCGTTCATTGATTAAGGTGCACGATAAACCACGTGTCTAGCACTTCTGGCACACTGTGCGCGACCTTGCCGTCGTCGTACGTGCATTACTTTTACGTGTGCACCGTGTGCAAGCGGGCACACACGCGTCGCTTTTGTGTGCACCGACCGATGTGAGCACCGGGTCCAAGCAAATGTTACGCCGCGGAGTGTCTCTGAATGAAGGGATGCCGATTGCGGATGTGCATATGTATGTGTATGTGCATACGTAGCTTGGAGTTTGCGGGACGCGTTCGTACGAAGCGCGAGGGGTACGTAAATGGCGTTCATTTAATTTAAGTCGGTGATTTGTTGCGCGGTTTCACTTTCTGCTTGGTTTGGGGTATGGATGGGGATGTTGCATGGTGGAGTGCGGTTGTTATTATTATTGGGTGATTAGGTGTGTTCGAATGGACAGGGGATGATAATCTGCAATAGGACGGTTCTGGTAATGTAGAGTAGATTCATCGGTTCTTATTGGGCCTCCGTTGTATTTGGTGTCTTGAAGTGGTTCGGGGCATTTCTTGCTGCTACTTTATTTTTAACGGGGTGGCTTTATTTTTTAAAATATGTAAGCAAGACATTGTACTGAGGTTTTTTGGGCGAGCGGCGAGTATCTCGAATTCGCCTCTCTTTGAATTAATTGTAAACTTTTGTGAAGATTGGATCGTGGCGCTTTATAAATATAATGCATTTACTGCAACAGGTGCAATAATTGCAGTATAGTTGACAAATAGAACATTTTATGAAACAATTAAAAATGTTTATATTGCATCTTTTTGTACGCCAATTGCGTGCAATTTCGAGCAAGTTGCATCTCAAAAATGATTCCCCACCGGTAAATATTTATACGACAATAAATTGCGATCGCGGCACACCATAAAATAACTGCTATCAACGCCTACCCGTTTATGGCGTGTCATAAATTTAATCTCGCCCCGAAAATCAGATGCATAACCAATCTGCCGACCAATCTTCGAAAGTTAATATCCCCATTTTAAAAATGTACAATCATCCCTTTTTGTTCAATCTAATATCGATGAAAAAGGAGGCCACGTTTTCGCACGACAATAATTATTAATTCTCCACCTCTCGCGAAAGAATAAAAGAGAAAGAAAAAGGAGAAACCAAACACCGCGTATCTCTAAACGCGACAAAATCTATTCACCTGTGTCGCACAGCGCGAACACGCGCGAGCAGAGCAAACAGATGAACTCACAGTTGAATTCAGCCGCACACGAACGTGCAGCGCTGCATAAATCCACGCAAATACGTCCAATAATAGATGAAGAGCGCGCTGCACCGAGTGGCGGATGGTGAATTTTAAAGGGAACGATACCATCTTCGACTAGCAGTATTTATTCGCGTGTTTGCCGCCCTGTTGTATAGTTAACGGTGTGTACGGAGGCCCTAAAGGCCAGAGCTACACGTGACGCCAGATTGTTATGTACAGCGTACGTCGCAAACAGGTGTACGATTGTGTACGTGCACGCATATAAATATGAGTATAGACACAGGTGTGCTCGCAATGGGTTATATTCAACTGCACAGTTTGCAGTTCAACTCTGGAGCCCCTGTCCCTATAGTTGTCGTAGTTCTTTTTTCCCTCTTTTTTTACCACGACATTTCTTTGTCCCCTTTTCCGAGATTTCAGTGTCTCCTTTTAATCGAACGGGTCGAGCGTTCAGGAAACGTAACCACAGGCGATAACGCGGTCACGATGAAAGGGTTGTGCGTAGTCCGCTCGGTTTCGTTGCGATAGATAGGGGAGCACGTTGTTGCCCGTGGTCAGGGGCGCAATCATTTTTTGGAAACAGATTTCGGTGGCTTTTCGCGTCCCACCCCCCTTTCGTTGCGGTTTGCTCGTCGCCTCCCCCGCCAACCCTCGCGTCGATTGTTTCCTATTCCGTCTGTCGGGATTTATGTGTTCCAATGGCCGTTACATCGAGCCCACTCGCTTTCACTTTGTTCACAGGTGGTGCATTGTAACGCATTGGCCGGTATTGCACGTCGTTTCCATGGTCAGATTCTGGATACGTAACCGAGGAATTGTTTGTGTAATTGCGCGTGTTTGGTTCGATTTTTTCTTGTTTTTTTCTGTGATACGATATTTTGTGGCGCGGCGCGGTACTATATGCATTGTTACATGCATATGTGGTCATGGTAGTGGTATCTTTCAGAAGAAGTTTACTGATCGCGACTTTCGTGTAACTTGGTAAACTAGAATAAGGGTGGGGTGGAATGAAATAGTCGAAGGACTGTACGGCTCGTGGCGTGGTACAGGTGCACGGGACACGTGTACCCATGCTGCTCGACAAGATCGTCGGATTCCTGGCGAGAAAGCGAAACGCGACAATAAACCTTGTTGGCCAAATCGAATGAACAGTGCTTCACATCTTCATGCTTGCGCCGAGTTTATCTGCCGGCAGTGCTCTTTCGAGTATCTGGTACAGAATACGAGGTACATAACGTTTTTTTACCTTTCTAGCTATTTCGAACGCGTATCTAATAATTTCTTTTACCTCGTATCGCGTACAATGTCTTTGAGTATCGTTCAATTGTATCACAGACAATGTGTATCGATATGCTCGTCTTTGCACGGGCCAATAAATGTAAGTGCATAAATCTACCGTAAATGTTCGGGAAGCTTCAGCGGATCGTTCCCAAGAAAACAGTTTCGAGACTCGCGAGATTGCGCAAATGAGAATAGAAATTCACCGCGATTAGATAATGCCTGCTTTGCTCGTTGAACATTTGGTTTGACGTTGCGCAAGCTTTTTGAAAAAGCTCGGGTCCGTTTAGCACTGGTCTGCGCAGTGCATGAAACACGTTACGTAAGGGTCCAGAATCACCGGTTACTTTCTCGGCGATCGTTGCACCGTTCACCTGGGATCGCAGACCACTTTGGCTGACCGGCGCGGCATACGTTGGACACGACGCTTTTAGAAACGGTATCGACGTGCAAATTTTCCTGCTTAACCGCGGGAAACTTTTAACGAAGCTTTTCGCGATTGTCCGAGTACTTAACTTGGCGGTCCTTTTTGCTCTATCGGGATTATTTTAGCAGGCATTCGATGATATAAAGGTAGAGATCATTTCACGTGAAAATGTATCTATGGAAAATGTGGAAAAGTTTGTTCCCATGGTGCTCCGTTTCCCGGAAAACAGCGATTCTAGGAATACGTATGATGCAAGAATATTCCGTTAAATACACATAGGTTTGTTGTATGTCGATGTTACATAAAATCATGGCAATTTTTTGGAAGAAAGGGAAAATGTTATTTTCTTCGTAAAAATTAATTCAATTTTCCTTTCCTGGGGGAATAGGGAAAGAACCTATTTTTTTCTGACGATCGTATACAATATATATACTGTCGCCTTTAAGTTGAATTTCATGGCATATATTTTCTACCTGTTCCAAGATATATGTGTGCACTACGTTTGGAACAGCACGTAGTATTCGTCGATATCACGTCCGCTGCACACGATCAAAAAATCGTAGTGTATCGTAAAACTTTTTGAGTGGAATATAATGTCCACTAGAGCGTAATATCGTGTAAAAATAACGTTCGAAATATTACTTCGCGTCAATTGTTTTGTTTCTACTCGTTTTATTTTTATAAAGCGCAGAAACACACGAAGTGCAATCGTATTACGTGCAACGTTTCGTTATCTTATTTCTTTCAGACCCTTCGAGTAATAACGAAGCGAAAAGTCTATATTTGAATTGCGAAGAATTGTTCTAGCAAGACTAGGGAAACAGCGATGAATTAATGCGCACCATACAAAATGAAAGTGTTTGAACACGAAAGATTTAACAAACCCGTTCGTTTTTTTTCTTCTTCTCTGTTTGCCTTTTCAATTCTCAAGTCCATGAAACATTGCCCGGTGCATTCGAGTTTACTATTTCTTTTTTTCTATTTTTAGTTCGGTTTCAGCTATTGTTCTATTGTGCGACAGTTTTTCGAACTGAATATCGCGGGAGATTCATGGAGGTGTCTTTAAAAATTGACAGGAACTCGACACGGCCGAATATTCGTCGATATGTACTCCAGTTAAATAGTTGAGACGAACCGCGTGTCGAGTGTTACGTGCAATTAAAGAGCCGTACTATTAATTAACGAACTACAAAATTTGTATGATCTGCAATAAATAGCAAAAAATTAATTCTGTACAATTGTTGATTTAGTAGCAAAAAATTAATTCTGTACAATTGTTAATTTAATAGCAAAAAATTAATTCTGTACAATTGTTAATTTAATAGCAAAGAGGATATTTCGTATTCTAAATAGAAATTGCAATTAATTAGAAGACAAACGAATAAAGAAGCTATTAATATTAACGTTAACAGTTTCGAGGACATCGATTCAAAATGATTTTATGTCGTATAACAATCGCCGACACGTTTTATCTCAACGATAGTAGGCGAATAAATATTTCATTGCTCAATGGTGATAGAATTGTTTAAATAATTGCTTAAAGACTGGGTTATTTATTCCTGAAACGTTCGCACGAAAATATTGTGGAAAATACGGCGTATTTATAGAACGCAGTAATAGGCACCGAGAGGTTAAATTAAATTCGCAACACTTTCATTATTTGCAATTATTTACACGATAACACCCGCAATGTAGAATTATCTCGTTCAATTTATAATTCCGCCCATTGAATAACTCCTATCCATAACAGACATCAGCAATAGTATCAAACAATTGCTGAAATGCGATACAATAATTTTATTTAAAACATCCGCGTTTCACCGTATCTCCAAAATTAGACGGAAGAATTAACGAACTGCATCGTTCCATGGCCACTTAGTACACAGTGATAATACTTTTTAGCATAACGATATTATTCTGATGAACTTCGGGAAGATTTCCTTTATTAATTGAATTAAAGACGTGCTTCTGTATGACGTTTGAGGAAACTCGATCCCCAAACAATAATCGCCTTAAACTGCCACATATCTCCCTGTGATATCATTTCATATTTATATTTCACATTGTTGGCCTTTAAAAAGAAATACCTTCCAATTACAATCTCGCCTTCTCACCTTAGTGAATCCGTTACATTCATCACCGGTACTGTAATATTGACGAGCAAGTAGCACGAGTAAAAAGTAAGAACAATTAAAAAAAAAGACAACCAAATACTGGAATCACTACGCGTTAAAATTTTCACAATCCAAACTTGCATCTAAGTAATAAAAAAATCAACACCTTCCGGTGTCGCAGTAAATATAAAATGACTTCGTGCTGAAATGTTCACAGTCTCGTCCTGGCGCACACACGCCCTCCGCCCACACGTACACACACGTTCGCTGGATTAAAACAGAGAAATCGATTCCTCGCGGAAACCACTTTTCTCCGTCGAGTCCTTCCATCCAAACGATTCTCGCACTTCGATATTTATCCCATTCTGTGCGTCCCATTATATTGTAACCAGACGATTCTCCTATCACTCCTGACTTTACACTTCTCGCGGCTGTATTTTCGTCGTTCGCACTCTCGCGTGCAGGCCGTCACGATCCTGATTGGACATAACGGTCCCGTTTATCCGCTTTTTTTCTGCTTTTTTTTTTTTCGCTTCCCGTGTAACGAGGTAGCGTTGCGACGCTGATTCGAGACCGATGACGCAGATCCGACGCCCACGCGGCAAAAATTCTGTTGCTACACCTTCTCAGACAACATTTGCTGACGCGCAGTTTCGGTTTCTCTCTACTGCACACACGGTGTTCTGCTCTTTCTCCGCGTGTTTTCCACATTTTTATTTATCCGGAGCTGCTTGCAAATAATTCTGATTTCACCGTGGCCCTCGAACGAGAGAAGGGATTAACGTTCCGCCTCGTTAATCGAACAATTGTAATTCAATTTTGCCCACCGAAACTTCCGTGTCTTTTCATAAATTTCGATTGCCGCTGCCTATTGGAAGAAGGGCGTTCGATGAACGGCGACGAATGATATAACTTTGACATATAATTTCGTTAAATTCGCAATCGCAATCTGTACGCGTCATTTTCGCTGGATTCGAAATTCCAATTACCAGACTGGAATTTCGTGCAATTAAAAATTGATCCCGTCGAATTCTAATTTGGCCGAATTTGAAATTGAAATTATCGTGCCCCTATTTATGCGATATCCGTCGCAAGTTTCGTCGCTATTGTTTTCGCCGCGCAAAAGTTGGAATATTCTCGTCAGCCTGCTTCGTTAGACACGCGTGTGGGGGGGGGGGGGGGGCGTGCTGCTCCACTTGTGGCCCTTCTATTTGCGGTCGCAGAAAAGTTGGTATCGTTTGCAATTACAGAAAAAAATCGGTACCATTTGCGGTCGAGCGAACCAGAAGGTGAGACATCTAAATGCAACGCCGATTACGACCGTTCTACTTATTTTCATTTGGGGAAAATTAGCGTCGATGTGACTTCTTCTCTTTCCAAGCAGTTCGCGCTTATGCCAAATATGCAAGTCGCAGACTGTGCTAGTGCCGCGATCGGAAAGTTGACAATCGAAAGGATTGCATAAGGGGCATGCACGACGTCGCTCCGTCGTTATTTAAATGCGAGATGGGAACATCTAATCTGATAGCGTCCGAGGGAAGATATCGCGAGTAGTATGATACACCGTCCCACGATGCAATTAAATATTGTCTTCTCCCTCCGCGGTCCAGTTCTACTCGATTTCTTTTCGATTCACCTCCGGCCGACTCGTGGGAATGTGAAAACACCGGCGTTTTCCACCTTTTCCATTCCCTCATAGTTTCACGATGATAGATACGATGGTGCATTCTGTAAAATTGTATCGAATTTTTTTTCTGCAGAATTCCAAACACTTCAGCGTTAAATATGGAATGGAGTTGCTGAAATGAAGTGCCGCAGAATACGTGTTAGATAGTATTACCCATCTTATCGATTAATGTATCTGTGCACTGTGATTGACTATGTATTTGATCGTATCCCCGATATAATAAATGCAAACAAAACTGCTCAGTAAATTACACAAAGTGTGCCGGTGTAATCGATTTGCTGTGTCAACGCGGTTAAATAAAACACGAGTTTTATCGCGTGAACTGCGGGATTAATTAGTTGACATTGGATGGGAGTACATATGTAGAATTTCGCGGCTGCTTCTTCTGGCTCCCGTGTTAAGTATTTCACTCGTGATATCGAATTGTGTGTATCGATAAGATACGAAAAATATTGATGGACGATAAATTAATATACGATAAATATTGACGGTGTGCCTCGAAAGTTAATATTTGCTCCCGAGTGAGATTAGTGGCACAGAGTTATTTGAATGCACGTTACACTTATGATTATTTTATTATGCGCGTCAAGTTCATAATACATAGATAGTTGCCTGGATGATATCGACAAATGAATTATTTCAATCTACTTGAAGAATGTATAGGAATGTATACTGTTGGCTGAAAGTTTCCGTTCACAAAGTATTTCAAGCTACAAAGATATTTTACAACCGATTATTAATTTTACATTGAAAATTTAGTAAAATATCCAAGACAGGATATATGAAAACAAAGTGAATTACTATCAGTCTCAACAATATTAATTAAGGATCAATGAATCATTAAATGTGTCATTTAAGATTTTGGTCGGGGGTGTACGTCGGGATGTAAACAAAATAATTAGCGTTGCATAGTTAATCAACTATGCAGATATGATGGATCGATAAAAGATCATTCGTTGAAATCCTGATTGATGCTCACTATGTGGATCTGCCTCCACTGTAAGCTGAACAGAATTTAAAATATAATAAGGAGAAGCAGCACCGTAATCTCGACTATTGTTCTATCGAGGCATTGCTTCCGTCTGCAGCCAGTATCGAAGATTACATTCCGTGTATGCAGTACTACAATTAGACATTTGATTCGATGGAAAATGTGCATGCTGTACTTCATAAAAATAAAGCCAAAGAAAGTGCTCAATTTACTGAGGTGTCGAATAGTGCACCGTGTAGTGAACTACGTATTAATCAGACATCACTAATACCCGTTTCAGAATAATATAATTAATCTACTTGTTTAAACTTTAAACAACACCTCTTACGAAGATCACAAGCGAATCATTCGACGCCACCAATTAACCCTTATACATATAATATTACGTTCCTACATAACTTTCTCTTATTCAAAACATCCAAAGGTTAAACTTTCGAATCTCGAAAATAAAATTCAGCTGCAACACCGACCATGCCGTCCTTTCCCCAACTTCGGAACTATTAAATAAAACAGTCACGCCAATCCGAAACCAGGATCGTGCCGCGATCGTACAAAATGTAATCAAAAATTAAACGCGAGCTAAAAACAAAGCGATACCGTCCACCATCCTCTAACCTCATCCCCTTACAAACCCCTTCTGCATCATTCAAATATCGCGGGCCGCGAGGAAGATTTTCGTGACGCACAGAACGCGTCTCGCGTCGCGCTTTTCCCGCCGCGTCGCGACGAGCGGCGTCGCGTCGGTCCAACAAAGAGCATAAACGAGCTAAGGCCTTCGACTGCTGCCGGAGGTATGTGAAAGGAGAGTCGGGAGATATTTCTTTGGTTAATGCGCGACGAGGAGTATATATACGTGACGTGTAAAACGTAGAGAAGAAGGAGAGACGGTCGCACGACCGGGCCGTGAGAGAGGAGTTTGAAACGACCCAGACGAGGACGGAGTCGGCTTCGTTGGGAAAGAGGGAACGAAACGAGAGAGAGAGAGGGAGAGGCAGCTAGAAAAGTGGCTGAAGGGGTGACGGGGTGGATGATATGTGCGTATGTGTTGCTGGGTGGCGCGGAGAGGCGAGGGAAACAGAGAGGGTAAATTTATCTGTTGGCGCCGAGCTGCCGAGAGGAGCACACAGTCTCGTCCACGGTTTTACTGTTTCCAGTCGCCGTTACGCAAAACTTTTAGTCCTACGGGCCCGTTAGAATTTTCGTGCTGGGAAAAGGCCGCGTGGCCCCTCGACTTGCCTCTAACAGGTTGCCGGTGTGCCCGTAGCCGTGGATGGACAATGGGCCCGCGAGAATGTCGCCACCCCGCCCTCAACCCTTTAGGAACCCTCAGTCGATACCGCGTGCAGTCTTACGCGTCGGCGGACAAGTAAATTGGGCGTAACATATTTAATGAACAGACGCTGGGAAACGACGGAGTTGCTTTGTTGGATAACACTTGTTTGTAATATATATTTAATTGCTGAGTAGGTTGCACGACTTGTTTCGAGTAGGGTGTGTTTATTCGATGCCACGTGTAAGCTGGAACTATCTGGTTCTTTTTAAATAAAAAATTGTGTGAAATTGAAGATTTTTGTCATTGCAGATATACCTACGAATGAAATACTTGTTTTAGTTTGCCGCGTACGTGGCATCGTGGTAAAGATTGTAACGCGTAACAGAATTTATATTGGACGGAAATAGTAATCGTTACTAATGTACGAGTCATTCGTTCGTTGCATTAAATCACTAAATTAACCCTTAGCGGCTGTCACGGGAGAAATTTCACTCCAATGAAAATTGCCTTTTAATGTTTCCCTTTTTAATCGAACTCCGAACTAAAAAATAATGTACTGGAAGAAATCCTACCAATGCAACGAACAGATCTGACAACCTCGCCGTACATTTATTCCGCAAATTTCGATCTACTCCTTGATAAGAAATCATCTCGTACTAAATTGTACCGCGATTGCAGAACACCTCGCATGCAGGTATGATTAAAAGCAAGCACTGACAATGAGGGATACGTATGTATGTATTATGTATGTATAGCGATGGAGTTGCACGCCCCATGCGGGCCATTAGTTACGTTCAAAACGAAGGGCAATTTGTACTTCTCTCGATTGAAGTAATAAGAATAACTGTATTCCGGAAATCTGACATGTTCGTGTTACAGCCCTCAGTTTACCTTATCGTTCTATCGCGACGCAAGAATGAAACGACAAGCGTAACACACGAATTATATTTAAAGAGGAAACCTGCTCTTATATATTTAAAAAGGAACGATGAACAAACAAATTGCACCGCGTGAAATTTATTTCGTAAAACGCAAGACGAGATACATACATTACAGCGTATCTTAGCTAGCAAAGTTAGTTCTTTCCTCGACAAGTAACACAATAATAAAAATGTAAAATTTTGCGAAGCAACGCCTGTGTTCCACCGCTTCTACGTTTTACACGTTGAAACGGCAAGGATGCATGCAGAATAGACGCAGAAACAAGATGCAAAAAGCGGTGCGCACAATTTCCATGGTACACGTGTCTCGAATAGAAGCTTGCAACTTGGCACTTGCGAAAACTGAATGAAACGAAATTTGTTTAACGCACACCGCGATGTAAGAGAGAAAAAAAATGGTACGAATCCAGTAAATTAACACCACGCATTCAATGTTGACCTCTCGCGTGAAAACTCGGTTACATTAGTTCAATTATAAAGATGTATTTGAACTTCAGTAATTCTATTCAGCGAGGCCGTGTTTTATTATTTGGTATCTCGATCTTAGAGCAGCGGGTTTCAACTTCATCGCCAATTTATTGAAACCCAACAGAGTGACGCGTAATATTGCAACAACAGTTCAAGCAATTTATGTTGGTTTATACCAAATGCAATATTCGCAATATCGAAATGAACTGCTGCCGAACGAAAGATTAGAAAAACGATGAAACGAGCCAAAAATAAGTAACGCAGCCACTATTGTATACAATTTCTGCGTAACCACAGCGAACGAATCGAGTAACTTTCGTGTGAAAAGTTTCGGTGTGACCGGCGCGCTGGTACAATAACGCCGCGATCTAATCATGTGAATTATAACAGGATGCAATGGCATTAAGTTATTACATTTAGGAGTGCAAATGGGCGGGCACCGTATAAACGATTTCCGCTTGTATCGAGACCACTCGTTGCGTCGCAATTTCTCCGGCGCCAGAATTTTCTCATCGCCCCGCCGCGATGCATCGCGATGCTGCGGCTTCGCCCGGATCGATAGCATTTAAGCATAATTAACCAGCGTTCGAGATCGCGGCAAGTCCCACGGATTGAACGGTTTTCAACGTGATCCGCGTCGGACGCGAAGGCACGCGTTACCAGTTTCAATTTTTTTCAATAGAAGGGAGGACAAGGCTGACGTTCGCCGAGCTCGCAACAACGGCGCACGTCTCTTCCAATGTCCCCACGGACGGGAGGTCGCTTACCGTTTTTCGTATCTCGGTGTTTTCCCGCTCGAATGGATCGTAGTTGCGAGAATGCGCGCGTAAATGCGGCTGGTGTATAATACTCCAGAGGCCGGAGCAACGGCAGAAACGCAGGGGAACGAGGGTCGAGCGTATCCGTCGTGTAGCGGTAGGTAAGCCAATGAGAGTAGGGGGAAGGGGGGTAGACAGAAGGGAAGATACCGAAGGACAGGCTCATTGAGACAGGAGGCAATTTGCCTGTTGTTCAAAGGAAGACGGCCAAATGCCACGCGCCCGACGAGGAGGGCACAAAGAACTCGCCAGAGAGAGAGGGAGACGAAGGGAAAGGAAAGTTTTTCATGTATGCAAGTACGCGTATGCATGTATGCAACGTGCTTGCACGCGTATCCTTAGGCCACGCGTGCATACACGTATCCTGAACTGGAGAACGTTGTACATATGTACGTGTACGGTCACACCGGCTACCACCACTTTCTTGCGTCCACTCTTTCGCGTCTCCTTCGAATGCCGTTCGACTCTTTTCTCGCTGACCCTCTTCCTTTTCCTTTTGTTCTTTCGTTCGCGGTGCTTTTGTCACGCACCTGATTGCGAATGTCAGTCTGTTGCACGGTTCCAAGAAACGAGCGTGCGCCGCCTCTCGTTTGAATACGTATTCGGTGGTGAACTGCGCGGGGACTCGCCAAGGGTCTCTATCCTCAAGACCGGGTTCATAGACCAAGGGAACGCCGTCGTTTCCGCGGTTCAAACCTGCCGTTCTACTGCGACACGGTGGTACGACACGAGTAATCCGCAGGTTCACCGAAGGAGGAGGCTAAACGCGGACGGGCATTCGGTGGAAAAGATAATGGGAAACAAATTGCACCGTGTCCGCCCGTGTAGCGGAGCCCAACAACCGTACAGGGGACAAGCGATGCCGGTCGCCGTGGTACCACGTTCCTCCCTCTCGCACTTTGTACTCGTTAAGGTCGCCGGTGCAATGGTCAGGGGCAAAGGCATAACTAAGCGGCTACGTGATGCTTGGCCAGTGGCTGCGTGTGCACGCGCGCCACGAAGCGAACTTTACAGTTAGCCACTTTAAAAACACACTGGCCGGTCGACGCGACGGAGCGAGAAGGACCGTCGAAGTATGTATGTATGCACGTGTATGCACCACGTTGCTGGACGGGGCGAAACGTGGCGAGCCGAGAAGAGAAGGAAACGCAGGGACTTGCAGTCGTCGTGATCCACGTTGGAAGAGGGACAGTTGAGAAAAGAAAAGGAGAAAGGACATGAGGAAGAGAGAGGGGGGAGGGAGATGAAAAAAACCGACAAAGATGAGAGAAACGCGCAATCATCGCCGTGGAGAGAGGAGAGCCTGGTTTGAGGCGTAGCAGCAGCACTGCACCATGAAACGAGGTGGAGGGAGATCGTCGGCGGGGGAGGAAAAAGTCGCCGCGGGGTGAGGAGGGACACGAAACCTCTATAACCAGACAAGGTTGGGAGGTCATCGGTTGTTTGGTGGAACGAGGATGGCGTATTCTGGCATCGGGCCATGAGAAAGAAGGTTCTTAGGCATGTATGTACCACTTGCCCTCTCGCTTTTCCTCGTTGCTTCGCGGGAGCGAGAGAGACGCGAGAAATGCAGCAGAGACGAGCACGAGGCTCGTTGGTGAACGCCAGCGACGTTAGGGACGAGGAGAGGTGCGTGTAGATATGGGAAGAGCGAAATGGAGTTGGGGAAGGAAAAGGTACGACCCTTGGACGGGAAGAAGGGAAGGAGGATAGAGAGCCGGCGAGAAGAAGCAAAAGAACCAAAGACTCTGGCTTGGCTGGCTGGCTCGGTCGGACGGTGCTTCTTCTCCTTGCTGTCGCTTCTTTATCTTCTTCAGAGTGCTCGCTCGCTCGCTCGCGTTGGATCGCGCACGCGGTTTTATCGGTCCCTCCTGCTCGCCGAGCCGAGCGTTTGCATGACAAAGACGGGAAAAAGGCCATCAAGAGACCGGGCGAGTGTGCGGCGCGACGCCGCGCCAAGTTGTTCCCGCGCGAAGGACGATCGTAACGCCGCATACTGGGAAGATTCTGAAACGCTCCGCTGATACGGAGCCCTCGAGAATATGAGCGGTTGGAACGGCGCGACGGTGTCTCCGTTCCTTGGAACGACGCTTTTCTGCGCGGTTTCGCGTTATATATTGTTATATCAGGTTGGGCGCGAGGAAAGGTGTTGCTGTTTGAACGCTACCGCTTGGCGTGGGCGGGTTCGTTAAATTCCTGGAGAAGGCGCAGCTTGAGTGGCACGAGGAATGAAAATGGTGGAAGGTTTTTTAATCGACAGGTTTCGCGAACATTCGCGGCTGTGGTATTGGTGGATTTTGTCCTCTCAGCAAATAGTTTAATTAAAATGTTACATGTATTGGATTATCCAGTAGCTTTGTGAATTATCCTGGGAAGAATCGTAAATTTGTTTGCCTATTTATTTAATTGTCCAAGCAGTCCTCTTTGATTCGGATTTCCTATCGATACCCCAAGAGATCTCTTAGTCTTGAAACTGGAATTTTGTCGTTCATGGTGGCCAGTTTCCAGCGAAGCTTTCCGAGTATCCTCGACTCGATGGATCGAACTTTCGCGGCGTCCTCCGTTCTGGTTTCCCGTGCGCGTCTCGGCAGGGAACGATGGCGATTGCCGGAGAGGAAGGACCGGTTCCAAAGGATGCTCTTACCTTTCGTCCTTCGAGCTGCCGTGGTACGACGTTTCTCCGCGCGTCTCACTGTTCTCCTCTCCTTTCTTCGTCTTCGCCCGTGCTTCATCCTCCTATCTCTCATTGTCAGTTCTCCTTTTTTCTTCAACCTCTTCTTCCTCTTCTTCTTCTTCTCCTTCCTCGCCTTCTTCTTCTTCTTCATCCGTTTCGCCTTCAAGGTGCTCCGTGCACGCACCATGATCAGCCAACAGCTTCTCCCTTCCCCCTGCCGATCCACCTCTTGATAATTTATTTTTAATAAAAAAGTAGCGCCATCTTCGCGTCGTGAGTGCCATGGGAAACCCACCGTGCCGGTTCGTTTGCCGAGTACTCCCCTTCTCGAAAGGGGATCCTTTTCACGGACGATCGATTCCTCGAGCTGTTCCTCCAGCTGCCACGAGGTATCCCGCCACGAGCCTTATACCTCCTCTTCTTCTTCTTCTTAATGCAAGGTCGGGACCTTGCTAGCTGTATCGAAAAGTCCCCCGACTGGCATACCACGGTCATTACGAGCCGCTATTGGCCAACAGAGAGAAACGATCCTTGAGGGTTCCAATCGATACGCGCGTCGCGATGCCTCTGTAAAAAGCGCCGCGTTCGCTTGGTTACACCGCGGTGCGCGCCCGTGGCAATCGGCAAACGGTAGCCACTTTGAATCCGCGTAAATGAGCGGGATTGATCGTGGAAAGCACGCTACCGGCAAAGGAACGACTCGTCTGGCTGCGTACACGAGATCCGGAATGGCAGGATGATAAGAGTCGTTGAAAGAATTCAACCCTGGGCGGAGATCCTGTTGGGTATTTGCATGAAGGAACTGCGTGGCACGATTTCCGATTTGTTCTCTGTAGATTTCGTGCCGCATGGATCGGGATGGATTCGTGGCACGGGTTAATATAGTTGTGCTCGAAATTATGGCGGACGAATATCTCGAGGCAGCTCGATTTTATTCGACGCTAGGGCGGGGCTTCTCTTTTGCTTGGTCGTCGGAGAGAAATTTGTAAAAGCACACCGAAGCACGGAGACGAAGGTCGCTCTTAGAATTTTAATTGGGAGTAGGCGTGGCATTATATCGGTGCACCTTCAACGATATCTGTTATCTTGAAGCAGTTTTTAAACAAACAACGCCGAATTGTTACTGGGCATTCACCTGCGCTGTATAACACTCTTCCGTAAAAATTAATTTCGTCTTTAGAATTAACGAGGGATGCACTCAATGCGTACGCAGTAATAATTTCTGAAATGCACGAACGTACTGTACAAAGTGCAACGTGAAATGCTCTTAAATATATTTCGATATCCCAAAGCGGATAAGTAGTTTCCGGATCTAATTGGCGCAAAGGTGGATCCTTTCGTTGCTAACTATTATACTACACAAAGCCAAACAGAGACCTTGTCTGTTCAATTCGACGCCCCATTTTCACGGTCCTTCCCGAACCCAAAATACTTTGACTTCTCCCATACAATTTTAACGAGATAAATTACCGAAACACCGAACGTGCCAAAAAGGCAGCAGCCAAAAAAGAGCACACGAAGCCCGGGGAACTGTTAACATCTGCAATTGATAAGGTTGAAAACACGTTAACAAACGGTATTAATATTGATGGTCGCGACCGCCTGTGCATCGGTGATGGTTCGCACGTGTGAATCGGTGTACATATTTTACGTGTAGGTGCGCACACGCGAACCTACGTGTCGAATAACAATGGGGTGGCAACGTTATCGATAAATTACCATTACCGTTAGTGCCACTGTTGGCTACGTTATCGTGTAGCATCTCTATTCGCGAACGATGCGCCGCACTGATAGTCTATTTAGCTTTCTCACGTGACGAGAACAGCGTTACGCACATACGCCATTCATTTACGTTTTTTTCCCCCTTATTTTCATTCGAAAACTGTTAACCGACCGGTGAAATTACCGGGCTGATCGTTGATATAATAAAGCGATCCTTCTAAATGTGAAATAAAGGATATTTCGTTTAACGAACAATTATTTTAGCCTTAGACTAATCGATCCATGAGAATCGTCGAAATATTTCATTTATCAGCTAGTGTCCAGAACCTCGACAGTCTTTTCAAATAATTAATCGACTCGATTATATCTGCACACGTTGTGTGTTGAAAAAGTAAATAAATTAATTTCGTGATATTGCACGAACGATCGAATCCGTAGATAAACGTTATTAGTAATGAACGTACCATCAGCCGTTTCCATCTGCGATATTTATTTTCCCAGATAATTTATATCGCCTCCCCTGATTGTGTAGATCAACAATATGGAAACATGTAATTCAGAAGCTATTCCTATCCTTCCTATCTGCGTAATTATTATACCTCTTGTATATCCAGCATTTTATGTAATTACAGAAATGTATATGCACACCCTTAACTCTAAAATAGGATAGATAGACGTTCGGGACATTAACAACTATTCAGAATAAGAATAATTGAACTCAACAGTAAGTTCAATAATAATTCTATCAAATATCGGTATCACAAGATTTTACGCTAGGGCTTTTGACGTAACAACCGATTGATAACAAAAATCTGTCGCATCTTACCGGAAAGTATATAACAGCGAAAGTAAAACAGAATCGCGGTGACATTCGTTGGATCGTGTACACAACAGAAAGCCACTGCACGATTTATTTTTCAATCCGCGATTTTGTTGATGCGCCAAGATACGAAGGCTGTTAATAGCAAGCGATAAAGGTCCCCGATTCTTTCCACGGCGAATCGAACGTACTCGTTTATCCCCCTGGCCCCGCTTGTTGCACTCGAACATAATAAATCAGCGTGTCACGCGACCAGCTTTTCAAGCGGGATGCAATGATGGAAATTTAATCCGATGAAAGAGACACTCGAGGAGGATTTTAATATTGCGAATCTGTCAGAAACAAAGCGCCACGCTTCCCTTGCGTCACCGCGCGATAAATAATTTATTACCTGTCTACCGCGCGGACAATGAGTTCTTCAGTGATCCGCCGAATTAGTAGAGTTCTTTGAGCAAGTAAGATGGACAAACGAAAGAGGAAGAGAAAGGTGTTCTTCAGGTGTCGTGCGATATTGGCGCCTGGGTGGTCGTCGAAGAGAACGAAATTGAACGGTGGTCGAAAAAGTAATGTGATTTAGCGACGATATTTTTTCTATTCCCCTGGAACAATACCTTTCGAATATTTACCGGCATCGTTGGTATTGTCGTGAACCCGTAGGAGTGAAAAATGAGCCAAGTTAAAAAGTATACAAATCGCCTTTATTTCTTTGCTTGGTGCGTAAGGTTAATTATCTTAGGTCTGTACTATTTGACTGTAGGATTTATTCTGCGCTGTCGGTGTGGTGTAAGTAAAAATGTAAACTATGACTAAGATTCTATTGGTTATTGCTATTTTGTGAGGGAGTGGAAATAGGATTTCTTATTCAATAAGGCTTATTGGATGTTAATAGGGATGGAAGTGGTAAGCGGAAGGAGTGCTAGGATTTTTAGGGAAGGAGGTAGTTTATGGTTTGCAAAGGCCTTGAGGAAAATTCCATGTAGTAATAAAAAAGGGAGAAGGAGTGCTATGGTTGCTTTTGCCAGATGTGTGCAGAGTTAGGGTTTTTCCGTGGTACTGCAGGTATAACGTCCTGCAGACGTGCAGGGTGGACGGTCAGGTATCTAACAGTACCCATTCGGAACTGTTCGTTTAAATTCTGATCAATTGTTTTCTGGTTTAATGTTGCATTGGAATATTCAGGGTAAGGGTAGGGGGTGGATTTTTTCGTGGCACTTTTCGGCGACGATACGTTTCGTTCGCACAGATCATTCGTCTATTAAAATCACTTATTCTTCACGCTTAATAATATTGAATTTACTTATTTCTATTATTTGATTCGACTTAAGTTCAATAAAAATTCTTCGATCATGCAGCGACTGTATACAAAATAAACCTACAGAATGTCAGGCGTGATTATCTTGAAAATTTTAAAGCATTTTCTGCTTACCAGTGATGCTTCGGAATAATCAAAACAATAATTACTTTTCGACCAAAATTACGCATTAATTAAGCAGAGTATTACTCTGCAGTTCAAGGAGCAAACAACAATCGAAAATTCTTTGAAAAGTTACATTCCTCAGGTGTCCGACGATATTTTTCCCAAGTATATTTTAAACTCGCCACACGCAGTGAATTCTATCGGTAGCAGCGTATACGCGAGAGTGTCAGAACTGGCGTCTCCGGATGAAAGTTGCTCTAGCTAGCTGACTAGAGTCTGGTCTGGCTACTTTCTAAATTTAGGCCGCCTTGCTTTCACGAGCCGAATTTCTGGACGAAATCACGTCCACGTAACATCCCGGAATACACTAGCGTTACTCTCGAGCTGCGTATAAAAACAGTTCATCAGTTTTCCCGCCACACGAGCTGCAAACGATGTTTCGCGATAAAGCAAGACCGCCAGCAATTCATCTTCGCGATTAATTACACTTAAAGGCTCGCTAATAAAAATAGGAGGGCCAAATTTTGTTTTACAACGGAAGACCGCGAATCCGCTCGAAAACACGAAAGTAACTCACAACACAAATCGTCCGAATTTCTGAGGTTCGCCAACATATCCAACATGCCACCTCGCCTCTTCCGCGTTCCACCATCTTTCGACCGTTCCTGCAGCGTGTCTATGGAACTCACCTGAAAAAGCGAACAGAAAAAAGGGGAAAAAGATGAGAAAGAAATAGCGATAACGGGATTCGTAGTAACGTTGATGCCTCCACAGAACTTCGACGACGAATGCCGTTGTCGCGATGCATACTCGAAAGAAGAGGACAATTCCTTCCTCGGTCCGTTAATGCTCCCTATGAAATGCTTTCGCAATACCCGTCGACCGAAATTAACTCGCCGAGAAACCGTTGGAAGCGTACGGCACCACGGATGTGTATAGATCGAGGAACATGTGATTCACGGTATGACTCAAGCGCTAGCTGCAGAAGGCGCGCCTGGATCGCACGTTTCCAAGCGGAGACTACGTTCACGCAACTTAATGCTGCGAAAGAAAGATCGGGCAGGCCTGACCGAGATCGGTGTTCTGGAATGCCGATTTCTCGTCGCAGGTATTATTACCTGCATCGTGCACTTGTTATCAGTGTCGTGCGTGTATATACGTTGAACGGTCGCAACATTTTCGTTTTCCTCCATGTCGTCCCGGCGTGGACAGTGTTGCGAGTATTACGCTACCGTGATTTATCGAGATTTATCTTTAGCAGTTTCTTTTTTCGTATCTTTAATGGGGGATGATTTTTTGCATTGCTATTTTATTGATTAGATATTTCTACGAACTCTGCTTCTAGTGCACAGCTCTTGCTGTATTTTATCCTCCTCGAGGTTGCTGTAATTAATTGTGAATTACTTTTATGGGCTATTCGACGAGGCAGAATTGTTCGCAATTATTGTTACATCATCTGCGGTGTCGCATTTTTGTAATGCCTTTCGGGCGAATCGTTAGATATATCTACAATTTTAGCTAAAGATCTCGGTCATATGTAATGTAACAGTAACCCAGGAAAGGGGATTTTTCCAAGTACTGTAATTAGGTCTACGTTTATGTACAGCCACGCCAGCACACGTACATCGATCGATAGTTTCGTAGTTTCCCAAACGGCGCCAAAGTCTGGCCGCAATCCTCCGTATCCTTCTCGCAAGATCCGCTCCAACTCCTTATCGCATTTATCACTTGCCCGCGGTTCTTTTAATTCCGCCGATACGCGTGGAATGCCTCCGGATCATCCCCTCGCGTTCACCAAGCTCAGAACCAATGATCCATTCTGAGTCAGCGGTTCGTTTCGTCGTATTTAATGTTCTGGAAGCGGAGAATCATGCGGCGCAAAGTAGAAACGCCGCGCACGTTGGTCGGTCTCAGCCTCGAGTTCTTCGTCTCGGCGAACGGCAGCAACGAAACTTCTACGGACTTCTATGTTCGTCCAGTTCGATAGAACTGTCGTGCGACGGCAATACGAACGGGCACGAGTCAATGTTCGTGGTTCCTGGCGAAGATTTTCAGGTTGATTGACGGTGTTTCGCGATGGGGGCCATTGAAGAGCAAAGCGTCTTTCATCGTACTTTCACGGTTTTCTCGATGAAACGTTTATTATCGGGATTCGACGTTGGATAGGTGGTAAAATAGATTTTAAAGCTGTTCAATTATTCATTTGCTGAACTTCATTATTTACTTTTATCATGGCCTAACAGTAGACGAGTGGCTACAGTGTGGCCTATACTATTTCGTATCGAGCAGGGTACTGGCGAGCGTTCGCTAACAATGTTGAACTACTATCGCTGAAGGCCAAGTTTATAGACACACTTATTCGACGCGCGCAAGAATAATGAGCGTTTCTACGACGAAAACGGTGTTTCATTAATGTCAGCCAATAAAATAAATCTATCCCAGCATGTGCAATCTTTGCACCTCGATGCACCGGCCACGAAAATTCAGTAGAAGTCTAACAAGCAATGTCGGCGAAGTTTTCGTTTCTGGTCTTTCGAAAATCGTTACTACGTCCTCGGTTAAAAAAGAAACCCCCAACACGACAGGTTCTCGGTGCTCTTGGTTGTCGCGATTAGGGTGAAAAAGCGGGGCCGCGCGGGGACGGGGGGAGGGTGTAGAACGTCACGAAGCAAAAGTGGGAAAAAAAGAGAGAAAGAGAGGCGGCACGGAAAGGGGGAAGAAAAGGAAAAGGAGAAGGAGAGACATCGAGCTCTAGGAAGAGAGGTGTGGAGAGAAGGGCGAAGGGAACGAGAGGTGGAGCTTGGTACGAGGACGTTGGAGAACGGCCTGTTAGATACGCTAGTTGGTGGCGTCGCCGTCCGACGTCCTCGGGCGACGGCGCCAGCGTCGTCCTCGTGCAGGCGTCCCTCGGCTAAAGTAGGTTAGGTCGATGAGGCCACGACGATGCCGCCGTCACCGCCACCGCGGTTTCTGCGCAGCGGTCTCGATTCTCCGGCTGCTCCCTGCAAGCCGCCTTCCTTCCTCCTCGCCGCGAGGCGACGACGATTCCGCGAATAGTCGCTTGTAGTTACGGTAGCTGATCGATTTTCATACTTCTTCTCTGGTATCTCGGATGGGAACGTAGTCGCGGATGATGCCGCGTGGAAACTGTTTTCCACGGAGGCGACTCGGCCTCGTGGTTAACGCGTTTCCCTCTATCGAACGAGACGATAGTACAGCTGAGCGCGAAATTAAACGTACAGTAGTAAAAAATACGTGGCCTTTCAGCGTGCAAACAATGAAGTTGCCACGATGAAAAGGGGGTTGGAATAAATTGTTATAGTATCCCTAGAAATATACACTTCTTACAACTGAATTGATGATTCCTTTTTATGGCGGGGAGATATGTGGTAGCAAAATCGATGACCCCTTTCAACCCTTTCGCCCACGGGGCCGTCGAAAATGAAAATTGTCCACCGTGCGCACGAAACGGGGCAGCTTTTATTAATATCGGAGAGCAGTGTGCATGAACACTTGGATGGACTGTTTAATTACCTGAGGTATAATTTATATAAATAATTGCGGCGGCGATATATTACTGTAGGGGACGTTCATGTATCTGAAAAATTCTGTCAGGGATGAGGTATACGTGTATTATACAGTTCTTTGCGTGGGAACTGGCTACCAGAAGACTGGTTCTGGTATTTATATAGGTTTCGTGATACGTTATCCACGGGGGAAGGAGAAATATATTTTTCGAAAAGAATTGTTAGTAATTCAACATTTTCCTCAGGGTGTAATGGCATGTGCGTACATGGTCATCCTGTTAATGTGTCAATCGATAAAGTACAAGGATCGCTTTGCTGCCCTCGCTATAGTCATGTGTTATATCTTACAATTAGAGACTTACGCCAACCTCGTTGGTCCTGGATGTATGTAAGTTAGATCAGGCGATGATGTCAGTCCAGGATGCACAGATAGTTTTTCTTTTTCAATATGAATTTTTTAGAACGACTCTCAGCCATGGATGCAGATGAACCTTCATGGTGCTTAAATCGATGTGGTCAGTGTGGCTTCCGTTGTTCTGCAGCTTTTTTCGACATAGAAAGCATTTGTTTAAAATTGATTACCAACTTGAATCCCTTCCACCGATTCGTTTCCTAGGTAGCCATCGTTGAAGCTTGATTATTTACTTCTGTCGTTGCCAATTATATTCTATTATTCGCACTTTCGTCGGGCTACTTTTATCGGTTTGAACATTGTAATGGTAGATTGTAATGGTGGAAACATTTGTATAAAGCACGTAGACCGATTCACCGGCTATCCTAGAATACTAATGGTCGCGTGTACAGTCACTCATGACGCCGCAGAATCGATTTTCCTATTCCCCGCCATCTAGTTTCTGGTCGCATGAAAAGCGGTAAAAAAATAAAAAACACGTCCAAAGTTTTTCTCTTTCCTACCTCTCTCATCGCAATTCGAATAGATATACTTATGGTTCATGGCGGAATTCGTGAAAACGAATGGCACCTGCACAATTTTCACGGGAACGTCGGTGTTAAAACAGAACTGGGTTTCACATTGTTCGAATTTCCCGCCAATGGTTTCGCCATTGGCGTAGAAACCTGGCGGAAACACCTGACACGCTGCAACGCCCAATTTGTTCCCCTGGTTCCTCGGTTCGACACCGAAGTATTTTAAATCGCGATCCTCGTTCCACAATGGGAAACGCGCCACGAAAGCACGATGAAACGAGCTATCGCTAGAACGTAAAAGCGGGGGTTATCATATAGGCCACATGACGTCATATCGGGGTCTATTAACAAAATGGCTGCTGCTGCTCGACATCGGGTCATCGTTTGTTAGAAAAATCCATCGCGATCGCCCACGTTCGATGTCGTGGCTCGGTCGGTTCGAGCAACTTCGAGCTATCGATTGCCAAATATGGAGAATAAAGTGTACTTTACTCGTTGCATGCACACTTGCGTGGCAAAAAGAAAACATTTCCAACGCTGCCTACAGTATTATTGTCTTTTCGAACCACAGAATATTTTCTGTGACGAATATAAACAGATAATAAATGTGTAAGCTGCGAAGAACAATGTAACCGCTTCGCCGATTTACATAATTGGTAGTCCGATAATAAATAACGGTGATAATAATGAATATAGATAAATGTAGATAATATAGAGGAACATGAATTATAGGTAAAAGATGCATAATGATATCTTAATTAAGAAAATCATTTTAATGGCAGCATTTAAAGCCTTAATTATATAGCAAGTTATACCTGATTCAATGTTTCAATGGGAAAATGTTAATGAAAACGTTATATGCTTTTCCAATCGCTAATCGCGAGAACGTAGTTTAAATTGCCATGGATATTTATGCTAACTATTTAAACATCTACATATGTATTTATCTCCCGTTTCGTTCCTCTGCGCGAACACAGTGTACGAAGCAATTAGGAGGATCCAGTTTTTTAATAAGTCCAGCTACGTTTTTTCTCCTTTCAACGACCCACGTGCGAAGCAATAACGAAAGAGTAACGCATAGAAAACTTTGCATCGAAACTTTGACAAACAATTCGACTATCCAACAAATTTGAAAACGCGATTCTTCCAATAACTAATTGAAACAAATTTCGTATCGTATCCCTCCTCAGTTTTTCCATAGAGCCCCCCCTACTTCCGTGCTCATGCTCACCTACATTTCGGCCACACCCTGTAGCACTACAAAGCGAAAATTCGCCAGACTCGATTACGTAGAGCAGCGCATTCACAAATATCATAGACGTACAATTATATTGTTGCGTATCGATGCCATTGCAGACGATAATAATTGCTCTCGAGTGATTTTGCCTGGACGCAAATTGATCCAGCAATTCTGCGTGCACGCGAACATTCTCCAATCATCGAGCGATTTTTCCTAATTTCGTCGCCGGCGGAGACGAATTTTTTCGCCCGATCCGCAGATGCAACCGAGACGTCCACCGATTCGGCTCCATTCTGTCGGCAAATTTGCGCAGCACGTCGTCCAATAAAGTATCGAGCTATTCAGTTTATTGCGGGCAAATGAATGCCCCGTGTGCATAGGGTACACGGAAGGGTACCATGGCCCATGCCGCTATCGAAAACAAATTCCCGAAATGTTTGCGTGAAAGGTGTTTACGTCGAAAATAAATTTTCGAAATATTTACCGTCCGTCTGTGTATGTTTGCCCGTTGATTTTTCGCGATCGTTTGTTCGAAAGAAGGGGGGCTATTAGCTGTGGTAATTCGTCGATCTCTCGGACGGCAATCGTCGCGACAATCGCGACGAATTTTGTTTAACGAAACACATAACAATAGCGATATTTAACCGAACAACGATACAGACAAGAGTAGCGACGTTTTCAAGTTTCAAGCGTGGAATTATTTGAGACGCGCTGTACACGCCGGTTGTTCTGCAATGATTATTGCCTTCAGTCACGTCCAGGGTTGTTTGGAGTGGAATAAACAGTCGTTGGTCTGATTGGCGTAACAGGAACCGAGCTGGCCAATGTTTTATTGAAAATGTTTTTCGAGTGAAAGTACAAATGTTATTATTTATAGTCGCCTTTGCGTCCTTATCTTTCGACGAGGAATCAGGTATGGTGGATTGTCGTCGACCATCTGGTCTGACTGAGAGACGTTGTAAAGATAATTAGAGAACCATGGAGCTCTGTGGTTTTATCCCACAGATTTATTAAGTGTCCATTTATTTATTAAGTGTCGAAATGTTAGCTGCTTTTGTATACATTGGGTGTTTATTTGTTCAAGAGGTTCGATCGATAATGCAGAGGATATTTAATTACAATAACGATTGATTGGAAGGTTACGTTTGGTTAACGAAGTAGCTGCAGTTTATTATAGTAACCAAGAAAACCTGGAAATTCGATGAAAAGTTTGTTATACCACGTGTGTGACACCTGTTAATGCTTGCAACCGGTACACCGGTGGGCGTAGTATGCAAAGTATGCGCAGGGGTAGAAGCCATACCTTGTCAGACGGCGAGCTTCTGTCATCCGCTGTCGAACGTGGACCAAGCAAATCATCCAAATGTAATCGCAACTTTTTACCCCGTCACAATGAAATTCTACCAGTCGCTTCGTTAATCAAAAATTGCAAGCTGCTGATTCTTCTGCTGTGTATCACATTTCATCGTGTGTACTCACTTGGCCAAATATCCGTTTGCCCGCAGAGCAATAACAGAAATAAGTGAAAAGAAAAATCGCCGCGTACGCGCGACACGCTTCGAAACCTGCCGCGAACGCTAATTAACAAAAACCACTGCGACATCTAAAGTCGCTTCGGCGACTTTGCAAACAGAAGCGCGTAAAAATCCTTTCGCCAGTTGCGTTGGGCAAACCACCGTGAAGCGGGGCGCAAACCTCCCCTCCCGAAAATAAACCAACAAGAAGGGAAATCAAAAACTCGGGGAGAATCGATCGACGAGGGACGAGCCGAGAACGCGAAAAAATAAACGCGGGGTGTAATTGGTCCCTGTGACAATCGCGACGACTGTCACACGCGGCCACGTCACTTTCCATACTTACCCTTCCTTGCTTTTTTTCTTCCTTCTCGCCCCGCGTACGTCCCGCGGCGATGGTTGACGGCGGGAAACGCGCGGGATCCTCCGTCGAACGAGCGCAAAAGCGAGCAGGCGCGCAGAACGGTCGAACGATTCACAAAACGCCGGCTGCCAGAGACACTGGCACGAAACGAACGCGGGCAATCCCTTTATGGCACGGCCGAGGAGTTTCGCGAGATTTGATTGAGCTAGTACGCATTTTCGAAAGTATTCGCCGGTGCGTGAATTCGGGCTCCGTTTCACAGGTGCGGCGTCGTCCGCGTTTTCGACCGCGCCGCGCGAAATGGAAAAAGGAAAAACGTGGTGCAAATAAAAAAAGGGGAGCGAGAGGGAGGGATTAAACTATTTGCGTGCGGGGATACGAATTGACGCGGTGGCGGCGGCTTTTTTCCTTCTCCACCGGTTCAATTAATCCGCCGCCTCGAGATTTCGCCAACGGGACCAGGCCCGTCCGAGGGTCCGCCTATAATTCAGTCGAATTGTTTGTTAACGAAGTATCGATTACTAGTAATTAGCGAAGTTATCCCGTAACGGGTGATTCTAGGGGATTGGAAGGTCGAATGGTGCGTATATGCTCCTGACGATCCTGTTTGCTTGGCTTTTCAGTCTCGGGGGCGACGGACCTGGCTCTGGTTTTATTCCCTTTGTGGCGTTTAAACGTTCTTTTTCTTTCTTTTTTGAGCAAGTGGAATGAGGGGGAGGGTAATATCGTGTAGAGTAAGAGAATACAAGTAGACCAACGGTTGTTGTGTACATCATCATGGAATATTTTCGCAGAAAATAGATAACGAAGAGGAACTTATAATTAGATACATCGTTAGAAGGTTGCAACAGTGTATTTGTCATCTTGTTTACCCTTGCCCATATTTCACACAAGCGCAGAATTTTAGACTAATTTAATCAAATAATTTCAATTTGCAATTGAAAATATTAAGTAAAACTGTAATGACATATTGCAACTAGAATCGCATCAAATGAAACAATGAAAAGGATAGAAAGTAGAGTAATAAATATGCGTACATTTTGCACGTTTCGATACATTAAACTTGCATGAACTCTCCTCTGCTCTCTCGTGAGCTACACGGGCTGTGTTAAATGAAATCAACGAAGTAAACAAAAATGAACTGAGCAAGACTAAAAATCAAATCCATTTCTCTTACATTCGTTCTTTACTCTAACTTCATATTCGGTCAATGTACGAGCAAAGTAGATTTTCTAATCGAACGAAGGTATCGGATCGATCGTCTCTCGAATGGACACGATGCTCACGCTAAAGCTACACACCGCGATTTCCCCTGCTGCTGGAAATAGTAATCGATCTTTGGCAAGGATGAGAGGAAGCAACAAAAAAAAACTAATGAATTTTTTTACTCCGGGGTCGTTCGTCGCGGGCAGCAAGCACAAAGACCTCTCTTACCGGTTTTAAAGCGTTGTTACACGCGCGCACAATGCACCAGCAACGAGAAATTCCATGAAATACATATTTCCCTTTCGCTCGAGGGAGAAAGAACGAGTGGGAAAGAGAATGGGGAAAAGTGGGTGGAAGAGAGAAGGCCTTTAGCCCCGAAAAATCGAGGGGAAAATAATGAATCCGCGGCGAACGGGAATCGCCTGGGGAGAAATCGATCGGTCGTCGATTAGAAATTCGTCCGACTGTTGGTCGTCACCGCGGCTAAAAATATGATTTGCATCGATCCTGCGCGCGTTTCGCGGAGAAATTAACAGGGTGAAATGGGGAGGGGAGTGGTTGCGGACTGTCCGAGGGTGAATTCGTGCCGCGGTAGATCGATAGATCGACTGGAGACACGGTTTCGAGGGTGAATATTCGTTCGTAGCGTGCGTTGCGTAATCTCGCTTTTTCATTTCCATCGATTGTCGTAAATACCAGGAATTCTGCCTGATTACCATTGTATCGCGGTCGTTCGATTTTTATTTGATTTCTTCTCCGTGTGGAAATGGCAAGCCATATCTGCCGATTATTATTTGGAGGCTTTCTTGGATTTTGTATATGGCACGGCAATAATGATTCTTTGGAGTAATACTTGTAAAACGAGCCGATTCGTAAGAGCCTTCTGCCATTATTTACATCGGAAAGAATAACGAACAAACTTCTTTCATTCGGGAAAGAAATAACAAAAGCAACCAACTACCAGCCACTAACAAACCATTCTTCATCCGCGTAGAACATTTACCAACAGCCCCTCCCAGCGTTAAATATTTCATTATGAAATATTTCATGTTTCAATATTCGACGGCATTTACGTTTTATATTCCTGCACGATCCGTTAACCCGCGGTCTTGTGTGCCCCTTTCGGCCGTTAATCGCGTTAAGAAGAAACACGAGAAGTGCAGCGGAGCCGCGGCAACGAAGGAAAGGGAAATGGCAGGTAGGCAGGAGAAGTAAGCAGGTGCGCGGGCGTCGCGTCGGCTACCAAAATGACCGGTCGCAAAACAAAATGAAACAGTAATACACGGGGCATATACATTTATAACAAAGCAATCAAGTCGCGAAATAGCGCAGGAGCGACGGAAAATTTCCAACTCGCTGGCATTCCGCTGCGACCGGATGGACGTATCGATCCATCGAGATGGACCAACCGCCAAAGTCCGACCCGCGTTGGCCATCATACGCAGCCGACAACAAATAATACATCCACGCGCGTCGAACGGGCGCGAACTGCATTTCTCTATCGCGAATTTATATTAACCCTTTACGCGGCCGAACAAACCCGACAAATTATTCGCGAAATGCCTATTGTTTTTCGTTTCGGGCATTGGTTGGGAAGTTTAGTCGAAATTCAAGGAAACTAATAATTCGGGCAGCTAAACATTTTCTGATTCAAAAGAGAAATTTTGGGAAAAGTGGCAGAATATTTAGAGTCTCGTAATTGTAACTTTGGGAATCCTGACCCTCCTGTCAGGGTACTCGTTTTAAAATGCATTTAAAGGTTTGTCCAGGAAGTATTAAGCTTTGTAAAGAATACAATTACGGTCCTGATATCCCAAATCGTTCTGAGCTATTAAGTGCCTAAGCACTGCCAATAATTATCAGTCCAAGTAAATACCAAATGATGAACCGGGAACCAAAAATGTACATCTGCATTTTATTGGAGTGTTGCATTTTATTAAATAATATTTTTCTGTGAAAGACTTGAAACTTTTTTGACAGGCCGAAGTAGTGAAACGTTTGAAATATTATTGAGCACTTGAAGAGAAGACTGATTAGATACCCGTGTCGAATAATATTCCGTCTTTAATGAACAGTCAGGACAGTTATGTATATCTCACGTTGCACATATTCCACTATCCAATTATTCGTATATTCATAACGTAACAGGTATCGATGAATCGCATCGAATGAGCGTGAACAGCGTGAATAAAAAAGAACGACATAGCACTGTTCCAGCGATTCGATGCGAAAGGGGTTGCCGGAGTCGCGCCCGATCCGTCGCAAGCGTCGACGGAATAAAATGCGAGAATCGGAGGTCGAGCGAGCGAACGAACAGGTCGCGTTTCCATCGATCCGTCCAAAATAATCCACGGTCCACGGCCCCAATACCGATGAAATAATGTATAAAATTACTGAGTAAACAGCTCGCCCGGCAGCGGGTATTTTTGCTGCATTTAAATCGTTGTCGATCGTCCGAGCTGCGAGTGGAGCAGCCGTTCATTTTACAGGGGGAAATTTGATAAATAGAGACCCGCGATCATGTTTTATTCCGGCCAAACACCGATTCTTATCCTATCGTCGATATCGATTCGAACACACACGCGGCCGTCCACAAATTTCAAGCCAAGCTGTGGAGTTTTACGCACAGGGTAAGTGTGCAGAATACAAAGAAATACGATCAACCGTTCCAATAATTTTGTTTTGCAGTTTTTGTGAGACTTACTCTAAAGTACTAAGATGGCCACTGTCTTAAGGCCGGCTGTGTAGGAATGAGACACGGTCCACGTGAGCAGAGGCATGTAAAAGTGGCAGCTAGTGAATTTCGACGACCGTTTTCGAAAACTTCCTAGCGACTATGGCTGGTGAAATAGGCACACGAATTTGGCGCGCAACCGGACGAACGTACATCGATCCATCGAGGTCGAAGCCGCAGGCTAGCGTCGCGACGCATCCCGTCAGACGTAACGGACAGGATAGTAAAAGCCCCGACGAGATATAAGAATAGACAAATCACCTTATGGACTTTCGTGGCTCAACGTGACTGCCATACCGACTCAGAAATCCCACGCTGATTTGAGCGTCCTGTGCTGATGACCGACACTTCTCATTGTGCAATAGAGCAGGAAAGAAGATGGAAGAACTTTTACCGCGTGCTTTAGTTATCCTTTAGTTATAGTATATTAATAAAGCTTCTACGTACAAAATGTGCAAATTTTTAGTATGATTTTTGTCTTATTTGTGTCCATTGTACTTTTCATGTTACATAAATGTTATTTTAAAATTGATTAAGATTTAGTTGCTAGATATATTGTAAATAGAGATAAAAGAATAGTTCGTAAGTATTAGCTTGTAAATTTGAATTGCAACATTTTTGTACCTTGTACCTTCACTGATTAGTTTAAATAAATCTTTAATGAAAGGAATTCTACTGCTCATTTTATTTTAACACCTTAACAATCCTTGAAAAGACCTAATTCCAATTCCTTAAACAAGTACTACCGTGCAGGAACTTTAAATGCAAAGTTCACAAGCGGAGAACTTGTAAAAATAGCCCCATACGTTATTAAAATTGGCGGCAGAAAATTCTTCGAAGCAACATCATTTTCAACGTGTTCATTTCTTGCAAAATTTGTTGGCAGAAGAGCAGAAATTTTTCGCTCAGAAATTCCTGGAACGTGACGTCATTTCCAAGAATTGCTGCAATCGAATACCTCCTTGCACATCATATTCTCCTGATACAAATCCACGATTTTCAGCGAGATATTTTTGCCAGAATCTCAGAAATTTTGCGCTCGGAAATTCCTGGGACGTGACGTCATTTCCAAAAATTGCTGCAATCGAATACCTCCTTGCACATCATATTCTCCTGATACAAATCCACGATTTTCAGCGAAATATTTTTACCAAAAACCCAGAAATTTGACGCTCGGAAATTCCTGGAACGTGACGTCATTCCCAAGAATTGTTTCGATGAAAGACCTCCTTGCACATCATATTCTCCTGATACAAATCCACGATTTTCAGCGAGATATTTTTGCCAGAATCTCAGAAATTTTGCGATCGGAAATTCCTGGAACGTGACGTCATTTCCAAGAATTGCTTCGATGAAAGACCTCCTTGCACATCATATTCTCCTGATACAAATCCACGATTTTCAGCGAGATATTTTTGCCAGAATCTCAGAAATTTTGCGCTCGGAAATTCCTGGAACGTGACGTCATTTCCAAGAATTGCTTCGATGAAAGACCTCCATGCATATCATATTCTCCTAATACAAATCCACGATTTTCAGAAGAAATTTAAGTGCTGAAAATCGAGGATTTGTATCGGGAGAATATGATGTGCAAGGAGGTATCCGACCCAGGCAGTTCTTGGAAATGACGTCACGTTCCAGGAATTTCCGAGCGTCAAATTTCTGGGTTTTTGGTAAAAATATTTCGCTGAAAATCGTGGATTTGTATCAGGAGAATATGATATGCGAGGAGGTCTTTCATCGCAGCAATTCTTAAAAATGACGTCACGTTCCAGGAATTTCTCAGCGCTTATTTTAATAACGTATAGGGCCATTTTGACAAGTTTCTCGCTTTAGGACTTTGCATTCAAAGTTCGTCCACGGTACTTCTTGTATAAGGAATCGGAATTAGGTCTCTTCAAGGATTGTGAAGGTGTGAAAATAAAAAGAGCAGTAGAATTCCTTTTATTGAAGATTTATTCAAATTAATTAATGAAGATACAAATTACAAACATGTTGCAATTTAAACTTACGAACTAAAACGTACGAACTGTTCTTTTTAATCTATTTAGAATACATTTTACAACTAAATTTTATCAATTCTAAACTAACATTTATGTAAATATAAAAAATACTATAAAAAGAAAGTTGCGAGTGACACGGAAATGGTAATGGAAAAAATACATTGTATGACTTGTCTATTCCTATATCTCGTCTGTGGTAAAAGCCCCCTGGTTCCAGCCGGCAGGACTGGTCCGTTCGCGCATCCGTCCGTACGTACGTCCACCCTCTCGCACGTCCGTCACTTCGACGGATCATACAACGGAGTTCGCCTAAATATAACCGGCCGATTCTCAGTACGGTGACACGGAAACGGGGAATGCAATAGGCAGACGAATATCGGGAGAGAGAGGCAGGATATGAGGAATACAAAGAGAAAGGATAATGCAAGTCAGGAACAATAATGGGATATAGAAAAGCATCGGTGGAAGAATATGAAGGGTTATCGGGTGCGGAGAAAATAGAACAGAATAGAGGGAGAAGAGGCGAAGGGACGAAAAATCGTGGGTCAAGGAGGGAAAATGGAAGGGAACGAGGAACGGAAATGTCAAAGAAGACGACGCGAGAAGGAAGCAGAATAAAGCACGAAGAATTCTAAAATAATAAGGAGAGACAGGGAAACCGTGTCAAATGGAGTAAAAGGAAGACGACTGACTAGGAGCTAGGAAGCAGTGCACGAACGAAAAGGAAATGGACCTTACAACAGTTCAAGAACCACAGGATAAGTAAGAGTATTCGACAATTGAATAAAAAAACAAAAGTATCACATTTAACAAGAGAACGAAACGAAGAAGAGGAAAGATCGAGAACATCTCCATAGTAAACCAATATAAAAAGCTACCCCCAGAAGAAGAAATGGAGCCGAGGCTAATCCAAAAAGTGGCACAGAGAAGCAACAAACGCAAGATACAAAGAGAAGCTGAAATATAAAGGAACAAATATATAAAATCGATACAAGAGAAATTGCAAAGGGAAACGGGCAGGAGTGGTAAAATAAAATGGTAGAAAAAACGTAAATGGAAGACGCTAGATGCAGAACGGATATTAGACGAAACTGGGGAACCGGATAAGGCACGTTTCCAGTGCAAGCTGCAGCTGCGGCCATCACAGTGGCGTTGCATTATTTTCACCGCGGTTTAATATACATGTACTGTACGCCAGTACGAAAGCCGGTTAACGTCGCCGAAATCTCAAACCACGCTGCGTCCCTCGAATTCGGTTTCCACTAGTAAGCGATGCAAATATCACCGACAAAGTGGTCCGATCGGCGGTTTCAAGGCTCACGGAACACTTGCTGGATCACGTTAACAGCAAAGCGTATTCTCGAATGGTTGATATTTTTTTATTGGCTGTGACGTTGTCGAAGAATCGTGTAGGGATTGTTAATGAAACGTCGATTTTAGAAAAATAGATATAGATAAGTATAACTTGAAGTATTATAATAAATGTAGCTGTTTTTAATTTGTGTTTTTAGTGAGCGCAAATAATAGTGCAACTATGTAACAAGTGAAGGATTGCTACAGTTGGTACATATTGTGTTTTATACATATATCGAATGATTGCAAACTGTGGAATTCGGAGAATGGAATTTGAAGCATTCAATTTCGAGAGTTGAATTAAAAAATATTTGTTTAAACACGGAGTATTTTTCTTTCATTCGATTTTAGCGTTATTGACATTAACGCTGTTAATATGTATTTGTCGTGACTGAAACGTGTTTGAACAAACGTCGTACTCGTCGTGGGTTGAATAATAATTGATAATTGAAGTAATGAAGCAAACGTTGGAACGTCTGCCCTCGTTGAATATTTTGATGAAAATATTAAACAGTTTATGGAATAGTTGAGCTACTATTACTGCGTGTAAAGTGCTCCGTGTAAACATACTTTTGCTAACGTTACGTTTCGACCGAATGTAATATATTTACAGTTAGCCAAAGTTTAATGTCCCACATGTACATGAGTTTGCGAGGTGTTCAAGAATATTCTAAAGTTTGCAGTGTACAATAATTAGTCTTTGTATCTTAATTCAGATTTAATTTAGATCAAATTTAACTTCATAAAAGTCACTCGTCGTCTCTAATCATTTAATAGAAATATAAACAAATTTGCCAATAAATTAATCGGGGATCTGTATCACCGAATGCAATACAACAGGATCAAATGCAGTTGCAGCACGTGCACAGCAGCAATATTACACATACATATGTCCACATAACTGTTGCCGTTTCTTAAGAATATCGAACGTCTATCCAGCACGAAAACTCAGCCTGGATACGTTGCATTGCAAGCAACGGTAAAGAAATTTTATTGAAAACAGATATCGGAAACAAGCACAGCCAGAACGTTCAATTTTGCGCACAGAACTCTTATTCTATTGATAAGCTCGTTTCGCCATAAAACACGATTGGCATTTAATTACACGTATACTCGGCATACTGTTTACCATTTAATTCGATATACAAAAACGTCACGATCAAACGATCTTCCACGCGGGCACACTTTGCAGTTTCGAAGTGGGAAGAAATGCGATTGCAATTAGAACGAGTATTTAATTCCAGATGGAGAAAGGACGAGCACGTGTGGAAAACGCCATCGTACAAGGAGAGTCGTTTACGCGAACGCAGTCGTACGTCGTTCATTAGCGACAATTACGAAGCTACTGCGAACCTGTAACTTTTTGCACCTCCTGTAATTAGTAAGGATACACCTCGCATGGCACGCCCACACGGATTTGTTTAATTGTCCGGCAACACGACGCGTATCTTCGCTGTGCACAGCTCGTGATTCTCTTGTGCCCGATATCCTTGTAACATCCAGACGCCTACCCCCGTGACTATTTATGGTAGACCCTCGAACGGTACACAATATTAGAGCACGGGAGGAACAGTTTAAGGATGGAACAAAAGGGTTGTTCTCCGTGGGGCGCAGGATTTCAATACTTCATAATTCTCCTGTTGTTAGATGCGAGAGTGGAAAAAAGAAATTCTAATTAGAACAGAAACGACACTTAAAAGGTAACGACAATGTGCGCGTTGCTCTTTTTGCCGTTGATTATGAGAGTGCGCTATAAATTGAACCATGTATTTTTTGTTCTGGAATGCTTCTCCGATGCCATTAGGTAATTGAATTTTCAGCCGCGTTAAACGAAATTTCTGTAAACGTATTTTGATGCAAAAATTACACGGGGGAATGGAGCATTACAAGAAAATAAAATAGGAGTCGAATCGTTTATCTTCGGTGTATTTAAATCGTTCAATTTCAACGAGTTAACTTTTTCATAAAGCATTCACTCGGTTGCAGGTTCTGCAATGAAATTATCATCGAATTGGAATTGAATTGAAATAATAATTCGAATCACCAGAAATGTCACATAATTTTCCAACGCCTTACAAGTATTTAACCACTTGCCACAGACCGATCAGTCAACTCTATTTCGATCTACAGTCGCACGGCGCAGCCTTTCACATGTCCAACATAAAATTATGTAGCGATTCATTTTTCAAAAGACTTCTGGCGCAGCTTCCTGGCCGGACCAAAAACTTTCGACCAATGGCACCGTGCTCGAGCGCAGCCAGTTTCGAAATTCGTCTGGCACTGTTATCCGATAGCGTTATCGGTATGCGTGCATGTTATACACGCAGCGGCAAGGGTTGGGGGTCAATGAAACAGGACACGCTCGGAGCAACGGAGGACAGAGGTTTAGAAACTTCTCTCTATCCCCTTGTTCTGCGCGCGTAAGTGGCGGGTAAGTGAATACGCGGCTAGTATTACTGTAGTCGCAATTGTCCAGTACCTTCATTACCTGCTAATGGCTCCGTATAGTCTTACTAAACCATTAGGCTGATCGTAGATTCACGGTGGGAGGAAAACGGTGCCCTTTTCCGCCGACGCATTTGCTCTTTCCACTTTCGTTCCGCCGTGCGTGGATTATTGCATCGAACAATGCGTACTAATGAGAGCGTTCCAACAAAGAAAGCTTGAAAAAGGTTGAAGCGTAAATCGCCATGCCAATGAAGCAGCCGTTTGTCGATTGACTTTTTCTTTATTTAGAGCGTAGGCCGTTTCGTTCGTTTCTGTAATATGGACTCGAATATTACAAGTTGTGAAGTTGTTTCAATTTGGACAATTTCGTTGTGATTTATTACTTCGAATAAGCTTGTCGCGATTTGAAGTGCCAAACGTTCGTGGATTCTCCAGCTTCCAGGGCAACTGTGCAGGTTCTGGTTGCACAGAGTGCAACATGGCCAAAGGATGGGTTTAAAGAATCGTCGAAGACACGCGTTACAAAAATTCTGATGCTTCTCTTTGCCTTTCTGGTTGCGTGCTTTTATTAGTCGACACCTGCGTTCTGTGCTGATTAGGTATTTCCTAGTTATTCTTGTAAATTAAGAGATACAAGGTAATCCCATTAGCAACGCCTTGATGAACCATTACTCTAATACGTGCATAATCCGCCCGCTAAACACGCGAACCTTAGATCTTCCTTCGGTAATTCGTAAATTAAAACGCGACGTTTCGAGTACTAACAACAGTAATCATATTTTATCGTTCTCCTTAAACATCGTGTGCGCAATGTTCCATCCTGCATCGAGGACTTCATTGTTTTATCAAGAAGGAAGTTTAAAAAACGTGACCCTCGGAATAATCTGCAGCAAAGCGGCCGTTGGAACCTCTATAACTGTCCCACACTTCTGCACACTGTTGCACACTAACCGCCTAGCGAGATCGCAAGATTCAATTCAAGCAGCGCCTGCCTTTCTACGATCTCCAACTTCCGTTTTCAAACGAAGTGAGAAACAATTTCGCTATGCTGTCCCGGCACTCCGGCAGACGTTCCCACGGAAATGGCAAAAAAATTGGAAATATTCACCACCCACGATGATCACGTCGCGTTTGACTTCCGGTTACGTCGAGGACGACGCCACCCCCGTGTGCTATCTCCTCGGGAAAACTTGCCCAATGTTCAGCCCGTTCATCTATCTGCGGAACTTCGTCGCCCCGATGAAAATCAATGAATATTCATAGGCGAAGAAAAAATCGGCCACTCGATGAATAATCAAAGGGGCGACCGTTCTGTAGCGAGGAAATCGAATCCCGCCGCGAAAATAACGCAGAACGGTTTCTTGCGTCGAGTATACACACATACCTCGTTGGTTCTTGGCCACAGTTAGAAAGTTCTATTCTAGGGAGCTGGGCAATGTTTCTGACAAGTGACGAGGTTGAATTGTTTTACATTTAATCGTTGGAACTTTGTGCATCATTGTCCCCTTTGCCTTCTTACAATTGTTATCAATATTAGAACAGGGTTATTGTTTTCCGAGGAAAAGGTGTAAAGGTCTAAAGGTTCTATTCCAAACCGTTTCCTTACATTTGCCCCCACAAGTGGGTTTCTAATTTGTATCGATTTGAAGGTAGCAACGTTTATATACGAGCATCGTGAAGAAATAATTATTGTCGAAGAAATATCGAGCTGCATTGAGAATACTAAAGTTGCATACTATTAGGAAAGGAAAAAGCAGAGACGGTATGATAACTTGATTTATTAGACGATCTCTTTACTATTCTAAAGTCATATCGAGCACGGGATACTAAGCATAGAAGCGTCAACCAGTGCCGTACACTATTCATCATAGATACATGTATTAAATCTAGTCCAAGCAAAGCTCCGGAGCTTAGGGAGCTCCCCACCCAGTTTCTATTACCGTCATATAGGACCGCTGGCTGATACCCGGCTACAGATGAGTAATGCATACCAACCAATATAATAGCAATCAGTCTTGTCTTTAACTGGGGCAGTGTATAAAATCACTGAAAACAACCTACCTGTTAATGCGCCGTGCGACCCCTCCATTTACAATCAATAAAGCGTCTGCTCCGCACTTAATTCCTGATACATATCTCCCTCTTTCGAGAAATCAATTCGCCATTGATTTTGTTTGGCTGAACCATTTACGCCGACGTGTACCATCAAGCCCAAAAAGAAATATACAGTACTCCGCGAAATTAAAGGTTCGCTAAATTTTTTACCGAAAGCTAGTCGATTTTTTGAGCAGCTTTCGATAGAAGCTTCTACCTTTGCCTTCCTGAATAGAATACTTCGAAGACTCGTTTATATTAACAAGAAAAAGAAAACGAGGTAGACACCTGAAAGTACTTTTCTTCGCCAAAAATTTGTCGGGATCCAACGCATCCACGGATGCACAATCAAATCCGAATCAAGCCTCCTACGTAACTCTTCCATTCTAATCGCAAAAACCAACCACGAATTCCTATTTGCAACCACTCCACCCGCATTAAACTCGACGATCTCAAAACTCACCCCCGTCCAAAAACGTTCCCACCAAAGCTTCTCAGCGACCCATCCCACCCTCGTCTACCGTTTCCTACGATCTACAATTGTTTCCACGAAAACATTAAACTATCCCGCCGAGCGGGCGCTCTAAATGAAACGATTAATTGAAAAACGAAACCGCAATCGCCTCCCCCAGGTCGATGTCATCCGGACGTCGTTGACCGATCCCGTCTTGGTCGTTCGCGAAGATCGATTCAGCGTTTCCCGGCACGCGTGTTCCCTGCCAAAAGCGAGATCAGCCCGGTGTTTCGCGGACACCTCGTTCCCGAAACGTTGGAACGTTTCGAAATTGGTGGCAGCGACCCCCATAGTCTCCGGTTCGAGAGCCGGGGCCGCGATATAGATATAACGAGGCGCAGTACCAAACCTCCCCTCGCCGCCACTCCAGGACCCACCACCTAGCCCCGTGGACTCATAGTTGGAATAGGGGTAGCGGGAACGATACGCATGCGCAGTGCTCGAACGGGGAAAAAATCGGCCCGGCTACGGGCGGAGAAGGGGCGCCAGGGTGGCCGTATCGATCGCGGGAGAACATCGGTGTCCGTGGGTACAGCCGGCGTGCGTTCATGACGACGACGACGAGGCGAGTCGTCGTCGATGACGTTCGTCGAGGCACGAAGCCCCCTGGTGTTGCTGGGAATTTTCCACGCGTCGATCGGCAAATCGATCAGACGCCTGGTCCACCTTCTTGAACGCGGGACGGACTTGGGATTTCGACTTTCTGTTGTGCCTTCGATCGGATATATTTTTCCTCTATTTTTGGGGGGGTTTTCCTCTGGTTTGGTAACGAAATATTGTACGGGGGATTAAGTCTATCTTGCTGATATTTTTCTGCTCTTTGGATGGTGTCTAGTTTTATACAATTTGGCTTCTGTTCATTTTCCTTTCTTTTTGTTTTGTTAGCCGTTGCCTTGTTTCTCCTGCTTTTGGTGTGGCATGCAATCGAATTTGTACTGGTATTATTATTGTTGTTTTAGTAGTTAACGGGTGTAATTAAATATTATATTGTACTCTTTAGGTATTTGCTCTCCTTCTGTTTCGTCGTTATCGATTTGATATTTCGATCGCTTTTTTTCTCCCTTTCGACCCATCGTTTCCTCCGTTTCCGTTTTTCTTCATTTTTTGGCGAACTGTCTCATTCATTTTAGGTTTCAGCTTTTGAGGTCTTCTGTTTCGAGTTATTGATTTCGAAAGGGGCGAGTTCGAGGGAGTGGTGGAGGGTTTTTCGTGGGCATTTTGGTGGATCGTTTGGAGGCCGTTTCACGGTACGAAAAACAAGCAAAGGCAGGAGATTCGGACTGTTTTCGTGCTTTAGAAGCGATTCATGTTTGATCATCCCGACTTCAGACAACCGCTTGTAATAGAAAATCGACACTCTTGAAAGGAACAAATATTACGATGGTATTTCAGGTAAAAGAACGAATTGTAATATGTTGTTTTTAACGAAGTTCAATAAGTTAAATATGTACTGCGAAACTGGTTGCATAGGTCTGACAAACGAATTTGAAAATTTGAAGGTTCTGCTACAATTGAAAAAATAGTATTCCCCCTTACGCGCACCAAACTCAAATATCCAATTAATCAATACTTTCCTTGCAGTTTATGGAACACAAAACAAAATTTCTTCGCCAAGATAACATTCAAATAAAGCTTCTTCCATAAATATATGTATCGTGAAAAATATGCGAAGATACGAAATACTTGTTAAATTATTATACCGATTGAAAGTGTATTATTAGACGAGGAATAAAAATTAGACGATAGTTGAACAAAAAGAAGCAGGGTTTCAGGAAATCGAGGAAGGCGTTCCGGGGTTTGGTCAGCTTATTTCAGCTCGATCCTGTCATCCTTGAATAAGTCACCGTGCGGATGTGATCGAGCAGCGCCATTCCTCGCAATGGATACCTGCTTGATGTCTGTATTCATTGCTCGTTCGTCTCGAGTCCGACGTTTATAAATCTTTCACAACGAGGTGACTCACTGATGAGAGCCGCGCGAACTTTTTGGAGTACGGAATTCTTCGTAAGTCACTCTCTTTGGACGACAGAATTATTTTCGACAGATTATTTCCTTTGAATTCCCTTTCACGACAGTTAAACAATACTGTATAAATGTGCTTCATATATTTTTCTCTGCATGCCTGATCGATATTCTCCCGGTCATGTTTCATGTTTCTCGCGAAGAAGCAATATTAATAATTAAATTAAATTGGAAAATCAAACTCGCAAAATGCAGGTACTTGGTTGTTGTCAATTGTAATTCTGTATTTACATATTTTATTACGCTCCATCCATTCGATTCGCCACTGCTTCCGAGAGAAAGCATAAAAGGCTCAAGGAATTCTTAAAGCGAAAAACGCTGTGAAAGAAAAGCAATTCGTGCTTCTTATATTTCTTCTTGCAACGAACATACACACACACTCTCTCCCTCCTTCTTTCTCGTCATTACTGTCCATTATTCAGACACGGCCGAATCTCTATTTTATTTCCAACAAAACGTCATCGTCGCGTTAATCAGATATTACAAAACGAACGAAGACGTTTGTTCGCGCGGCCTTTGGCGTGTTTTCATTTCCATTTCGCCGGCTCCTCAGTTTCATTCACGCGATTCTGAAACAAGACGACGGAGTTTTCGCACTCGAGATCCCGACAGCGGGTCAATGAAAGAAGTACCGGACGTCTTTTTCAGCCGTCCGGTTCCGGCCTGTCGCAGTTTCTCTCCTCTCCCCATCGTTCCTCCTCTGCCCCCGACGAGGAGGGTGCTTTCAACGAAGAGTCGCGTTTAACGTCGCGAAACAGACAAACCAGATGAATCACGTCCAGGTCGCGCCTTCGAGACGATCCCACCGAATCCATAGAGGAATTGAATTTATTTTCACGTTCCTACCGGTGAACTGATCCCGCGAAATTTCACGACCGAGATTTTTCCCGCGGATCGTTTCATATTTGTCGATTATTAACGCTTTGGGATATTCTTCCTCTCGTTTGAAAGGCTCGCGAGTGCGAGTCGGAGGGAAATCGCAGGGGGAGTGGCAGCGTGGATGTTTCCTTTTTCTTGAAAAGGTGAAATATTTGCGAGATTTTATGCGCGCACCTTGTACCGTGTATCGCTACCTGTAGTCACTATAAAACAGTTTAAAGATTTAAAGTACTGCGAGTTATAAGCCAAAGATAAAGCATTTTTATATCTGTTAGGTAAAATTTAATCCCCCGGCACGTTGGCAATATAAAATGCAGGTATAAAGGTGAAAAGTGAACGAGACTATGCAACGATGTATAAAACGTTTCCGTTAATAGATTCTTTCTTCTAATTTACTGAACGAGCACCAGTATCGCTCGCCGTTGCTATTGAAATTAATAATCCGAAACTTGCGGGGTTGCGGTAACGTTCAATTTCTCGTTGGGATACACTCATCTAGAAAAATACGAAAAATCATTCGCTATTCGATAACGACCTTAGCTACTTGAACAATGAAAAAGAAATCTCCGGTCAATCGAGGACAAAAATAATTGACGACAAATCATTCGGTAATAAACAAACAATCCGTAATACCGTCTACAATACAAAAAGAACCATGTCCGTGAAGTAATTTTCACCCAATTGTATATCGTTCGATTCCACGAAAAATGCGAGCCGTTAAAGAGTAATGGCTGTTATCGTGTCGTGATATCACCTCGAAACACTTGTCGTTTAGTCGTGTACGGTGCGTTTCTGTTTGCATCCAAGGGACAAAACTCGCTGCACCCGTTTCAGTTGAACGTAATTCGACAGGGACGAGGGAGAGTGTTGTGCAGGGTGAAAGAGAGAAAGGCAGGAAGGGGATGACGTCCTTTCTAGTCGAATATCGGGGTTGGCAGAGTAAGTTCGCCCCTCGACAAAGAGAGCGTTTCCATCGGCTTACCCCAACGAAGGGGAACGACGATGGAAGCACACAGGAGGGCACTTTTTGGTTACACTGCTCTTCCGGAAAACGTGTATTGGAGATCGGCCAAATATCGCGACGCGCCACCAGGGCTGTTTAAATGAACAATTAACGCATGCCATCGGTCCGGTCCGCTGGACGCGGCGCGTGTTTAGCCAAAGGAGGATAAAGAACGGGGAAAATAATTTCCGTGCCTTTATCGCGATAAGCTCGTTAACGCGTCTTCCGAGCTGAATTCTACGGGAGTTTAATCATTTGTATATCTGTCGTTGGGGCACATTTTTTAACGCTAGAACTACCGATAGGTTTTGGTACTATTTAGACAGTATACGTCAGACAGATTAAGAACACGAGAATGGTTGAATGGACGTTGAATAAAGATATATAATTGTCATTTTGCCTTATTGAAAGTCATCATGAATTGCGGCAACGATACCTATATGTTAATAACTTTAAAGCAAGAAATCTAAAACCAGTCATTTTCACTGGTTTGGTAGTTCTAGTGTTAATGGAGTGCTCTCTGCCGATGGACGAGTTTTATTGAAACCGAAATACATTAACAATATACCATTCTCCGGTACTCTGCACGGGATAGAAAAAGAATACAACTTTATAGAATAAAATTCGTTAGAAAATTTGGGACCCATAAATCGTGGACGAAATCACGTTTAAATCTATTAATCGCGATCGCCATTTTTCTATAGATATTTATCTTCCCTTTTAAGTACGGCAAAGGGGATACGAAGGAAATATCTTATTTGACTATCCATGTCCCCCAAAGAAAAACGTCAATCCCCAGAAACACAGAGTTAAAGTCGCAAGGAAATGTTCGTCCCGCCGCTACGTTCGCTTCTTCGTCATGCTTGACACAAATTCGCGAGCCAGCCGAGTGTCTAGAATTATTCTGTACACGGGAAACGAAACGAGTATATCCGGAATTTTGAATATCGACGAGATCACCGTGGTGCCGATCACCGAAAGACGCGGCCCGCTAATTGTATAACACGTCGCGCAACAGCGTATTGGATGGTGGCCAGGCATTATGAAACGGCACCGAAGTCCCTTGGAAAATATTCGAACGGAGAAATTGAACGATGCATTCGACGCGCGCCGCCTCGTCTATTCGCGGTGTCCAACGGGTCTAAAAATACGGAGACGCGCGGATCGGCCGAGAGAATTAAGGCACCGGTCCGCCGGAAATAGCGACGCTGGAGGCCTGCCAAATATCGTAAATACGGGGAACGGCACTCGAACCGACGATTTTGTAAATAATCGTACCCGAATTTATCGCGCGCGACACAGAACGACGATCTTCCCCCGTCTGCCCGATCGTATTCGGTTCCGTACGATCCGGTTGATTCATCGGTCCGGTCGTGGCCGGTTCATTCATGGAAACGCGTGGATCCAACGAGCCAAGTGGAAATCGCGGGCACCATTCACGAGAAAAAGAGCCGCGGGTTCGTACAGGTTTATCTCGCGCAGCCGTAGGAGCGAGTGGAAACTTACCTGCGAAGGTGAACAGGATCGCTTTGCTCGCCGATCGAGAGTTAAGGACAGGTAGAATTCTTGTCGTTCGCGCTGTTAGTATCGTTCGATTTTTCGCGCAGGATGAGGTAGAGGCGAGTGGAAACCCGGTTGCAATTTACAATTTTCCATCCTCGATTGTGTTTACGTTGATTTTCTTAATTCGCACGATATAAGTAGTTCGCGATGAGAACGTTTGTGGATGAAAGTTGATTGTGATTGTGAAACTGAATTATTCGGTTCGAACAAGTTCGAACAAATAATGAATGTACTGTTTCGTCTTTATTCCTCTTATTTTTATGCCTCCTATACATGTACTGCGTAATTTTTGTAATCAACCGTGCATTCGGTTTTTGATTCACGGTCGAAGCACAATTGCAGTTAGGTGAACTCTGTATTTAATAATTATACGAAGAAATTAATTATTATTTCCGCAATAGAGCAATCTGTTTCTTTTGCGCAGACGTATGTATATCGCAGAATTTTAGAACAGGCTAAACGCAACGAAAGATTGTGAAAGGCATGGATAAATTAATGAAGAACCGAGTACGTCTCACACGGAAAGATGTCCACCCCTCGCATGATTAATCAGTTTCGCACACGCAGTCTCCTTCTCTTACGAAATCTATCCAAAAACAGTACCGTTCGGAAATATCGTAGTTGAATTTAACCGAGTCACTCTGAATCTATCCAAACCTCGTAAAACATATAATTTCCTGTCGCAAGATCATCAATCAGAAATTCCACAGAGAGCAGAACAAAATAGAAATGAAATAAATCTGCGCGAATAACAATTTCTGTCTACGATCGTCTCAACGACAACTGTAAACTAATTATTAAAAAAAGGAAGCGTACTTCTATCCAACGCCATACTTGTATAATCAATTCTCCGACAATAATTAATCAAACGACAAGGAACAATCCCACGAAGCAAAGCGACGACATGGAAAACGATTTCATTCCCCCGTTATTGAAAATCATTTTCTTAATCACATTCCGTCGATAAATTCGACCTCTCTGGTACTTGACTATCGTTCCTCATCAAGCAAGCCGCTTGGTGACCCAATAACCAGTCACTTTTCGCGACACTTTTTGTTTCTTCCTGATTTACGTGGTTTATCAAGCGGCATCCCTATGCGACGAGGCGAGGGGACCACCCGGATCGGTGTAGGTTGTCCCACAATGAAAGTACATTCCCCTCGGGTACTAGCTCGAACGAACGGCCCGCAGGGGTTCTTGGCGAGGTTTTCGGGGGTGAAAATGTTGGGGTTCCTGCTGACGGAGAGGGCGACTCCGTCGCAACCCCCTTTGCTCGAGGGGGATCGATCCGTGAACGCTGGCGCGCAGCTAACGCCGTCCTACGAACCTAAATCCGAATCCTTACTCAGGGATCCAAAGGAGCGACGGGCCTAATGAAAATGAAAGGAGATCCTTGAGAGAAGGAAATTGTGCGTCGACCTCGACATCTGTGATGGCGCGCAGAGCGGTGTCCTCTCATTTGGTATGATTTGAATTAGAGCAACGACTGGATTAGAAGAAACATGAAAATGAGGACGATAACGCGAGGATATTTTTGATATTGGAGAATCGTGATGGTAGAGTGGTCGATGCTGATAGGTAGTTGGAAAAATGTGGCAGTGAGATTAGGAATTTGTCGATAGAGCTGGACGGGTTGGAAATGTTGAAATTTTCACTCGACCATGAAACAATGCGATCCTTTGCCAAACAAATCTGCGAGAAAAAGAAGAAAAAAGAAAACAACGCTTCTTCGTCCACGTATTTCTTTCGCAATCTGTAGCAACTCTTTTATTAACAAAGACGCCAGAAAGGAAAGGAAATGAATGCAATTACACCGAGATTTCACGATCGAGAGAGGGCTCGTAAAATCGTGGAACGAAGAGTGGTGGCCGTAACGAGACGAACTAATGATCATCCAGCCCGAGAATCACTCGTCATCGTCGTCGACGTCGACGACGACGACGGGTCGAGGATACGTTATTAATCATCGAAAGGCAGAAGTAACTCCGCGTATAAAGCTAATTAACGCGATCGTAAACGGAGTGTCGCGTGTTTGGTGCACGCGTCTCGAAATATTTGGCCGGCTCCCATTGCGTAAGCCGGTTATTAGCAGTGGATCGACAATTATTAGTGCTACAGGGGGTCAAGTGTAATGCGATTCTAATTACGCTTCGAACATGACATCGCGGATTCGGCCTCTGTTTTGATATTCTCTGCTCCGTTGCACCGCTCCCGTGCTATATCGATGTTAATTGTTCATCAACGAGCATGGAATCGAGACCGGCGCGAAATATCGGCTGAATACTTACATTATATCGTACGAGACGCGTATCGATAGCTGGATCGATTCATTCATTCGATGAACAGTCGATTTCTAAAGATCTTTTTTTTTAGTGACGATGAAAGTAGTTTTTCACATATTGAAATTATATGATTTTGAATGAAAATTTGTTGATTTGTAATTACTAATTTTTGGAAATTAGTAATCAAATTAATTTTGTTCGTAGTTGAGATTGGTCGCGTGATTATTATTATTATTATTAGGATTTTATTATTGGAATTGTATTAGATAGATAAAGGCGGGAAGGCATACATCTTTTAATTTCCAGGAATATTTTTGGATATACAAAAATTGATAAGAGGTACATCCTTCTTTTGCACATAGATAATAATATCGTTTCGTGGATTGCAAATAATATCTGGCATCTATTCGCGCGTCGCACTAACAATAAAAAGTATCGCAATCGAGTGTAATATGTCTAGACGACCGAATCTAATCTCACAATCAGCGGGAAATTGAATTGCAGGTGAAAAATTGCTGGAACCGTTTCATTGGAAACTTATTTCTGAAAGCCGGGGGAGTACCATATTTCTTGAAAGTCCGACTAATTACCATCTGCCACTTGATAATCCAATTACCTAACACATTTGCCGTGCAGCCGATTAAACGAACAGACTGACCAGACATAAAAGGAACTACTAAAAAATCAAAGGGAACGGCCATATTTTAAAAGACTCCATGAAATCGAATCCTCAGAACCTAGAAATCGATCGAATCGTCGAAACTCGGAGCTTCACCCTTCCGTCATTTAATTACCCTCTCTATTTGCGGGGATGAAAAATCATAAGACCGTATACTTTTACACTCGCCAAGTGTTCCTAACGATCTTAATTATATTTTACCCGTAGAATTCGAAGCATAAAAACCTGTGCATCTTTAAAACAACGTATTAATAATTCTCGACGAAAGCAAGTATTTAAGTAGTCTAGTCCGGTGTTGCCTGTCGTAATTTACGGATAGTTCCAAATTAATTATTGTTAAACCTTTCGAACATGAAGTGCAAGTCAGAAGAAAAACGATCACGTTGCGATTCGATCGTAAATGGGACGGCGCACACGTTGCTGGTGAAATTCACGATTTCCAAAGTCCGAAGCTTCGGGGAAACAGAATCGTTAGAAGAGCGGCGGCCGGCCCAAAATTGCGAATTCGAGTACACATGCGCGCCGTGCGATTGCAGTCGACCCCAGGAAGTTGCAGCAGGATGCATGCACCGACGACCTTATTATCTGGCACAAAATGAAGTCAAACTCGAGTTGTTTGTGCTCGGATTCGGAAAATTTCGACGATCGTAATGCTCACCGTGAGGCGAACAACGTCAGTCTTCGATTGAAGTCGATGGTTCCTTAAACGAGACAGTTAAACCTTGATCATTCTGTTTCAGATCTTTCAGAATATTAAAAAACTTGCATCTCGAGGTGTGCAAATTTTTGCGCTAATTTTATGGTAAACGAGTACGTTGTTGTTATACGAAACGCGCTCGTTAATCCGACCGAAACTGCGTCGCCATATTCCTTATCCAAAAACGCGCACATCGAAATATAGGTAAATGGTAATGGAAGCAAACGTCGCGTCGCGAGGTCTGTGGAAGAAGATAAAAATGAAAAATAAAAAATTGGCTGGTCCAGGTCGGTGCGAAAGTTGAACCGTGTTTCACCCGGGACACTCTCGCCGTTCGCAAATTGATTGCAATTGATCGGAGATATCCCTTGGTACCATACGAATACGCGTTGGCCAAAGGTACTGACACCGAAGGTGGGAAAAACGTCCGAAAAATTTTCCCCTCTCTTTACTTTCCCGTTCTTTACCCCCTTTCGGACCCCGAAAATGATTAATTTGCCTTTCGTTTCCTAATCAATGATAAACTGCATCACATCTTTCACAGTTTCACCTGCGACATTCTTTTCCCACTTTTTCCAATAGCATATTGCACGGAATACGTTCGAAAAAATCTGATAATAGTTTCATAATAGTAAAAGCAAGCAACATTTCTGACAAACATTTTCTAAAGAGATGCAATAATTTTGAACACTCTCGTGGAACTTTTTAATGATCGAAAAAAAGATACTTCCATCGACCACTGTGACCCTTTGCGTTTAAAAAACGAAGTTTCCTCGTACCGTGTAAGAATGTAGTGTCTGTACATTTTATCGGGCAATAAATTATTATAATACGATCGAGGGATATTTTTCTCGCGGGAATCTTTGAAAAATATTTAATGACGACGATGTCAAGGAACGAGCTTGCATCACTGCAGTGTCGTATTGTGTACACACGTTTGCTTCAGTAAATCGCATGTACGTGGATCCGATTACGTAAATGTACGTATCTACCGGTATGTACATGCCTATCAATCTACAGATGTGCATCTACATGCACACACCATTCCTCCGAACCGTGTGTACGTACATACGATGAATATATGTATGCGTGAATCCATTTTGGACCACTGCAATGTAAATGCAATTACACCTGCACGCGTGTACGTACGTGTGGATGCGTACGTGGGTTTAGTTTATACGCGCGTGTATGGTCTACGTGTAACGTTATAATATTTAGTATCGCAATAATAAGAGAAATATTTATTTAACGATAAAACTAATCGATCGTATGGGGTGTAGAAAGAATTGGACAAGGGAATTATTAAATTTTAATTGTTTTTGATATTCTCTTTCATCAACTTTGCCTGCGATCGGTAAGGAAAAAATTGCGCATATTTAACAACGTAGGAATTGTTCGAATTTAAAATTAAATTTACTTCGACATAGCCTCTGCCTCTTTGAATTCGTATTTTATATGATTTTTTTAACAGTATGTTAAAGATACGGGCGATACCATTTAAAATGTCGAAAGTTTATTATTTTTCCCACGATTTACGCTTATTTTGTTCTACACGCTTTCGCCCCGGTAAAACGTACAATGCTATTTGCACAGCGTATTATGCGCGCAATTTTATTAATCACCAGCTTAAAGCCATTAACGAGTTTTAAGTCCTCGTAATAGTAATTTTTATCATGCATAACAACACATCGCGATAAACATGAATGAAAACAAAAATCAATGATACAGGTATAATGGACAAAGCTCAGCAAACCGCTATTCTGAAAGCACTATTGGCGAATGAATTATCTCGTACAATATCTTTTAGCTGTACAATCGTGCGCGCAGCCATAGCCGTATGCAACCGCGTTTATTGCTGTGTGAGTGTGTGCATACTTATATATTTAGAATGGGGAACCATTTTGCCTTGAAATTTATGAATACATCTATTGTGTTAAATGTACGCTTTTTACACTTGTGTGTACACGCGGTAGAATACACGCGTAGGCTCATTGAAAGCTTTACTGCAGAAATAGTGGTTGTATTCTGCGAATTGTTTCCCAGGAGGCTTATTCCACGATACAAGAGGAAAGAAAGCAGCCTTTTTTTTTTAAATAACCATATAATTATGCGGTCAATGATCGTGCATAATTGTACGAAAAATTGTTCGATTCAAGTCTGCCATATTCTTTTCTACCATAGAATTATTTTGAGAGTGTCGAAAGTACGCGAATAATTATTATTAAAAGTATTTCTTATTACAGTATTTTGCAGTTTAATGATTCAAGCGCAACTTCAAGCGCCACTGGCACTTTATTGTACAACTACTTTCAATTTCCTATTTCGTTCATTTTCAGTCAACATTATTTGAATCAATTTAATATTATTTAATTAAGAAATTGGATAAGATATGAACACAAGATTTATGGATGTCGTACTATTTCTATAAAATTAATAAAAAATTCATTTGTATATTCGACATGTTGCTCCAAAGTAACTGCACCAGCATCCAAAAAAACATAAAGTAGAGAAGTGCAAAAATCCTATAAACCGTAGGGCCGTAAAACCATCGCGTCTGTGTTCCGTCAGATTTTCCACGCGAGATATTAAAAAAAAAGCCTCCCTTTAAACGTTATTTTGATCAATGGACACTTACTGGAGACACCCTTTGCACACGAAAAATCGCGTAACGCCTCTCCATTCAGGCGAATTGTCAGCTTAAAGCACCGTATACTATTCTGCGATAATCCACCCCCTCGACCACCCCTTCGACCACCCCCTTGACCGTGGCCCCTTCAATCATGCGCGACGTAAAACTGAAAAATATTTGACAAAGGTAAAACTGCAACGGAACAGGAACACTCAGGACAAGCGTATATACCCGCTGTATTTCTTCTCCCTCTTCTTTCACCCCCTATATCAATGTTTCCCTTTCGCTCTCGCGGTGACGGGAAAGGTAAACGCAGCCACGATTCGATGTCAAAGATTTTTGAGAATTCGCAAACAATCCGAACGAGCAAATATTCGCGGGTCTGCATTAATTTGTCAATTATTGTACAACGCGTGCACAGCGGCGGATGATTGTAAAAGGGTTAAGTTAATTTTGATAAATGATACGGAGCTGTTATTTATGATTGACACTATATTAATTCGAAGTTTTCTTTGTTTATCCCCCATCGTGCTTTCTTCATTACGAATGAATTTTCTTCAGTCGCGTTGCTCGTTTTCCTTCGAATTTGAAAGCTCTAAATAAACATTCGTAGAATTTTCAATGATTCTTCTTTCAAACGCTTGCCCCATTTATACCGCGTGCATTGTTGTTCTACTGAATATTGGCATTCAGAATATTTTTCACCGTGCCCTTTTATCTGACTTTAATGAAATGTTTTTTAACTACGAAAATTGGAGTAGAAGTTCGCGGGTTTTTTTCTCTATATATAGCGTGGCATTCGTTTTCATTATTGCGTTCATCTTTCAACTTCGCGTCTGCAAATACTTTGCCTCGAATCCGTTCCACGTTTTCGCTGATGAAAAAATAATTTTCTTTTTCCTTCTATACATTTTTCTGCACGCGCGATAAATTTATTGCTTTGTTTCTTATCGAGACATGGAGCACGCTTGTGCAGGAATATTTTTCTTGTTTTTGCGAGGAATATTCCATCATTAATATTTGGATTACCAAGCTTGGACGATCGTAGAATATTTGACGTTCGTTCTCTAGCTGCGGCACAGAAATATTTGGACAGAATCGTATCCGCTATATAAAATATTAAACAGCGTTTCACGAAAAAAGGGAGACGGTAGAACTTAAAAATAAAAGGAGCAAAAACACTCGACGATAAATATTGGCAATTTTTTTAGACGAATTCGATTGCACGTATTTGTTGGTGGAAGCTGGAATCCTATCAGATGCGATCATTTTATTTTTCAACTGGAGTCGACCATTGGCTCACGATAATAAACCCAGCGAATCGAATTATTTCACCCGTGTGTTAGCTAATTAATCGTTTTCGTTTTTCGTTATCGGTCATTTAAACATAGAAGAAGTATTGAGACTTTAAAATCAATTGGAAGCGAAGAGAATTTGCACGGTGTCTCATAAAGCACGTCTAATTAATAATAAGTCTGCAAAATTATAAGATAGATAAGACAATAAATCAATTTGAGATAATATGCATACAAGGTAATTTTTTAACACTTTCGATTAAAAACAAATATTATTTCTTCACAATAATCACCACCCCCATAAATTTACAAAAGATACCGCAATCTTCGAAAGTGCAAACCAACTTTCAAAATAGACAATAATGGAGAAAATTGTAATAGGATAAAACGATCTTGGTTTCGTTAAATGAAATATGTATTACATTTTTCACTCTTTGCAGCAACAACCGGTTTCGAAACGAGTTCAAGCACCTGGGTACAGGTGATCACTTCAGATCGTACAGTATAATAACCTCGAAGAAGCGTTTCCTATTATCATTTCTTATAATAGGTACTCAAAGATTCAACCTTCACCTCGTCGACCGGTCCTGTACTGATGGTGTATTTTATTCCGTGCTGACGACCTTGAATAACCCTTTGCCATAGATTATTGAACTCTCCTTGAGAGCGAATTCTCCTTGTCGCCATGTAGACTGAAAAATATATTATATCCCATTTTAAAGGAACGAGGCGGTTTTCAAGGAGATCCCCTTAAAGTTTCGCCCAAGAACCGAGCACTTCACCTGCGACTATTTTGCATCCGCTTGTTGGCCACGTAACCTGCGTAATTCGAAACATTCTTATTTCACGACATCACTACACGTTTAAATTACGATTGCCGGTGTTTTAACGCCGTTTGCTCTGTTGCAAAAACCGCTTTCCCAATTTCCATTCCATTAAATCAAACACGCGTCTTATTTAGAACAAGAGAAACAAAAAGTAAGAACGTCGCCGTTCGATAGCAAATCGCGGCAATTACAAAAATACAGGGACGAAAATTGGTTCGCAAAAACGGAGGCACCGAAGAAAAAGATATTCGAGTGGTCCGTCGTCCACGCAGAGCGTCCTTCGTCGACAAGGACGAAGTCGGCCTCGCGTTTCATCTTGAGACTCGCCCAGTGACGAGGGGTTGCTTGGTGCGAGGGAGACACCCTCCTGTTCGTGCGAGGAGGGTGGAAAAACTCATATCCCCTAATGAAGTAAAACGGGACCTCTTCCCCTGTCTGTGTACGTGAGCTCGGCTTGGAGGAAGGCGGGCGAACCAAGAAGGGAGGGCGAAGGAACGCAGAAAGAGGAAGGGAGGATGGCGAAAGAGGGAAGGCAAGAAAAAAGAAAACAGGGTGCGACGCGGACGATCTATCGAAGCTGAGGTACGAAACAGAGAGGAGGCAGAGACGGGATAAAGAATACAGCAAAAGAATGAGACGGGCAGGCGAACGCGGGAAAAGAAGTCGTGGTACACGTGCTTGAAAGAGAGACGCGATAGGTATACTCGACAGTGACGGAGCACCCTTCATCTGGGAGGGAGAAAGAGGGAAACGGTGATGCGAAAGGGATGGCAGAATGAGGGGGCAGGGGAAATACGAGGGGGAGAGCTTCGGAAGAGAGATGACAGTGGTCAAAGAAAAGGAAGATGGGAAGAGGAAGCAGTAAATGAGATGGCAGTGGGTCGGCGTGTGAGTCAAAGATTTCCCCCACCCACGTTTCTCTGTTTCCTTTTTCCTCTTCCTTTCGGATATTTGGAACGATCCGGTGCAGTGACAGGCGCAGGTAAAAGTAAGTCGAGGGATTACGATGCGGATCGTCTTTAGCGTTGGATCGCTCGTTCAAAGTTGCCCTTTGTCGCGCGATACCTATACGGCGACATAGAAAATTTATGCTCGTTATACTTTAATTTGCTAGACGTATTATTCGTTGCATTAACTCCGTCGCGGTCTTCGGGGTTTCACGACGAATAGAAATGATCGGTTACCAGTTCTCAGGTCCTTTTAAATGTTCGAAGCTCCAAACGCGCAAGATATTTTCACGATCGATGCACGTATTCCATCCTAATATTAATCTCGTCATCTGGTTACGAGAAATTCATTCCTGGTGGCAATTTCAGTGCCGCGCGGATTTCTTCATAAAATATTCAGCGTTGCCTCCGCGTATCTGAAATATTATAAGTCATTCGAGAAAAAGGCAGAACAAGTTAAAAAGAAGAGATTCACCACCCCCCCAAAGTGCAGAAACATATCACCAACTCCTAACATTCAATCACAATCGCAAACAAACACCAGTAACTCTCCGCGGAATTAATCATCCTAACATTAGCTCCTTCCCGGCTAAATTAACAAGAAGCAGCGGTAGGACAGCGTCCATTACGATCGATCGGTGAACGAAAACGAGGCGAGCCCGGCGTAGATTGAAATTATTCCCGGTAGCTGGACGGAGTTATTCCGGCGCGCCGCATAACGTTCCAGAACTCTTGACTCCTTTGTCCGAAACGACGTCTGAAATCGTAAAACTGCACTCAATTAAAGGGTTAGACCGCTCGTCAAACGTTACTACCCACTTGCTGCGGGACGTTCGTTCCGTCTGGTCGCGATAACGCTCGTCGCAATAAACCCGGGGCCACGGAGCACATAGCTGTACGTTTATATAGAACGTTTCTGTCTCTGCATACAATATACGTGGAGCATCGTCTGGGTGTACGTCAGGTGTAACCTGGTCGTACGTGGCTTATTGTTAGACGGAGGATCCACGGATATCGGGAACAATTCGCGAGACGACGAAATCGTGGGTTCATATGTAACGATCTTTTAGACTACGATCACGATTTTTCCGGACACTGTCTGTTGCGTACAGAGTTGCGGACAACAGGCCCAGATTATATCAATAGAACTTCAGTGTATTACTTTTTGGAAGCATAGTTTATTTTTGGTTAATGCTAATGGGGTGGAAATAATGCACGGATAAAATGATTTAGCCGCCGACATTCAGGACAATATAATGTAATTTAATATACTGTGTTGCTTGAGAAATGTTTTTTTAATGGTGGCGGACTGTAATATCGCCAATCGAAAGTAGCTTAGATGCGTGGACTGAGTAGATATTTCTAAACTAATAAAACTTGAATATTTTCAGATACGAACCACGTTGCCATGGAGGGTTCATTTAGTCTGCCGGAATTGCAACTTACCTCAGCTATGAAGGCAACGCATGTAAGGTAAGATATCATATTTTTCCCACCATAATAATAACGATGTCATCGATTTCGATCGGATAATATCATTCCTTTAATCTTCGAAGCTAATGAAAGAACCGATTGAAAAGTTAATAGCGTTTAAAAAGGTATTATAGTATTGTGCGAGTATTTCGCTTGTGCGTTATCATGCTCGAACTGCAACTGTTGCATTTTCGCTTTGCAATTGTTACAACTGAGACCTGTTACGATAACGCAGGAGGTTCATTTACAATTTCCTGTAATCTCAAATGAGCATTTATTCGCGGTTTATTGCACGCGTCTCAACGCGTTATAGCTTCAGGGATGAAAGAAAAAGTGTGGCAGGCTATTAAAGATATGAAATAGCGAGGCTTAAAATTTTAATCGACTTCTTCGTGGAGTAAAGACTAATTCTTTTGTAACGTTTCTTTCAATTACTCTATACACTTTTCTATGCGCGATTATTAATAAATAATGCAGCAATTCAAGCAGTTCAAAACATGTGTGTTCCAATTCTACTGAAATCTCATTCTACCTTCGGTAATTTTCCTAAATCGATATTTACGTAAAACTCCTTTCGGCGTACATATTGAAAAATCAATATCGTGCAGTCATATTTGACTTCGCGTTTGATGCGTTTTCATGAAACTCCGCCGAGATTTAGTCGATGCTAATTCTATTATCAGAAGAAAGGCAGTTCTATGAAAAATACAAGGGTTAACATTTAAACAACTTTTTCTTCGTCATCCCATAGTCATTAGTCACAAAATCTAACCGCGCCGTAACTTCGGAAATTATCAAGTTTAATAATATTTAAATCGATGAAAAAATTGACGATACCATTGCAATCGGTGGAATTTTTCTTATCAACCGCGACAGCAGCGTTGCACACGCGTTGAACCGATCGAGAAAAAAAGTGTTCGAACCGAATCCACGGAACTGCTAATAAACGACGTTGCTCGTCGATCATTCTCGGCACGGTGCAAAACGGATTTGCAAGGATTAAAAAACAAATGTACGCGTGAACTGCTGTCGTCGAAAAACGATCGACTCGCACGGCTGTCCTGAATTTTTGACCGAAAAGAGACGTGCCGAAGTGACAGGTGCCACGAAACATTATTAAGGTCGACCATGACCCTTTCGAGGCGTTTACTTTCGCCCATCGATCGTCACCGGAATTTCGTGTTTTCGGTACATTGACCGTTCGCAAATATATATATATTGCGAAAAGGAAACAAAGGTGGGAATTGATTAAATGTATGGCGTATGAATAATAGTATATATAGAATAATAATCAAGGGTATAGAGATCTTTGTAGTGGTCTGAAAAATCGGACTTATGTGCATGTAATACCTACGCAAGGTGTGATTTCTGAGGAATTATTTAATTTAACAAAATTTTTCGTCGGCATCGTTTATCGTACGTTGATTTTATTTTTAATCGACAGGTACAAAACTTTCTACGCTCACGAATCGTATATTCGTAGATTAACTTCCATTTGCTTCGAATTCTAAAGAAACGCTACATAATTGATACAATAATGGAATGATATTGCTAAAGAGGCAAATACAGTCCCATTGCAGAAAATAAATCCAACATTCTCAAGTCCACTTAACGAAAGAACGAAAAGAAAGGAATAGCAATCAGACAAAAAACGAGGGACAGAATAATCGTCCCTTCAAAACTATGTAAATTTCATTGAAAACAATGCACATACCAGAGGCACGTAGAATATCCTTTACAAAGAGTTGCAAATAGTGAATTCAGCATTCACAGCGCGCACAATACAACTTTTAATAAGCGCAGGAGGGAAAATAAATTCAGTCCGTGAACACTGCGATGCGTTTCTTAAAACAATTAAAGGCGCATGAAAAATCTCGGCGATGGGGGAAATCGGGGCGCGTGGAACGCGGAAAAAGCCGGGAAGATTAACAGAGCCGGAAGGTCGGACGGTAATCTCGGCGGTAATTGAAATAAAGCTTCTGTTATCTGGACAACGCGAAGCGTTCTCGATGCGTTATTAATGCGCGACGTTTGCACGGGGCGAGCTGCGCCCACGCGGTTTGCAACCACATTATTTATCGCCAGGAATATTAATTTCCACCGGACACATAGGTGCATCGCGACCGATTAATCGATAACGTCCGATGTTAGCGACCGCCGCGCTAAAGTTCGTGATTTTTTTTTGGGGAATAGCTGCGCGAACGGGAAACTATTTCCATTCGAAGGCCAGTTTGATTGAAAACCGAGGATTCGCTACTTTTGTTAATAATTATATTTCTGCCCCTTTCTCGAGAAAAAATGATCTGCCGATTCATTAACACCAGAACTACCGATACATTTTGGTATCATTCAGATATCATACGTCATACGAACCGGAAAGTCGTTGAATGTCATTCTGTCTTATTAAAACTCATCATAAATTGCTAAAACGATACCTATATATTAATAATTCTAAAGCAAGAAATCTGAAACAAGTTATTCTGACCACCTTGGTATCATTCCAGTGATGGCGGAGAAAATATGTAAAGCTATTTCTATTTTGTTGTTTTTTTTTTTCGTTCAAATAAACGATTAATTATATCGGCACGAGTCGTGTCAGATTTGTCGAACTTACAAATGACACGGTTTACATATCGTTCTCCTTGCTGGATTCACGAATGAAACAAAGTTCTGACATCAAATTAAAATCCATATCAGAACAGATTAACCGTAGGACTATCCCGTGCGACAAATGAGGCAGAGGAAAAGCAGAAAATCGTAAAGCAATCCGAACTATGTACGTACAATTCACTCGCAATTACTGTCTGCCCTTCATTTGCCGTGCGTACAAAGGAAACCACTGTGCTACGTCACAATCGCGAAAATTCCATTCTCAGGAAAGCAAAACTCGAGCCGTCATCTAATTTCAGTCGCACAACTTCGTAAAACTCGGTGTACCGCGATAAAAAACGGGGGAAAAAAATAGAATAAAACAGTCGACGAGCGGTCGAGGAGGAAAAGTTGGATTTCCACGAGGAACGATCGTGTTCCGTCTACCCGGTCCATTCATCAGACATTTTCGATTGCGTTATTAAGCCGATAGCAAATGTTTGCGTAAATGTGGCGCGTGCGCCGACGTGACTCCTGGCGACGTAATTTATCCATAGTTCGCGGAATAATTTCGGCCGTGGCGGCTGAATTATGAAATTACTGGCCCTGGGGGCCGATTGCACGCGTTTCGCCAGTGTCGTCTCGTGGATGTACCCCGGACGATGCGTCGCACGCCGTTGGGTGAAACATTTTGAGGGAGCAGTGAAAAATTTGCGACATTGACGACGATCTCGGTAATACGGATATCAAGATGGATCGTTGTTGTCGAACGAATTGCACGGATTTGTATATGGAAGAAATAAAACACAGTTGGCGGGTCGAAATCTCTAAAAAGAAAAATTAATGCATGAATTAAACGGGGTACAAAAATGTGCAAATATTGTATCGTAAGTTCATGAGAATAGAAATCAAGTGGGTAATGTTTCGTTCAGCACAATTTGGAATATGTACGTTGGAATATGTAATTGGGCACTGAAGGATAATTCTATTTAACGATTGGAAATGCTGAAGATACGAGTGTGTATTCATTTTCGTCTGACAAACCGAATGGAGGGTGAATTTCGAAGGGTGTGATAAGGGTGAATTACATCGTATCACTGTGAGAATTTTGAAAAGAAACGACTTGCTAGAGATTCCGTTGCTTCAACTTCGAAAAGAATTGTGAATTTTCAATTCTATAAAATGTTCATAGAAAGTTTACTGATAAGCTTCTGTAACGGGAGGAACCTCACCTGTAGCCCCGATTGTCAGGGTCAGGTGTATGAAAATCTCGGCCAAATTTCACCCTCGCTCGAAATTCCAGCGCCTCTGAAACACTTAACGGCACCCGTTCTGTTTACATCGATATACAGCACCCACACAATTGCCTTTTGACTTCGTGGTCACTAGAAACGCCACCGGAAGGCGTAGGGGGTTGATCCCGGTCTCGCTTCCGGTGTCTGTAACCGACCGACTGCCGAATTCAATATCGAACTTTAATGATATTGTGGTGAAGATATTATGAGACATACGGCAGACGTAGCATATTGTTGGAAATTCAATCTTATGAATCGTTAAAACGATCGGATTTGTTGCTATTCTATGAACGAGTTGTACAACGATTTAATTCATTGTAATTCTGACGAAGATGATCCAATGACTCTTGCAAATGTTATATAGCGGAATTTCAATGTTACCTTGTCACAGTGTAATGATATAAAATTCTAAAGAAGAATAATATAAAACTAATCGTACTCTATGCATGATGGGTTCACTAGTATTTTCGCAATGAACGGCACAGAATTAAAGTTCGTCGGATTGCAAAATGTAAATGCAAAATGCTATTAAGCGAATAAAAAATATAATGAAATATAATTGTTCGCGTTTAGGAAAGGTGATTAGCACTGTTCTGTACAAAAAGGAACACAATATGAGGCGGCGACTAAAAATGAAATAATGGAAAGTGAAAGCACCGATCTCACCTCGTAGTAAGGGGAACGAAGCGCGGTTACCTCTGCCAAAGAAAGGGGGTGCAACTAAATTAATCCGACCGTGAACGTGGTGCATTGTCCGTGTCACGGCCATTATATACGAGACGGGGTAAATAGCGGTTAGTTTCGAAGCGACGCGACGACGCGCCGCGTCGCGACGGCGGTACGTAACGGCGGCATGCGTGTTTCACGAATTACACGGCTGGACGAGATCGAAAGTAAAGTTCTCCCTCGACTGTGTCCGTGTTTCTCTCTCCTTGAGCTGTCGCGGCTGGTCAGTTCGTTCGATGGCCCAAATTTTGTCGCCAAACCGCAGCTGCTAAGCCCTATATTTCTTCCAAACTGATGCTTCCCTCTCGCACGTGGTCTCGTTTTATCATCTTTGTTCTTAGACACCTCTCATTCAATTGCGACGTGATTTGTGCAAATGGCGGGAAAGAATGAATTCCCAGAACTTCGAAATTTTTCCAAAGAAAAATTAATGCTTTCATTCTGTAGTCGACGCATTTTTATAGTTACGAATTGTTCTCTTTTTGAAAGCACCTGACCTAATTTCCGATCCACCCGTCCTGTGTTGCCCCCCTACAATTCCAATATTTTTCTGTGGAAAATCATTTCCAATTTAACCCTCGCGTAGACGAGCTACCTATGCAATCAGCTGTTTAATGTATCTTGCACATGCACTGCCGTGGAAACGATACGCACTTAAATAATTAAACACCCAATTGTCCACACGATGGTTAAACCGTGGAAGTGCATAATGTTTGGGATTTAAATTCCATTATAACAGCTTCGAAATGCCAAAACTTAATTATCCCCGTAGAACCGAGAAAGTTAGGCGTTCGCGAAAAAGTGTCACGAGCGCGGTCTCACGGAAACCACGAGTCGCAGTGGCAATTTTTCGTCCGCGTAAAAGTTTGGACCGCGTACCTGGCGAATACCTGTTCCATTTTCTGGGTCTGGTCGGCAAGGCTGAATGAGTTACGCATCCGTGGCACGTGTTTATTTGGCCACGCGAATTACGTGGGCGGTTAAGACGAACGATTGCACTTACACGGGACTGTCCGCGATGCACTTATGCAATGAGCACGACCGATTATCCGAAAGATTACTGGAATAACTTTCAATAACAATGATCCGAATAAAACACCGAGGACGACAAATAATATTCGAAACATACTTTCTATTCCAATAAAGCAATCTATTCTTTTTCAATTTTATTTGAGATATACAATTGGATACAAAGTATTGTTAACGAATCAAATAAATCATTTTCAAGCAAGATATTTTTATTTATAACATATTTCTCCGTTTTTTCGAAACGTTTATTTCTACCATCTTAACACTGACTTATGATAAATGTAATGAATAAATCTCCTCGAAAATTCGCGCGCATAGTCCGAAAATAAGTTGGGCAAACATCGACCCGAGCAACATACATGTTTGTCTCGATCTTTCCTACCGTGCAGAGAATCTAACAGAACTCCCTACGGATCGTTCGTACGCGTCTCTTTCTCTTATCAATCTATCTGCTGCTATTTATCAACGCGTGTAGCAGCTGCATACGTCTAGAAATGCCAGTTGTCAGTCAGAGAAAGATTTAGGAAGAGGAAGGGATTGATAGAACGGAGAGGGTAGGGAGGAATGCAATAGTTGTTTTCGAACCGGACAACATAGCTGGACCAGTCACGAGAATAATGAATCTATTGCACCGGGACGGCACAGAGGGTTGATGGAGCCCTATTGCCGGTACCATTGCTGTCCCTCGTTTCCTGCAAAATCGTTCAGTGAACGAACTAGTTGCACCCAATGACCAGATTATTGTACCTACTACGCGTGAATGTGCTTTTCCAAAAAGTTTCTGGCCATCTTCTTAAACTCCACCGGTGATTATACGTCTTCCATTTCTCGCCTCCAGGCGTTTCGAATTCGAAATAATTTGTTCGCGCGTACATCGGAATGCTTCACAAAGCACTTGCTCCCGCGATACGCATACTTTCCATTTCGTATGACCGTAAAATGTGACGGGCACCTTGCAAGTGATCGTGCTCTGGAGAAGAAAATCGCGAAACAGAAACACGTTGCCCGATCACAATTACTCAACATCGTGCGTACGTTTCGCGTCGAACGAAAATTTCGCTCCGTGCAGGCGTCGACTGATTAACGCAGCGAGCAACACTGAACGAAAGCGATAGGTGTCGCGCACCCTTTTATCTTCCCGGCAGATTTTCATCGAACTTCCACGGGCCCGTCCGCTCGTCAAAATCGGCGGGTCCAGCGAAGAATTTTCCATTTATGGATTACACTCGTTTTGACAGGACCGCGGCGGACGCTAATGTGTTCCGCGAATCGTTGATCGAACGGGCATCCCACAAGCGACACGGGGACGCGTACGGTCCACGAGGAAATGACAGGAGAGAAAATGACAAGGGCATTCGAACGAGGTGTCCCTTCTGTTTCCACCTGGCGTGGACACGCGTAACGTTAACACTTGGAACACGGAGGTGATGCCGTGATATATCTGCGTGGTTTCCGCGTACCGGGGCGCTTTATTTTTGGCAGGCTTGGATCAGCCACGAATATGGGGGAAACCTATCGGCAGACGTTGAATTTCGTCTAATTTCAATTTCTGTGTTGCCCGTTTCCAATTGCGGGTGATATTTTACCAATCTATGTATGTACTTGGGACTGGGATTATTTGCAAGATTCGTTCGAATCAATCTTTGTTTGCACTTGTGAGTTGTACTTGGATGCACTCAGCAGGCAAATTAAAATTGAACGAGTGGCACGTTTTATACATTGCCATCCTAAATTGAAATACAACAAATGCAATATGGGTATAGCGCAGAATGATTCATCATTGATCCACAGAATCATAAATTCAGAATCAAAAATATGAATACACGTTCCTTGGAATGAACTGTACACGATTATACTTTTGCATTCAACATCCCGAACACTCTAATTTTTTAACTGACAAACGTGGAAATCGCGAAACAAACATTCTGACCCGGTGCCATTAAAAGCCAAACAGCATTGAGTTATTGTATACATCGAAATGACATCAAAATAAAGCTCCGTGTGTTAAACGGGATCCACAGCTGCACACACGTCCACCTTTATACGTGCCACCATTTTTTTTCCAATAACGCGAGATTTCGCCAATTACGTAGCCCCAGTTGTGCGCATAATTGGTCGCACGACAAAAACGTGGATCATTTTTGAAGAATTAATGCGAGCGTACGCTGGCAGGGTAAACGACAGGGTTGTCCGAGCAACAAACTTGGTTAGCGTAACGAATTATAATTAACGCGACGATTCTCTCAACCAGAGACCGTAATAGGTCGAAATAAAAATGAGAATTCTAATAATAATAAGAGGGGAAACAGGTTGCAAGCAATTAGCGGTCTTTCTGGCATTGCATTCTATTCGATTAATACGAACTATGGATCTATATTATTATTATTATTATCCACGTTTAATCTCCATCATTTTCGTCCACCGTTTCAGCAGACAGGAATAACATCCCTGACAGAGTTGCCGAAATGCAAATTTATAGGCGACATTCCAACCTCTGCAATTTTGTGCAGTTACCTGCACATCAGGTATCCCTGTACAGATTGCCCAAGAAAAATATCGAACAGTGTCTCGCGAACGATCTCGCGGTTGTCAAGATATATAGGCACATACATTATCAGTTAAATGTGTCAGACCACCGATCACTCGAAGCTATACAGAAATTAGACAACCGATTCTAATTATTTTAAGCTAGCAATTTAATTTCAAATCGACGAATCTCCAACAAACCACGCCATACTCGCGCCACTGAGAACCTGGTCCCGAATTTTTCTCGCCCCTTTTCGCACCGATCAGTCGGTCCCATAAAACGCTTGCTCCTCGCAACAGCCGCCCCCGAAATCGAAATCAAAATTCCGGCAACGGTGCGCGGAAAATGTTCGCCGCCGCCCGTAGAAATTAGATCCGGATAGAAAATGCGGTGCTCGCCGCTAATTAATCTGGTTTCATCGACAATGCTCGTCGCTGGGTCCACTCGCCCGTCTCTCAACCCCCGCCTAACAACCCCTCCGCCGCCAGACCCACCCCGCGGTACCACGTATCCAGCGGCGTTTTACATTTTTTTTGGAAGCGCACGCCGCGGCAATAATTACGCGCACGGATCTGTTTAAAGGCCACGCTGATAACGACGCACGGACGCGCGAGCGTATCCGTGCAGAGTTTATGCGCGCACCACATCGACGAGGAAATTGAACAATTCCCGTTACCGCAAGGCACACATCGCATTATTTATCCCGGATAATAATGAATTGGTTCGTCAACGAGAATACCTGCTTTCCAGCGCTGGCTTCCATTTGCGTTCTGTCGCGTGTAGGTACTCCAACCCTTTCGTCGTCTCTCTTTTCCGCCCTCGTCCACCCCTGTGTCTGTCTGTGCCTCTTTCTCTACCCGTTACACCGTTGCCTGGCCGGCAACCTCGTTCCCGTGTGCACGGTTACCGTGCGTGCGAATGTACACCAGTGTGTGCGTTTCAGTGTTTACGCGTGTGCGTGCGTGTGAACCCCCGTGACAATTCGCTCTGTCTCGTTTCGACGCTGTTACCGAGAACGATGCCTGCGATTGTCAGTGTTTACCGCGTACATATTATCGTGATGACGTTGCGGCGTTATGCCGATCTGCAGAGGGGAGCGAAAAATCGCGGAAACTTGTGTTCGATTGTTTGCGTCTGGACCGACCGGACATGGATTTCCAGGGAATTATAATTATTCCGGTGAACGCGGCACGCTGTACAACCGCAGGGTTGGATGGTCGACGAGTCGGCCCTTGATTAAGGGATGCGGTAGAATTGTGAGAGATGTTTTCCGTTTCTTCCTCGTTGTTGATTAACCACTGCCGAACGATATCAGGTAAAGAATCTTTGTTGAGTGCTGAGGTGTCGCGTGCACGTATTATGCAACATGAAGTGCTATGTAGTTCGTTTAGAAGAACGTCAAGTCATCATTTGGGGACGCAGATGGGTGCTGTTGGGTGTAGGATGATCGCCAATTTTATGATCATCAGAAAGAGTTGAGACGCGTCTAATCAACATCGTCAACCTGTCGACAGATCTGAATTTCGAAGATATCGCTACGTATGTCCATTCACCGTGGACTCCGCCAATCGAGGACCGAGAATGGATTTTTCCCGTGCGTTCGATAGTCGCGTCCGAGATTTTCAATTCGCTGCAACAACGCTCGCCGCAATTCGATTTACGAAGTAACAAAGCGGCGCGCCCGCGACGCAATTTTATATTAGATTGTTAAACATAAAGGAGGAATTGTTCGGCGCAGAAATTGAGGGGCCATGTAAAAGAGGAACGAACGAACTAGCAAAGACAACAACGGAACCGGGAGCAAAAGCAGAAGCAAATAAACGTCAGCAATGAAACGTCAAAGAGATGCTGCTGCATCAAAGGAGAAACGAGAGCGGCGACGAAGCTGGAAACGGCAAGCCACGTCGCTCGAATTCGATGCATAAAAACGAGACAGGGAAAGAGGGGATTATAATATAAATGAAGGCACCTACCTGCTCTGTCAGATAGTTCAACGAGATCGCCGGCGGAACGAAGAGAAACCGTGGAGTAAAGGAAGGCGAACTCGATCGGGTGGAGCAAAGAGAAGCAGAAGGAAGGACGGAGGGCGCGATTGGAGAAAAGTCGCGGACAAGAGGAGAAGCTGATGAAGAAGACGCGAGATGCGGGGGGAGTGCTCGGAATGAGCAGAGAATGGAGAGTCATTTGAGGATTTGAGAAGGTGGACGAAGGAACGTAGATAATGATCTAGACATTAGACTAATAATGATAAGAATAATAAGAATAATGTCAAACTATGTATGAATTGTATTTTATAGAAAAATATGCATACGCCCAACACGGCGTATGGAAAAGAAAGCAAACATCGAATATTACCGGTGCCGATACCCCTTTCGCGTGAAAATAAAACACGAAGACCGCCGGCAATAGACTCGCGCATAGAAACAGAAACGGGGGAAACAAACTGCAATAAAGGACAACGTTAGAAAGGGGTGTATGCAAAACGAACTCCTCTTCTCTCCCGCGGGGATGGCGGACGCAGAGATAGGAAAGAAGAAAGTAAAATGAGAACAGAGAAAGGTGAACGGTGGCGGAGAAAAATAAAGAGAATCGAAGGGGTGAACGCGGGACACACGGACGACGCGGAAGGGAGAAACGAAGAAAGGGCGGTAAAGAGAGAGTTGCAAGCTTGTAGGAGAGGGCGAGCGGCACCCCAGCTTCGCGAAGGGATTGGAGAGGTGCAGAAGAGGGTGCACGGTGACAGAGCAAGGGTAAAAGAGGAGCGAGACAGGTGGAACGGTGGAAACGGGGATGGAAGACAGGAAGAACAGAGAAGGGTAGAGGACGGTGTACCGATGAATATGACAGATTATAATTTTGCGCTGGGGATGGCGCGGGGTGATGGTAGGAGCAGAAGGTGGAGGTGCGCCGGTCTACGCTGATGGAGGAGGTGGTCGTCGTCGTAGCCGATGGAGATGACGCTGGAGGTGGAAGTCGCCTAGGCAGATGGAGGTGCAAGAGAGGATGGAGGGAGAGGGGCGAGCAAATGCTGTCAAAGCAAAAAGGACGGGAATGGAAGAAAGGGGGCACGAGGGGTTAAAGTCGCGCTCGTGACTCTTGGCGTTTCCAACCTGGAAATGCATGGCCACCCTCTTGCACGACCTCCTTCCTACTTCCGATTCACCGATCCGACCCATTAATGTATTAATTGCTTCTTCTTTTGTGCGCGTGTTTCCGAGACAGGGATAGTACAGGAGAAAGTTCGACTTGATTAACCCTTCTAAGGCAGGCTGACTTTTCCCCTTCTTTTTATTTGCATGTAACATTCGCTGATTTTGTATTAAGTTTTGAGCAATTGGGTTTGGTGCGCAGGTGAGGGTGGCGTTACACTGGCGGGAAATAAATTGCTGACTGAGACTTGCTCGAATTGATCACGATGCTGTTGGGACGATCGTTGATTATTTTCAATGGTTCACGCATCGTGAAACAGATCGTCTAATTATAATATTGCGATAATGTAGAACTCGGTATATAAAATTGCGATATTTGGGTGCATTACGTATTGGGAACAGTGGAATTCTTTGGGAAAGCTGTCGACACTGTATTTTGCAATACAATATAATATTTTCATATTAATGGAGGTAATGATTTGTGCTAGAATCAATGAGAAATAAAATGTGTAATAAACAAGTATACGACGAGCATGCAGATAAGATACTCGAGTAGTAGTCGTAAGCGTAAGTAGTTGCAGAAGTTATTGGTTGGACGTAGCAAGTAGAACGTGTATTTAACACGTAATACAAAAACAGCTTGCGCAGGAACTGTATTTGTATCGTACTTCACCAAAGTTAACAGTAATAATGTATCCATATTTTAATTACGAATACATTTCGAGCTTCCTTTCATTGAAACGAACGTTCGACTTTCTTTGTTCCTCCAGTACATAGTAGAACTTCGATTGATACATCTGTATAAATTGGTAATCAGGAAATCAATTAGAGATGCGGGCGAGCTACTCTAGATAATCGATGTTCTACTGCATGCTACATAATTGATTAGTAATTGTTAGCCGTGGCTAGTCTACGCCGCGTTCTACACGAGACACTATATCGTACTCCTCGTAGATCTATATGGAGGTTGACTGAACACCGTTCCACCTGTCTAATGACGACGTCTGTTTCTTTGCGCGTAGTGACCTCTATACCCAAGACACACACTGCTTTACATTTACTCTTACAAACGGTACGACCATGAGTTTCGTATAATACAGTATTTGAAAGTGTACAAAATTCTAAATTGTGCAACTCGCTTTCTTTAAATTCCGAGTTTCATTTGACACGAAAAGATAATGCTAACGATACTTTACCAACTGAACTCGATTAAAAATCTATCACTAAAAAACTGTAGATTAACCCACCAAATCGTTCCAAAAATAATACCACTATTTTAATAGATTAATTAATACATTACATTTTCGCCATACAAAACAATATTGTCTCGAATTTATGTATCTCGACTGAAATAGTCACTGTCCATCGCTGAACATCTCTCTCACCTGTATCTGAACTTCGTGCTACATCGCGCACATACAAAATTCTCTCTTACATTTACAATGAACCGATCGATCGCAAATTCATTGCAAAGCCCCAAACGATTTAAGGATCGCCGCCGATAATTTGATACAGGCACAGTGGCAGTTTTGAACACGTGAATGCGTTTCTGTTTAGTGGTATGGCCAGAGACTTCTGTAACGACTATTATCACGTAGGGCTTGAACTGGACGGCGGGCTAACAAGAATAGTAGGGACAGTGCTGGAATAGGGTACGGAGGTCGCGGTCGCGGTCGCGACTTCCGGTTCTTACGCCGACTCGTAGACGCCGTGGGAACCGACTTCCTCCGCGCTCTTCTTCTTCTTTTTTTTCTCTCCTTCCCATGCGTGGTGAAAGTAAGGTGGCCGAAGGCGTGCGTGCCTTCTCGATCCCGTACTTTCGTACGTGCACGCAACTCTTCCGTTCGCTCGTTTCTTTTTTCTTTTCCTTTTTTTTTCAATGCTCCCGAACAACGCCGCTGTTGCGCCGGAAATCGATACACCGTTAATCCTGCTGGTTCTTAACGAAGATGCGCCACGATTGAAACGAGCGTGAATGAATCCCTGATCCATTTGCATCGCTTTAAGCATCTATGAGTGGGGATCAATTTCGCGATAGATAAACGACTTTGCGATACAGTTTTTGTGTTATTTTTGTTCTCTCATGTTTAATGAACTGTAGGATGTTCCTATAATAATCCTATAATCTAACTATTACATGCATCGTGATTTTTAATTAGAATGATAATATCTACCTTAATGTCATTATCAATTAGCCGAACGTCTACATTATAAATTATGAATTTTCAATCCACTAAAGCCGTCCATTTTAATATACCTCAATATTCTACAATACGTTCATGTGAGAACATCTACATTTATTTGCTATATTAATTGTAATTGGTAGTCATAATAACAATAGCGGCTGTTTTACCTTTATCGACACTGATACTGCGCAGTCCGTTAAAAATCGCTACATCGTTATCGCTTAATAGAGGTATATCATAATTAACAAACACAAATGGTTTCGGACTGTTTGCAATTGTTTGCCGATTCTTGATTCAATTGATTGTTACCATTCGCAAAATGGAACAGTTTCAGTAACCAAGCATTGTTAGTGAATTTTTGCGGCTACTTGCACTCCGAACTTTGCAATAATAACAACAACATTGATTCCATTCTGTAATAATCGACAGCACATATACACTGAATCGAAAAACTTTTCATACATTCGATTATGTATTAATAAAATTGTCGCAAATTCATGATCTGCTGTTCAAAAATAATTCGAAATATCGTATGAGAGGGTAATAATATGAGGGATGCAAACAAATATTTAAAAACAGCAAACATATGCACCGTAATCAACATTTGCCAGATACCTTTGCAATATCTACCTTTACGCAAAATGATAAAAATCGTTCGCGATTAAGAAAATCATCTACAATACTTCGTCTCTCGCATACAAAACCATTCCGTTGTCACGAAACGGCGAAAATATTGTTTTCAGCCGATCTCCAACGCAAAGTTAAAAACGCCAATCGCATTTCCCAAATCTCTTTGCGTATAAAACTCGTTAATTATTTTCAACGAGCTACAAACAGCTCTCCCATACAGTATTCCTGTTCTTCGTTCCGCGAAGATGAACCTCCGCGATTACACGTCGCCCGAGTAAAAGTGTGAAAATTTTCGGCGCGAATTTTCCGACAGGAAAGTCGAAGCTTTCCTCGAAACGAATTAAACCGAAAAATCGAACCGAACATCGTTCAGCATAACAGCGTCTTAGTCCCGACGAGGCATCAAACTCGTTTCCCCTTCGACACAATACGCTACGGAAAGAAGAGGAAGAGGGAAAAAAGAAGGTAAAAGAAATACCGTATCACAATTTACCGTTTCCCCGGCATGTCTGCCGTTATTTTCGGGCCAACCTGCGCTTATGCCGGCTGGAGATCAGTGAATGAAACGGGGTAAATAAATTCATGATTGCGCGCGGAACGTGGAAGCAGAATTGCCGCGAGGATGTCGCGAGTGAATGCGTTTTCACTTAAGAAAATCTCGTCCTTTCTTCGTCGGCCGTTACGTTCTTGGACGACGTCGCGACGCGTCCACGGGAGCGTCGGCGGCGGCGACGTCGTCGTCGCGTGCATCGATTCGAGTAGCGACTCGCGGGACTCAAGTATAAAGCGAGCGCGTTTGAAAGACGAGCGAAAATAAAAACGGGCGGCGTGCATCGAGTTGGCGATCGATGCCGACGACGTCAGGATCTACGACGGATGATTAATGATCGCGATAGAACGTCAGATCGACTTGCACCGTCGTAGAGAATAATTGCCGTCCGTGTGGTGCTATCGAAACGAGAGAGCGATTTATATTTCATGGAAATATAGAGGAAATATACAAAAATGCATATTGCACTTTTCTAGATAATGGTAACAATGATTATCGAAGGGTCCAAAGCAACGAGGAGGCAGCCCCGATTTTCGACAATTTGAGTGGGCCAATAGCAAGCTAATTCAGAAGGAAGTCTTTTTGCAAATATGCTATAAATTCGTAGAACATTGGGGCTGCCTCCCTTTTGGCCCAAAGAGGAAAGAAATAGAGCGACTAAATTTATTATTGATCGTGCTGATCAATAGTTTTAGACGCAATAATATAATAATGATAAAATGAAATAAAAGTTGTATACGGCGAGATCTTCTTCCAATTCGCCTTCTATATTGTCTGGTATCAGTCCATTATTAAACCAGGTATCATTCCCCCCGCTGCACATCTTTTTACGAAATCTTAATAGTTAACAATCGCCCCGAATTTCAGACAGGGTACACGTAACTAAAACTGCGTAATAAGCGGTGCTGCCTCCACTCGATTCCCGAATTAGCAGAGTAAAACGGAAAGATCGATAGAATGGGGAGAACGAATAAAGAAAAAAAGGATTTATAATTGAAATTGTTTCAGGTTACCGGCGAGCTTTATTATACGAGCCAAATTGTTTCGTTCATTATGCCGGAATTCAGTTGAAATTGCGAGTTAATTAATACTAATTCAGAGTTGATTCGCGAAAATTCTCGCTTAATTATACAAAGGGCTTTGTCTACTTTCGGCGTGCTGAACTTTCCGGTTTTGTAAAAACCGCCGCGATTCCAGTGTCTGACTAAATGAATTTTTATTTGGAAAAATATCTTCCTTACCGCCGCCACCGCCGGCCACTATTTAAATAACGCTGCTCCTGTGGAAATGTTCGAGCATCAGCTTGTGTTCAACGGCGTTGCATTCCAGCCTGATTTCCGTGTCTGAACGTTTTCTCGTGTTATCCCTGCCCAAGGGGTATAACGGGCTTTCTCGAGCAAATACCTGCGAATTTGCCACATTTTTTATTTAACTTTTAAGCTCGCCCGTGGTTACGTCAGCTCACGCTCGAAAACAGTGTGGAGGACAGGAAATTTCAAACAATACCGACAATTCTTCTCTTTTTTTGCTTTCTTTCTTCCCTTGGCGATAGGTTGAAATCGGCATTTCGCATTTATTCTTTTTAACGAATAGAACGTTTATTATGCTATTTACTCTACAGCGAATTAATTAACTCCAAGTCAGAGTACAATGGAATAAGCATGTAAAAGGATGATCACTCATTAAATCAGCAGCAAAAGATCACCAGTAATATGTAATTACCATGCAATTCCTCCCCAAAGAAATTATTAAACGCGATTAAAGCACCAGAAACCAAGCGCATCATTACTATCAACACTATCAACGCATCATCCCCCTTCGCTTATTCGCCGCCTCGCCGAGCTTCCGGACAAACCTCGATACTGTCTCTCGATCCGCCCCCGACCAGCGCCGTCAACCGCCCTAAACAAAAAGAAGCTCGTCGACGTTAAACAGCAGCGCAGCGGAATGCGTTCGCCGAACAACGCGGTGAACAAACATAGTGGCTGGTGTGTTCGTCACGCGATCCACGGAGTGCCGCGTGGAAAGGCGAAACTGGAGCAGATCTCGATCCCGTTGGCGGAACAACGAACACGATTATCAAAGCGACGGCCTCTGATAACCGCGAAGAAATCGACAACGATACCGCGGCCTGACTGCTGCTCGTGAACCGGCGACCCGGCGGGAATCGAAAAACGAGCATCCACGCCGCGATATCGGGCAAGGTGTGCTCGAGCTTTCTATTAGACGCGTTGAACGCTCCGCGCCCTACAGACGAAGAGCTTCCGCGAATGAATATGCACTTACGGGGAAACGCGAACGCGCCGACGAGATAAAGGGCGGGTAATTAATGGAAATCGGGTCCGTCGACGCTCGATGGAACTCGAAAGACAGGCAGGTAAATCTTTTTCAAACCCCTTCCCCACCCCCGTCCCTCGCGTCGCATCTCGCGAGTTTCTTTTTCTCCTCGTCAGCGCCCTATTTCGCCTGGTGCCTCGATCGGGTCCCGTTCACCTTGTTCCCCCTGCACCTCCTCTTCGTCCTCTCCTCTTTGATAATGGATTTCCCTGGCGCTCCGTTCGGAGGTACGCCGCGGTTTCGCCCTTCGAGAGGCGGCCGAAATAGAATCAAACGACGACGCAGGGGAATTTACATATTCGTCGATTTGCGGTAATGCACAGTTCGACGATGACGACGAATCTCTTCCGGTTCTCTGTGCGAAACTCGCTGGGGAGGGACGATATTGTTTATCGACGGCGTAGGGGGTAAGTAAGATGGTTCCTGTGTCGGGATTTGGATCCAGTTTTTAGAATGCGCGGGGAATTCTGTGTGAATATGATTTCTTTGTTTTTATACATATTGAAAAGATATTGTTAGAGGTTTTCGGTGATGGTTCGGCGCCATATTTTAGTGTCCACTGTATTGGTGGATAAACAGCGACTGATTGTGCGTAATTTTTGTGTAAATTTTCGACTGTATTGTTTAATACATCATTGGAATAACAGGAGCACAATTTGTAGAAAGTATATTTATATTTTACTATAGACAGTCCATGTACCCCTCGTGTAATCTTCAGATTGCGCATGTTATTTGAAATAGTTGCACGAAGTCACAAATTCTTTACATTCATATATCACCACTTCATTAGCCACGATCTCGAACGATACCAACATTATCCCCCTAGCTGACGCGGCGTACCAACTAAGCTCCTACGCAATATCAATCTCTCTAACCGGAAGCTGTACAGATCCGACTCTAAAACAGTGTCAGCCTGGTCGCGTTTAAACCCCGAACATGTATTCTCCGGTTCGCACCTGATTGTGCGTGAGTGGAAAAGCGATGAGGTGGAAATTGTATTGGTACAATGGCAAGGTTCTAGTGACTTTAATCGAGCCAACGTAATCATTCGAATAGTAACTTTAGTCTATTGAGAGATCACACAGATTTCTAAATAAATCAGAATGCGTTTGAAATAAGTGGACAGTGTGCGGACAAAAATACGAGAGAATTTGTATTTCAACCCTTTCGATATACGTGTAATCAACCGAGGAACATAAAGTGTATTATTATCGTCTAATAGGATAGCGAATTCCAAGTTCACTAATATTTCCTGCGCTGCTCGTTAACGTTCCATGCATCATTTACATTCTCGTCCCCCGATAGTCCGGTTCGAGGTAATTTTAAAACCCTTGTAAGTTACTTACATTGCCGGCTTAGTAAGTTTCGCTCGCATTACAAGGATTTTGAGTTAGAAATTTAAAACGCGATGCACCCATCGCGAGGTGAAGGTAGACGAATTTTTGTTCGCCGAAATATTTCCTGCCGTACAAAATTACCAATAAAATCTGCCCCCTCTCACCTGTAATTTCTTTCGACACTAAACATGCTGTATACAGGTGTCATACGAAACAGCACATCGACTCCAAGACCGAAGATCTTGTCGCAAAGGCCAGTCGCAAAAGCATGTCCAATTTCCGGTAAAATTGTATTCGTTGAGGTTCCATCGTACATTTTCCCACGCACAATTGGAGGGCTCTCGAAATTTGGTCTTACCCGTTTCCTGCGCGAAGGTGTTCAATTATAATTTCTTGCCCAGCGAAAGCAACGACCAGCCTCAAACTGACTACGAAACCAAGGCGATGTTCCCTCGCAGTGAATTGCACAGTCCGGGACGAAAACGTCAGAAGGACGTCGTCCAAAGAAGAAAACGCATGCGATCGCCACGTGCGTGTCGCGAGTACGGTGCACAGCGGCGTGCATGTGTAAACTCGTGCGAATGTATTTCCACCCGTTCCGCGCTTCCGTATTAGTGAAATCTCCCCGATCGTGCGAAATATAGTTGGCTGGCCTAGTACGGCGGATGGTATACGTCGAAAACGTTCTCTGACGGGCTCGAACAAGCTTCCCGTGCGCACCGCCACCTACACACCCACACAGCGGTGCCATTAACGCTACGATCGAGTCGTAAAGCACCCCACACAGCCCCAGGCAGGCGACCCATACCCGCTGTCGTCGTGTACGTGTGTGTACACGAAGGGAACTAAATTTCCACGTTGCACGATGGAGCATTGCCCCTCGTGTCACATACACTCCGTGAAGCTGTGGGTGCGACTGGGAGACGGTTAGCTTCGTGGAGAGAGAGACAGGGTGAGGATAGGAGGGGTGGGTATTCGCGTACATAGAGATCCGTTTGGGTGTGTCGGTGGTGGACGTGTACTGGTACCCCTATATATGCACATATATATATATACGTGTACATATGTATATATGTTTCCACATATAGGTTCTCACATATATATATATGTATATATGTAGATATATATATAGTAGCCGCGTTAACACGTACGACAACCCTCCCCTATTTTCTCTCGAAGAGGGGAGCTCTTCCAGCACTCCCACCAACCTGAAATCTACTTGTGCCACCCCTTTGGCCCACCCTTCTCCTCCCTCTCTCTCGCTTTCTTGCTTGCTGTCTCGTTCATTCCGCCATTCCGTCTCTGTTCGTTGGTAACTATATAGATCGGCAATTCTCGTCTAGCTCGGGGAATATCGGCGTACGCTGTCCTCGTCGCACCCCGCGTTATCCAACCCTCCTGTCCAGCAGTTTCAATTTGTTATTTTTACAGCATTTTACCCCCTTCCTCTCTGTAGACCACCATCCGCCCTCTCTCTGCTTGGAATTCTCTCTTTTCACCCGCTTCTTTCTCTCTCTCTCTCTTCGTCCCATCTCCCGGCGTCTGTCCCTTTTTATCGTTTCCACCCTCTACCCTCTCTCTCCCCTCCTTTACCAAGCACACCACCTCTGTCTTTCTTCGTTTTTCTCCCCCACGCTGTCGCGCCGTCTCTGTCGCTTTTTTCAGAGGCCCTCTTTCTCCGTACTTCTCATTCCCGCGAGCCGCGACGTCCCTGACAGGGGCGAGAGTAGTCGATGGGGGGGACGAGCTTTAATTGTGTAGTTATTATGTTTTCTGAAAGTTTTAATTATGTCGGCCGGCGTGTTTAGATCGTCGACACTTTCCACGCCTCGTCGATGAACCGTTTACGAAAAACCTGCGCGCACACTGCGACTACGGGGTCGTTGGTGTGAGTTGTTTTTCCAAGTGCGATTTCTTCAGTTCCAGCCGATCGAGCATAGTTCGATTCAGAGCCTCCTTATCCCGGGCCACCGTGAAGTATCAGGCGCTACCCTCGATCTTTCTGAATCGAATGTGCGTGCAATTACATTTGTCCTACCTGTCGATCGAAAATAAGAAACCCGACTGATTGGCGAAACGTGACCCGGTCGAATTCAAGGATCGCACGTGCACCGTGTAAAATATCGTGACCGATCCATTCGCGGGGAAAACGCGAAACAATTTTGTTACATGAATTCATAATTACTTTCCATGCCATTCCACTACTCCTCTCACAAATTTTGGGTTACCTGTTAAACCGTTTCTTCATCGTCCCTTAATTTTCCAAAAAAAAACCTATGCATAGTAGTTTCCTTTTTAAACATTCGCGACATTCCCTTCGGTTTCGGTTTTTCGAGAACGCCTGCAGGACGATTGCCTCGAAAAATAGTCCCGCCGATACCGTACGAACTTATTCATGGAATCTTCCCACGACTCGGTGCCGCCACGGCTAGAGACCACCGGCTCCTGGGTCGATCTACGATTTTTCGAAAAGGAGACACGGCGGAAAAAGGCCGAGGAGGGTTGGAAAAGGTTAGGAGGATAAAAAGGTCCGTAGAAATCCAATAGACGCGGGCATCCCCGATCCCTTGGAACACCTTAGGCAGCAGCAACCCTTACCGTGCAGACTCGAGCGAGCGAACGAACGAGGGTGGGTTGCGCGCGCACGTATCGATCCATGGCCAGCAATCGATCGATCTATATATACACATGTATATATAACTCGACGTGTACGTGACACGTAGCACGTACATATATACATATACCTATGGACGTGCACAGACACACACACGCGCGCGCGTGTGGTCACACACCGATCCACGGGTCAGAAACGTGGTCGTGTCAGAATGTGCGAGTAGTATGTACGTACATGCATGTGTGCACAGCGGTTCGAGCGTGTCACGTATATATCGTTGGCTCGATCGATAGTTGGTGCTCAGCCAGTCTCGTGGTAGGTGTTAAAGGACGAAACCAGCACGACCTACGCAAGGTCCTCCGAATACGTCCGCCAGAATCATTAATCCGTTCGATCTTATTCCGATCGCAGGCATCCTCTGGTGAATCGTGGCCAACGGTGACCAGTAGTCCACGTTCTCTTCTATCTCTTCCCATTTTCCTCCACGCTTTCCCTCTCCGTTGTTGCGTTCTTTCGCCGCGGCTCGCTTTGCGGCGAATTTTTCATCGTTCCTTTTTATCAGCAACCCCCTTCGTACGCTGCCTAGTTCGTATTGTATTCTCTTTGGTGGGCTCTTCTGTTCTTTCTCCTTTTCGCCGGATTCCATTGTTCCCCTAATCCTGTTCTTCTTGCCTGTCCCTCTCTCCCTCATTCTCCCGTCTTTTGACCTTCCGTTTATCTCGATGCTCCACCACTTTGCTGAATTTTACATGCTCCCCCTTGGGCGTGCACCCTTCCCCCTTCGTCCACTTACTCCCTTTTTGGAACAAACTTTTTTACCCAACATCTCGTTCGTCCCTTTTACCCCCTCGTTCTCGTTCTCCCTTTAATTTTCCCTTCCGCGATGCATCTTCTTCCACAACAGTTTTCTACCCCTCGGTTTTCCCTATCGCTTCTCCCTGCTTCTGTATCATTTTCCGGCGCAACTTTTCGACGGACCTTCGCATTCTCTCTCTCTCTCATTCTGTCTTCCTCCCCCATCGCACGGGGGTGCAAGAAGCAGGGACTTCACGCATCTCTCTATTCCCCTCCGTGGCCGTTCTACTCCACGTTAAATGTCCCCTCTGCTTCGCCCACTTTTTTTTCCACCGGCTCCAACGTTCTCTCGGTGATTCTTCTAGCAGTGTACGTTCGATCTATCGTTCCCGAAGCACGCAAGGGACACAGCCGTGAACGTGGGTGTAGCCGCGCGTAGTAGCGCCTCCTGAAGGTATGTCAGCGAAGCAAGAACGAAGTAGAAGGTAATTCCCGACCCTTCTCTGTTCGACTATCACCTCTTGCCGCCTCGTAGAGCTGCCTCGCCACAACGTGCCCCACCTTCGAGTCCAAATTTAGACACGCTTCCCCCGTTGTCAAAGAAGGAGGAAGAACAAGCATCCACGTGTACCTCCACGGACACGCGTTTCTTTCTGCTCTGCGTTGCTTCGTGGCTGTACACTGTACTGTACACTGTACTGTACACTATACGCACATACAGTATGCATATACGTATATGTATAAATATATATATATATATATACATATATACACAGAGTTATCACGAATCATGCAGTGCAGCGTGTCTGTATACATACATGCACGTACATTGGTGGTGTACGCGCGAACGCCACGCACTTGGCTATATATTTAAATAGATTTATGGGATTACATACTGTGTGCACGCGTGTGCGCGTACAACCCGGTAAGTCGGTTGATTTACATCGCGCCGAAAATACACCTTGTCCATTACGGAACCTCCGCTCGTCCCGAGATAAATACTTATCCGGCGAAATTAAAATCCCTCCGCCAGTAGTCGCGGAATACGCGAGGCGGCGGCGTACGAACGGAAGTGGCGTGGCGTAGAGAACGAACGACGCCAGGTCGAGAGGAAAGGAGAGGCGCGTTAATGCTCGGACACGATTTCGCGTTCTCCACCACCCTCCGCCTCTCTGTACCCTTTTTCCGTCCCGTCTGTTCGTTCCTTCTATCTTAGACCCGCGGCGGCTACGGCGAGTATCGTTCTCCCCTGTCCCGTCTCTCTGACCTCCCTTTTACTCTTCCCGGCGATCTTTCCCTCGCTCTCTTCCTCCTTCTCCCCCTCCCTGCCCGCCTCTTTTCTGCCTACCCCCGGACCAGCTATCGCCGCGCGCGCGGGCACACGTATCCATCCGCCGTGCACGGAGGTCGGAGAGAAACAGCGGAGTAAGCGAGAGCGATGAGAAATATTACGGTCTGCTCGGGTGAGAGAGAGAAAGAGGGGGTGATGTGGAGGGTGGAAAATAGCGAGCGAGAGGAGCGAGTAATGGACTGATGGGGCTTGTGTATTGGTGAGAAGCGTCGAGGGAACGGGGAGGTAGGACGAGGATGGAAATACACTCGGTTGGAAATAGCGTGACGAGGATAGAGATCGGGGAGAGAGGCGATATTCGAGGCACGAGCGGCAGATGGAGAGAGACGGGGGTAGAAGCAGAGATAGCAGAGAAGTAGCAACGGGTAGCCGAGGGAAGAAGACGGAGGTATCGGGGCGGCTGGCTGAGCGAGAGGGAGCGGAGAGAAAGGACAGAGTTGAAATGAGGAGGGACAAGGAGGGTGGATAAACGAGTGGGTGGTGGATGGACGAGGATGAAAGATAGGTAGATGGAAAGGAACGAATAGAGACGAGATATGGAAAGAACTGGTTGGACGAGGATCGAGGCCCTTCTACTCTTCTTCTTCTTCTTCTTCGCCTTCTTCTTCGTTCGCTTCTCTTTCTCGCTGCACATCCGACCTGCACGACGTGCGGCCTGCCTGTGCGCGCGGGCGCGCGCGCCTGTATTTCTTTCTTTCTCTAGACTTTCAGCGTCGTTAGACAGCCTTCGCCCGAGTCCCCTCTCTCTGAAATATCTCTCCGAGAATATTATAGAAACGGCGATGGCGGTGGTGTTGCCTGGGCTCCTCGAGAACGATGGTCTACCATCGCGTCTCTGGATTATTGTATTATACATCTGCTAGAACTTTTTTCGCGCCACCGCCGCGCCTGGCACGCGTTCCTGGGGTGTTTTTCCTCGACGCTGCGCGCACCCTGTACGCGACGACCCCTGCTGTCTCTCTGCTATCTCTGTTTTCCCTTGAAGGGTCGTCATTCGTCGTCCGGCGAGGGAAGGGTGCAGTTTCCAGGACGCTGAAAAATAACGCGGAATCGCGTCGAAGAAACAGAATGATCGTTGTCTATCCTCGGGAGATACGCACGAAATACAAACGGGGTTCGATGAAACATACCTGAATGTAACTTTAACATCGTTAACATCGTTTTGTACAGTCGAGCATCCCCGTAACATCGAGAATAAAATTGAAGAATGATTTTTTCGAAAATCCCGGCGAAACAGATTCGAAAGGTGAGACTCCCAGCCGGGATCTCCGGTGCCGGGCCGATCGAAAACACGAACGCTCATACGAGAATCGTGGGGAACATCGCATAGACGAGAGAGCTAACGAGAACGCCGCGGTACTTCTGCTACGTGGTTCCTGTGGGGGTTGGTTTTCGTAGGATACGCTGGTAGCACCGTGTGCACCACCACGAGGAGTGGACCGGCAGGGGAGCACCGGCGTAGAGGAAGAGAGAGAGGACGAGAAAGGGAGCCAAATGTATCCACCTAACCTACCTACCGCAGGGCAAGAACAGATGAGAGGAGATCCCTCTCTGCCAGCCTTCGGGGAAAGGGAACGAGGCGAGGCTCTCTCCTCGAGTCTGCCTCTTCTCCCTTCAAAGCATCCTTTGTTCGCTTGTTCATGGTCCCCTGAGACCCCGCGTCCTTCGCGTTTCCTTCCAACCAGTGCCGTACGTCAAGCTTCGTTACGACCGATCTACACGCTTTTTCACATTGAAACAATTGGTCCGGGAGAAAAGAAACTATTCTACCACCGGCCACGCGGAGGACGCATCGCGTGCAGTTCACGGGGTGTCAGTTTTCAAACGGAACGAGAGAATTACGTCGCTGTTATCGACGATGAATATTTTGTCGCGCGGGAAGAATCGTTATCGCGGAGAACGAACGAAAGCCAATCAAGCTCGCCTAGTGGGTACGGTGGTTGTCGTTAAACGAAGCGGCGCTACGGAGACGAAGATTTCGAACCGTCCTCGATAACTTTCACGCCATTTACGTTCCCAGTCGAGATAAAGGTACATCCTCCGGTATCGACGGTCTCTTCTAATCAACTTCCGGATCCATCAGAGTCCAGCCGTTTTTTCTTCGTTCGCGAACCCACCCGACGCCTCACGGCCCTGCGCTCCATTCGCCCTCTCTGTCTCTCGTTCGGTCTCTCTCCCTGCTTTTCCCTCAACCCGTTGGATTTTCTTCCCTCTCTCCGCCGCCCCTTTCCACACGCAGCATCCCCCTGACTACGTTCTCCGCTCGTTCGCCAGGTCGACACGGGATTGGCCAGCCGGTCGACCAATAGCGCGCTCCCGTTATGGACCTGGTGCATTCCCCACACACGTGGTTGACGTATGTCCATATTCCTAGGGTGGGTTGCGCGAAAAACGTCGAAAAGTTTTGTTTCGGGCCGGATCGCGCGTTATACGAGAGAAACGATGACACGTATGAAAAAGAACAGAGAACGCGGAAGGAGGGAGGGAGATAGACATAAAGAGAGAGATAAAAAGGCTATGGTGAAAAAGGAGAGACGAAAGAGCAGCGACGGAGCGAAGCAGTCGGGCCGAGCTGAACAGAGACGCAGGGTGAAAAAAGGAACGCGAAGGGTGGTGTAGCGGCGATGGGATGGACAGAGACGAGGAATACGGCAATTGCATCAGCGAAAGGAAGAGAAACGACCGGCAGACGAGGAGAGAGATCGTGGTAGAAACGTGACAGAGAGGGCGTGTGCCCACGTTCGTTAGCCGGACGGAGACGGCCTCGCAAGGGTTACGACCGGTGCAACGGAGACGCGAGAAGAGAAAGATCGAGGGAGAATAAAAAGGGGTAGGAAAGGTGGTAAAGAGAGACGAATGGCTGAGTGTGTGCTCCCCTTTCCTCCGTGTGTGTGACGACGTTGATGTGAACCGGCAACCACGTGGCTCTCCTCTCTCTTTCTCTCTCTCCCCCTTCGTCCACCTTCCGCGTCTGTCTGTCTTCTTGCCCCAGACTTTTCTCCCTCTTCGTCTGCCTCCTTGGTTCCATCGGTTATCGCGATACGCGTCCCTCTGTCCCTCCGTCGACGTCGAATAGCGCCTCCCGCTCGTACATAGCTTTCAGGCCCCTGCGGCTGGCGAAACCTCCGACGCCACTTCGCCAGATGCAACGCCGCAGTCCCGCACTGCAGTTGCAGCGTGTCGGTGCACGGGTCCCGTCGGTTGCGTCCTCGTGGTGCACGTTTCACCAACCCCGTGGACCGCCGCACGACGAGTGCACCTGAAATTATGCGACACGAGCCGGGAGACAACGGATTAAACCTACACCCTTGTACCCCTGGTGGTTGCGAACATTTTGCTTCTGCCCCTTCGCGTACTTACTCTTTGTTTCGCGATGGGAACGGGTCGTGTGGAACCTACCTGTGGGGGGTGGGTGGCGCGCAATACAGGTGCAGGAATGTTAGGTATGCCTGTTTGTTCTACTATGACGATGCGTGCAGAATTATCTTCTCGTTTAAGTACGAACGAAGATTCACGCGTGTCCATGCGCACGGGACATTCCCGTTTAATCGGCGGTCAACACTGCGGCGAGCCAGGTGTCCACGCGACCGTTCCACCGATCGCCGGTCGGATAATTGTTCGCAATCACGATGCTCCTTTGAGAGACGCGACGTTTTTTCTGATATAATCACGGCCAATCAACGCGGCCGTCCCGCAATTTATCGGGCTCCCCTCGATCAAGTGGAAAGCGAAGGGGGCTGTTAATATTCCGAACGATATCTACCCATGCACACTTCTTTATATCGCGCGACCGAACGTGCTCGACTACTTATCAATTACCGGCACGTTAACCCCTTAACCGGCATGCCGCGGCTGACTGCGAGTAACATTTTCGTCCCGAAGTGCATTCTGCGGCCGGTTTCGCGCATATCATTGTGTTCCACCTCCGGAGAGCGGTTATCAGTGTCGACTGTACAACTTGATTCTAAGGGTCACAGATCGGAGTAGATTATTTCATTTTGCGTCTGCGTTGGATGGAAATTCGGCTGTCCCTTTTGGACGGAATAGTTTGGTGTTAATTGTCGATCAATCGTAGATTTGCTTTTATGGTATTTCTATCACAGATAATAATTGTCGAAGAGATAATATTGGGAAACAAATTCTGCGCCGACGGAAACGTTTCTTGGGCCATAGTTTGTACCTGTTCGACGTTCGCGCGTCGCCCGTTTGCGGGTAAAAAAAATGTGAGACAAATCGTCTGTGCACGTGCACACTGATTGAAGAGATTAAAGCGATATTTGCGCCGGAGGGTGGTCCAAAATCAACAGCACAATACTCGCCGCCCTGACTAGGGACATTAATTTGTCTGGCATAGCGTCAGTTCTGTTATTTAATTATCAGACCGTAGTATCGATAGGTGAACAGACGCGACTCGCCGACAATGCGGCTCTATTGTGTCCATTGATATATGCAACCATCTAATACATAACAGCGAACGAAACAAACTCCCAAAGCTTCCAATATCCAAACTGTTCAATTTCCATCTACACTTTATCAATCCAATTATAGATGGATGAAGGTGGTAAAAATATTAGCAAACCTAAAGCATTATTCCTATTATGTTGGCGAATACTGTTAAACAACAATAAAAATTAATAGTAGTAGGAGAAATGATAGGAAAACAAAGTAAGAACAAGAGAAATCGATAATAATTCAAGTGGCGAGATTTATTAAATCCAAATCAGAGTGTGTATTAATTTGAATATTACACGAACGATAGTTATCGTTTTGTTGCAAGAAGAATACTGTCTTATTTGTTCATTTAGTTTTTCATATTTGTACATCGTTTTCAACTAAATGGAGGCATATAATCCCACCATATGTTACAATAAAGCATCAGTTGAACTGTGTATCTGTATACACGTTCGATTAGTCGGAACGAATACGTGCATATGCGCTCACTGCAGGTCTGACTACCGACAGAATCGTTCTACTGACCGCGCCGCGGCGCACACTAATCAAACGGGTTCCAGGCCGCGGAAGCTTTGCGCGGGAAACTCGTGGAAATTCTGTGATTCGTCGTAAAAAGAATCGCGAATGGTATACGATTCTTCCGGTACACCGGTGTGCTAAAATTTGCCAAAGATTTAGGGAGATGCTATTAATAGAGATATCATATATGTATGTATAATGTTACGAAACTTTCAAGTAGGCTAATATGTCATTTAATTATATATCTTGTAGAAAAGAGTTAGCTATATTAATACTGAATAAAATGCTACATATGAATGTAGCGTAATTATTGAAATGCAATGAAATATTTAATTGAAAACAACTGCTCAGATTTTCGTGTATTAGACATTTTTTATTTCGCCACTATCTTCCTATGGTTAATTCATTAAATAAACTAATTCGCGTAGTATTAGAAACATTATTCTCCACAGAATTTTTCCCCCCAAAATTATTAACCTAGTGATCCTATTCACTTTAAAGCTGCTTTAACAATTTTTCGCTCGCCATAACGGATAGTGGTGTCAAGTTTATCGTGCAATCAGAAATTCGAATGATACCAATGTACCTGCGCAACCTCACCTGGCAAACGTATGTAATGCATACACAGGAAGCCGTAACACTGCATCGGCAGCTGTCAGCTACCTAATGAAAAGACGAATTACCGGGCACAGCTGAACAACCGTTACGACTATTAGAATTTTTTGATTGAGAGGTTAACACCGCAAAACCGATGCCGTTTTTTTTTCTTCTACCGCATTGACAAATCGCTCTCGACAGAAAACCATTCGATGCTCGAGCCCGTCCACCTGCAAAATCGACGCAACCTGTCCTTATCAATAATTTACACTTTTCCCGAAACCACCGCGTCGCCGCGCAAAAGTAGAGCAAAAATCGAAAAGCACATTCTCTCTGTCCGCCCTCCCTCTACATTTTGGACGTTCGTGCAATCGTGAAGGAGAGAAAATATTGGAACCAACGGGTCGAAACTGGAATCGGCGGCACGGTTTCGAGATTTCGGACGCGCCAGCCGTCCTTGGCTCGGCTTCGCCGTGATCGCACGCTCGACGGAGAGGCTCGCGACGGTCCTTGGGGCCGACGAAGGTTGCAGGGTTACATGACACCAATGCTAAGAGCCTCTGGAACCTCCTGACACGCGAGAACGCCGCGAGCATACGCAAGAAATCGCGTTCGCGGTCGTCCAGCTGAAAAACTCGATCCGCGATGATGATCAATGGGGGTGTTTATTGTGCAGAAGGGGAGGACCGGATGAATCACCGGGTCCTTTGTCCCGTTTTGGCGATGGTAAAACACGCGGGGAGTGACGCAAGCTTCGAGCGAACCTATTTCTCGTTCGGCCAATTGTAACGTTTCGTTCGGAGCGAAACGATGATTTCACTTTTACGTGGATCATACGAACACATTTTTCTTATGTTTTCTCGTTAAATACTAATTCTTGTACGAAACTGACAGCGACGTTGGTTTGCATTGAATTTCTGGGTGCGATGATAAATTTCCTGACGAAGTTTTACTTTTCATCATTTGCCCTCCCACTGTTTTATTTCTCTTCTATTTCTTCTTTCTATTTATAAGATTTGCGTGTTTATTAAGGCGTCAATCGGAGGTGGGCAACTTTAGTTTCCGTTAACTGTTAACTGAATCGTTTGAGATCGCGTGAAGCAATCGAAATAATGTTGCTTCAACTATAGATGATTATGTTCCCTTCACATTTCTACACAGCAGTGGTTCGGTTCGAATAAACGTGGTTGTTAAAAAGCAATTTTAACGGAAGATTTCGACAGGATCCCTTTTTTCGGCAAGCCCTGTAATAAAGAAGCACTTTTTATTTACCAGTGCCGGTTAGATTGTGTGAGTTATACAACTACCAATGATAATTCTGCAGGCGGGGTCTACTCGTGGTGAATGCGTTGGGTGAGTAAACGGCCTTGTCCACGCCTAAATAGGTCACCGTGTAGAAAGAGGCTAACAATAAGAGAGAAAGGGAGCAGCACTGGCCAAGGTTAGAATATTCGCTCAGAATTCAATGGGTTCTTCCGCATTTTTCAACCAAAATATACGAATACAAATATATACATAAAATGCGTTGCATAAAATGAAAAATTGGGCGTTAAATTAATAATGAAACTACTATCGAATCGCAATGCAAAAATTCACTCGCGAATTCCATTCGGAAACAGAATTATTCCTATTTACATCTTTCATCTTCGTAATTATTAAAATTCAATTATTTACTCCGTATATATATCCAATTGTAAATTATCTATAAAATAACCAACTGTATATAACCTCGCGTGGAAATGAATATTAGAAAATAATATCAATATTCATTATCATATTAGTACGATACTTGTACAGATTAACAAGACCCAGGTTCGAACTAATGAACTGTATAATATGTCGATATTAATTCACTGTTCGATTTCGCGAACGTATAAAAATATCCACCTATAATTATAATGTACAGTGTTTCCCAAATGTTTCCGGCCAAACGGCAATCTAAGTATATCTTTGAAATAAAAGTAATCAAATTGTTTCAGCAACAGACTGAACAAGCGACGCTTCCATAACCTACTATACAACCTGTACTTGTGCGACGAATTGTTATTCTTAAAAGCCTTTAATACCAGCGACATACCAGTTACGTTTTCCCCAGAAATCGTTTGCCGTCACTCTATAATACACCTGCATAAACCTACGTAAAAATGTGCCTCGGCGTGATCACGGGAAACATGTTGAAAACGTATACATCTCCGGCGAACGATTTTATATCGCGAGGTAGCCCGATTCCAATCAACGAATATCAAAATCGCAATCGTGGCTCACAAACAACCCCCGACCTCGCTCTGACCGTACCAAGTTCCTCAAGAGTCAAGGTCGGACGAAGTTGCCGGCAGTGGCTCGGTGTTTCTGGGATCCAAGGTATGCCGTGACGATTCCCCGATCGCCCTGGCCCTGTCTACAATCGAATTCCGGAGGTGCCACGCTCGAATTTCCCGCGATTTTCTCATCCCTTTAACCGGATGACCGTAACGCGCACAGATACGAACGGCGACGATTCTTTCTCGATTCTAATTGCGATCCGCGTGGGTGAATTTAATTTTCCAATCAAAAGGGTGCTAGCCCTTTTCCGTTTTTTATTTGGAAATCATTGAAATGGCTGCGGAAGTAGTTGGTAGAAGTGCAACGACTGCATTGAATTTTCCCGTGTTTTCTTTATTAGCTGTTGCTTTTATTTCTTACCATTTGTGCATCGGGAATATCGTATGGTATTTATGGTAGACGTTACCCTTTGTATATGGTGTACAGTGTTAAGGCGATGGTAGTAGACATACCAGTAGAATGCGGTTCCTGTTCTCTACTGGATATACGAGCTATGCAAGTTTTGTAAGTAAACGAGTATCAGTGTAGAATATAATGAGAGTATTTGACAAGCGCGTCTTCATAAATTTATAAAAGTTAAAAGTTTCCGATTACACGAACGACTCAGGTATACACAATATGTGTCACCCCTCTGATTCAGATAAATTTCAATGCATTTTAGATCGGGCAACCAAAATTGAATTGTTTAACATACTTTCCACAAGCTTCATTTGGACGACAAAAAAAACGTTCACCCTTAACTTGATCTACTAAGTATAAATGTAATATTTCCCTTCGCCGGCACCAAAGAAATCCCGCTTTTTCCCCGACGAAGTACATACGTCCGCATTTGTCGAGTCGCCGAGAGAAAACCCGGGGACACTTCCCGATCTTCGGAGGTTAGAGGAGTCAGAGAAATGCGTTGCGCGGTTGTCCCCGCGAGGTACAGACCCATCCCATTACAATCAAAGCGGCTTTTCTAGCTCGCGAACGGTCAACCATTTATCAAAGAACCGACGGAAACTCGCGGTGCAAGACATTCATCGTCGGCACATATCTGCCTACCGATGCACAGCCACACCTCCGATCTCTCTGTCTCTCTGGGCACGGCTCAGCGGACCGTGTCGCTGCTGCCTTTTTTCTCTCCCCTTTCCTTTCCTCTCTCCCTTTTTTATTTTCTTCCACTTCTTCTTTCCCTCCAGCTCGACTCCTTTTTCCCTTTTTTTTCCCTCCTCTTTTTCTAAAAATCGCGCCAGTCTCCTAACCACGCCGCGATTGGTCGGCCCGCCGAAACGAGGATGAAGAGGAGGACCGTCGCGACGCGGCGTGGCACGAGGAACAGAGGTGGAGAACGCCGGCTGGCACACTTAGCCGATCACTGAGTCACACGGAGTGCATTGAATCGGCGGGCCAGAAAGGAACGAGAGTGGCGGTCGACACACTTCGCCGACGCGACGGAGCAACCGGCGCTGGTCGTCCACAGGGCACTCCCATCGTAAAACACGCTCTATCTTTGCCTCCCTATTTAGTTTATTTCTCTTTTCCAATTTCGCGCGCTGCTCCAGCGAGCCGGTCAGTTTTCAGGCGGGTTTCCTTCGACCGATGGTCCCTCGAGTTTCCTCTGACAACGAGAGATCGACAACCGATGAATGCGAGGCCCGGGAAGGTCTTTTTGGGTTCCGTCGAACGTGCGAATCGCGGGTCGAAATGGTTACAGGTGGGGATCGGATGCGGCGATCGAATGTGGAATTTCGTTTAGGATATTTCGGAGGGAGGCTGGATACCTGTATTGTGCTGGTATCACTTTCGATTATCCCTACGGCTCTGCGTAACTTTGCAAGTACACATGACAGTATCTGATAAGTACATATGATTGAATCTTTGCTCGTGTTGTGACAGGTATTCAAATGCATCGTTTCGTGACTGCGTTAACAAAAACTTTGGTAAGAAGGAAGATAGCTCGCCACTGGATTTTAATTAATGCTTGCAAGTGAATATTAATTATCGCGAGAAATATTTCAGTGGCAATATTAATTATTGCAAGGAATACTTTCTGGTTTATTATAATTCTGTTTAACTTTCATCAGCTATAACACTTTGCTGATATCAGCTGTTTAGCTGCAATTCAATTTTGTAATAAATATACGAGGAAGCACCCCTATACTTGAACTCTGCAGGTGAATTAACACCGACGAGTTTTAATACGTTTTTGCTACAATTTCAAACCCTCCCAAACTGACCCGACATATTGAACCCAGAGTCTCTGTTTTATTCAGCGCGACTTTCCCAATCTTCCACACACGTATTTCCGTTCCATCTCGTCCAACAATATCTACATGCGTAACTAGGGATCAATGAACAGATCACGACTATTCCACGCACAAAATTCATCCGTGCAACCTGTTCAACGCAACCACCACCCACCCCGTCGCGGTACTTCCCATAATCCCCACCACGAGTTGACAAACGAAACTCGTTCCTCGAGCTTTCCCGCAATTTTCTTTCATCCCTCTCGCGATCCAAACAACTACACACATACCACCCTCAAAACTTTTACCACCCCCCCGCTTTCCCTCTCCACCTGCGCCCTCCCAGCACACTCTTCTATTTCTCCTCTGGCCTGCTTCCTTCCTGCGCTCCTTCTTTTTTCCACCGCGGAGATTTCCTTTGTCTATTTGCCGATTCAATGCCACCGGCAGCAGGTGGTTCGCTTGATAGATGGCGCGTTGTTGGAATCCCCGGTTGTCGCACACACGCGCGTACGCCGAGTGCACCGACATCACGGCGGCACGTACACGCAAAAACGAACTCTGGGTCAAGATCGGCCGAGTACGTAAATCAACTTTCCACTTCCAGTGTACTTTGCTTCCTCGTGCGCCGCGTCGCGCGACCACCTCCGCTCGCGGCCATCTTTCGCCGTCCTTTTTCCACCCTTCCCGCCTGTGCTTGCTCGCGGCCTTTTCGTTTTCGTATGTTCCGGTATCTCTCAAACGAATCGCAATCGTGCAGACGTGCAACGGCTTTCCTATCAAACGTTATTCAACATAAGGCGGACCGTTCGCCATTCGATTTTAACCCCGGCGAAACACAAAGAAGGAAAGTAATCCAAATGGTACACACGTGAGAATTGAAAGACGTCCACGAGAGAAGTAATCAAGAGTATCGTGCACAAATCTGTTGCCCTCGATCTCGTGAAATTGTCTGAAAATTTGTCGAAGAATGATAACAAAGATAAACTCGTCGCAAAGGTGGCTGTAGGACGGCGCCTCCACGCGAGCAATTTTTCACGCGTACATAATCGATGCACATGCGTGGAAAGCCGCCCAAGAGAAAGACCGTGCACGCTTGCGCCAGGATCTTCCAAATAGCTCGAGCCACTTTGGCTCGATCTAACGTAGCGGGACGACGAAAACATCGGATATGCTCCGCTTCTACGGGATGCCCTACTTCGAGCCAAGCCAGAAATTCGTCGCTGAACACCGCAAGAATACGTGCTCACTCTCTCTCTCTCTCCCTCTGTCTCTCTGTCTCTGTTCGTCGCGACTTGCCCGCGCCCACGCTCGAACCCGATTAAAACTGTTTATAAACAAATTGCGCACCCCCGGTTACTTTGTAGAACGTCGAACGTACGAGTAAGCGAGAGCAGAATCTCCACACCTCGGCGATGCGCCCGAAGATATTGGACGTATTATCCGCCGGTGGATCCCGATTTGTTTATGCGACGGACAGCATAACGCTGGATATGCAAATGTAGAAGTTATTTTTAGTAAACTTCTTTACCCATAAAAACGTAACACAGGTCAGGATAATCAGACTTCTATCTCCTTGTATTTCTAACTATTTTATTAATATAAGATATCGTCGCAGGATACTCTCTAAACAATAATCTCTTCGGCTTCGCAAGCACTTCTATTCTCTTTCACATTCCAAACTATTCTGCTCTCTTTCACCTCCCCAACTATTCTGCCTCGCGCACGCATCAGCCACTCCATATATTCTTTCACTCACAGTTTCCCTTTCATTCTATCTCTCATTTGCTCTCACTCATTTAGGACTCACGCCGACACACACACCCTTGCCACTTGTCACAGTTCGACCACGGGTCACCATGCAGCAAACACTCCACGTGCATTCCCCGAAACCATTCACTCTTTCCTCGAGCCAAACATTCACTCGATCCACGTTCGACGTTTCCACTAACACTCTTCATTCACACAATGCTTATCTTATAACTGCCTCGACAAACCTCGAGACCTTACTATGAACCACAGGCGTCAACAAACCTGGCCCTATCCGCTAATATACGTATCCTAAAATCCCCCAATACCACACAAATGAACGTGTACGATCGTCTTTGCATAGTGTGCCATGGATGTTCTGCGCAATGTCATTGGGTGTGAACGGGTGCTACATTTTGTAGGGGAGCGGAGCAGATTTTGTCGCGGGCCGGGATTAAATTGGCGAGCGGGAACGCGAAATTATTTCCGTATCAGGTCACCTGAATAATGCACTTCGGAAAGAGTGAGTTCTGAAGGTGTTCTCGGGGAACGGCCGCGCGCGCGTAGTTTCGTAAGTCGAATTCGAAATCGCGCTGCACATACTTGAACAATTCTAGTCATTATATCCGGTCGCTTCGCGAACCGTGGAAACAGTCGTAAAGGTGTCAACGTTATTACAAAAATATAAATGTCGCAGTATCCTTCTTTTATACTTCTCGAGAATTCTCTGGAATTCTTCTGATTTCTCATAACTCGAGAAACGAAGAATATATGAAAGAAGAGAATGCCTGCGTTTTGTTATATTTCCCTCGACTCTAATCAAAATTCATTTCTACTAATGGCAAGAAGTAAAAAGTGACTTGCGTCAGAGGAATATAACAAGCATCTCTCGCAATCGAACGAGCATATAAGACGATTCGCGACACCAATAACCGTATTCTACTTCTCGCCCTCCATTAGCCCAATTTCGTTCACAAAATAAGTGCATGCATGCACGCAACCCTAACACTAAACGGCCCCATTAATTTTAAGCCAGTATATACCCCAATGTCCTCGCGCACTCAACCCCCGATTCGCCATCAATTTCGTGCCCCCTTAACGAATACACCTTCGCGAATCACAGGAAACGGAAAATAAAATTGAAGAGTTGTCTTTCCTCGCATTTTACGCAAATAACCATTGCGTGCGATAAAAATTAAGCGCGTGCAACAATTCGCGCAACGCCTTACCGAGATCGTCAACAAATAATTTATTTATTATTAGTATACGGGGTTTAACCCTTTGGTAAACAAAAGTATATAACAAAAAATACAATAAACTACAACAGATAGATTATACAGAAAAGTCGTAAGAAGCCAGGAATCGCGTAGTATTATTTCTAAAAGTAATAAGTGAGGAAGAAGAAATGAGAGAACAGTAAAATCTATTGACATTAATAAAAATTCTATTTAGACAATTAAACTGGCCGTAAACCGTCCTATGGGCTTCAGTACGTAATATTATATGGTGTCTGAGAGATGGCCGAGATGTATTTAAATAAAGTTTGGGTAGGATGTCAGGACAGCAAGAGAGAGCATTTAATATTTTAAAAGCAAAAATAAGATCAAATACTATTCTACGACGTTCAAGAGATAAAACAGGCGAATAGTTATGATCAAGGCGAAACATACTACAATTTAGCTTGCGGGAAGCCGAACGCAACAAATTATGTTGCACGCTTTCAAGTTTGGAGCAGAGATATAATACATATAACACATACAATTCCGTGAAAACGAAAAAAGAATTGCGCCCGATCAGAACGAGCTCTATGAACCGTCTTCACGCACAATCAATCCAGCTCCACCCGTTAACTGGACACGCAGAACGATATGTACGCATACACGTACGCGTACACGTGTGTACGCGCGTACGTACTTGGCGCCGATAAGCGTCTCCTAATCCCCATCTTCCATTGGCCCAGTTCCGGAAGCGGCTTACGTTCAGGGTTTTACCGAAAGCCACAGGCGGCACCGGAACCGCACGCGCGCCACAATTATCGCAGGTAGAGGCACGTGCTTCCGTTCTTCTCGTTGGAATCCCGTACGTCGCGTCGTTGCAATCGGCGTGGTTCGGCATCGGCGAAGGGAGAACACAGAGGGGGAGAGAGAGAGATATATAGGGATAGAGAGAGACACGGAATCGATCCTCTGTCGGGTCGCGGGATCCAGTTTCCGATTCTGTTGGACGAGCGGAGGCGATACTCCCGCGTCGATCGCGCATGATGAAAAGAAACAAAGCGTGTGGGCGAACGAAAAGCGAAACAGCGGACAGCTGAATGTTGCGGCGGCGGATGGAAGCTGGAAAGGTGGGAAGGGGTGGTTTTGCGCCCCGTGGTATGTAGGGATGAGGACGAGGAAACGCAGATTCAACAAGTAGAGGCGACAGCTGCTGATGAGAGCGGCCGAGAGTGGCCAGACTTTTATCTCCTCATTTCGCGCGTACGTGAATAAGCGTTGTGTGTGTATATGTATATATCTGTGCGCGGGTGTGTTTGTGCCTGGCTGTGTGCGCAAATTCGCGGTAACCACGTGCACCACCCCGTCTTGGTGTGTATAATCCAGTGGCCTGCATCTGTGAGTGGATGCGCCCGATGACACCGTGTAACGCTTGCAAGCTGGTGTGGGTGTACGTATAGTATTTGGCTGCGTGCGTGTATCATTGTAGGTGGCACGAGTTTCGCGGACGGTTCGACGATGTTCGTCGGGCTCTTATTTCATTTTTCACGGTTAGGTGGATGAACCGTGTCGGGATTATGGGTTGACTGAGCGAGTGGACTGCGAGGAGTGTTTGTGGAGCGAGTTGGAAGTTTGGAGTTACTATTGAGTCGAGGGTGTGCCGACGGGCAAAGAGTTTTCCAACGACCTGGAGAATTAGTTGGTGTTAAAAATTGGCGTGGGACAAAAGTTCAGATAGGTAAACCGCGTTGCAGGGTAATCGTTCTGTGGGACACCAGATATTGATTAACGAGGCTGTGACGTTCATCTAATCGTCCAGATACGCAGCGATCGTAAACGGTAATTGATATTTGAGAAAGGGGACGGAGAAAAGGAAATCGAACTTCTTGAGAAATACGGGTCATTGGAGCAACGTTAAATTAATAACATTCCGGAAAGTTCGACCGAATCGATGCACTTATCGGTCGTTAATGTTTGCGAATTGAGCTAGACACGAGAGCGCCGTAAGATGACAACGGGAATTAAGAGTGAGAAGTAAGCAACAGCCTGAGAATAGAATCCAGAGTCCACAGACAGGTCGCATTAACTTCTTCGAGAATCCGCAAGAAACACGTTACCCGTGGCATGATCCGATACAGAAGGCATGAATATGCAGGGGTACCCGCACTCGCACGTGTTCCGTTCCCACATACGTGTATATCCCCATGCACACATGCACGTCGTAATCCATCCAGGCATACGTCGCATACATGGTGTCCCGTTATTCAAGTACCAAAATGAGCTATCGCAGACTCTGATATGATTGTACTTGCATTCTTCGCCCCTTGGCATAATTACGAGCTTGGATAATAATAAATAAAATCAAGGAATTATTCTGTCATTGCCTGTAACATAATGTAACATAATATTTGCTTAAAAAGTGCAACATTATATTCAACAGCATGGAGAAGTTTCTTTGTGTCTCAAATGTACGTCTACATATGAGAGGGTTGGTACGAGGAACTGAACTGTAAAATATATTACATGTACGTTGTTAAAACATTGCATTACTGTAAGCAGTATATTCTTACGAATTTCGCATACTTTCATGGCAAAAGAGGTTTAATGCGAAATAGCACCACAGGCTGTGAAAGAAGAACAAGTAAATTCCTTTAGAGTACACGAGACGAGATGCATCCTTGCAGGGAAGCAGTTTTTATTCGATATTAATACAACCGTAATGAACTACACAAAAATATTCTTCCTCTATAATATTAATTTCCAATCAAAATTAATTGACATTTATTATTAGAAATATTCAATTCCACTTTCTAAGCGCAGTTCAGGTTAATTCGACAGGTTAATCCCAAACAAAGGTTTCATATATTTAAAGAAAAGCCAAAGATGTGTTCTCGATTATTTAAGTCCCGTATTAGTTATCAAGGAAACAAGCGAATAACGGAACACCCTGTGTAACATAACATAGCAAGAGCACCACGTGTACACACATACACGTGCGTCGTGTGTCTACAATTATTATCGGGATGCACGTGAACGTGTATTCGTGTTTAATCCACCCAGACACGCAGCAGGGGATATATACGATGCGATATAATGCAACAGGGATGAATATAATCGCGCGCAGGTGTGTGCATATGCAGACGCACGTAAACGCGGACGTCTTGAGTTGGGTTGCACGATGAACTTGGCCAAATTCTTAGGTACACGCGAAGTTCTGCGAAGAGTACTCGTTCGATGACCCCGATAAAAGTCAATGGAAAATGTTAGTCGTGCCGGATCGACCGTGTGAGCGAGATGTCTCAGAAATCCAATCTACGAGGAAACGTATTCTGTGCGGATGACTTTGTTGCATTTGGATGAGTCCTCTGTTCTGGTATTTTGTCGATGGCGACAAATCACCTCTGCTCGCAATGTGCCTTGAGAAACAAACAGAAAGGTTGCATAAACGTTGAGATCTGGGCGCGTCTTGTTGTTCGCACGTATGTTGCATGCGTTGGAAGAACAATAGGTCCGATAATGTATGCGTCGATTGTACGGGGCGACATGATGTAGCGCACAGGGATGTAACATGTGAGTGCACGAAGTAGGTGCAACAAAGTGCAGAGAGTCGCGCCGTGTGTGCACGTGGGAATAGTAACTGCTTGCAGGGTGCACGGGAGAGAAGTGACACGTCGTTGGAAAAGTTGGAATGCAACCGAGCGGGCAGCCTTGAGCTGCACAGTAGTGCAAGTCAACCTCCTGTGTGACTTAAGCCTGGGTCACGCGTAACGAAAACGCACGACCGACCCCTTAGAAAATTGCAAGCATAAATTCGATTTAATGTCTTATGGTTAGGATTTCACAAAAGCAGACTTCCTCACTATTCTCAGACATTCGCAAAGTTAATTTTACGAGTGTAAGATAATCGAAAGGAGAGGAGTAGTCTCTGTCTCGATTAGGTATTATACAAGTATTAGACTTGCCTTTCGTCCTCGAGCAACATTGTAGCCGCGAAACGAAATCGCTCGAGCAGGTCACCAAATATATCACTCATTAACGAAACAAAAAAATTCGTTTTATTCGATCGGAGCACGCGAGGCGCTGACGTCGCCGTCGCGGCGCGATCGAAGCCTCCTCGAAGCGTCGACGGAAAGCGAAGGAGGAACAGCGGTGGGCGAGAAGGATGGGAAGCGGCGGAATTTGATCGATTCACTTGTCAGGTGAAAACGCAACGACCGCGAATAACGCGGTTGTATTTTCGCGACATGCCCTCTGTCGGCAGGTACGCCAATCGAGGGCTCTTAAGTTCGATCGATACTCCGTCGGTCGATCGTTTTGGAGTCCTCCGCGTTCCGTCAATCATTTCGCGAGGAGAAAGAAGGGGGGGAAGGAAACGCGCGGGTGTCTCGTTCTCCGACCGACGACTTCCGGTTCTCGAGCAGGTCGCAGACGCGTAGCACATTCGATACTAATGCGAGGGAACGTCGTTGCTCGATAGTTGAAATCTTTGGGCGACCCGTTTTTCTTTTTGCTGATAAATGTATCTGGTTGCGCGTTCAATCGCGTGATCGTTATTTTAAGAAGATTCATTCGTCGGGGCTGAAGGAAATATCGCAAACAGTATTTGGGGTTCAAGAATTCGTGGCGCGTTTGAGGGTTTAATTGATCAATGATTGCTATAGTTGTTAGTACACGAGATGCCTTTTTGTAATCAATAGATTGTACAGTGTATTGTAAACGTAAGTGAAATCAAATGGTCGTTTAGTGTATTAAACGTTATCGGTGATCTCCCTCCGGTTCCCAGACGGTGGCTCTCTTTTCTATTACGTTTTATTACTTACACTCCCTTCCCTTTTCTATTATTCCGAGAGACCTCTAATAAAATAGTATTAAGTTTCTAATTAAAGACTAATCTCGGTACAGAGAGGCAGAAATGGGGTCAGACGCGTTTGTCAACTGTACATTTTCCAAGTGGTTTTAACAATTGCCAATTAAAAAGAATGATAACTTTTATGCGTAACGGTGGAAGCGCCCGACGCAACATTCTGAAAATTCAGCGCCCTAAATAAGCATTACTAGAAACGCGAAATAATTAGCCGTCTCAAGATCCGGAGAACGAAGTACATATTATGTACTTCTTGCAGTCACTTGGCCCGTGGTACTCTGAATACGAGGCCGTCGTGCAGATTCGAAAACACAGTACTCTCCCCGGAGACTAGATGCGTACGCTGGAATTAGATTGTAGACGATGCATGAACCTAACAATATTTTTATTCCTTTTATTCTTGTTGGTTTGCCGCGTACCTAATTGTTTCTAGTTGGGCCAACAAGCATTCGACGTTCATTCGCGGTAAAGATAATAAAATATTTCACGCACGAACTTCTGTTCGTCGTTAAATAAAATTATTTGAAATAGAATTGCATATGGAGAACTGATTTGCTTCTTCACCTTTCTCGGCAATTTAATCAACCGTATATTATTATGAGGCGACACATTTTTCATATATAATTATCGACACACTCGATCCACTCGTCGATTATAAATTTTGCCGCTCGATATACCCTAAATGGCGGGATTTACAGTACAGACAATGGGGGGGTGATATAAAATTCGACCTGTTTCGCGTATCTCCTAGCGTGCGCCGTGTTATCTCGATTGAAATAGAAGGTGCGAGAGAATCGAAATCGTTGATATCCGCAAACCGGCAGCGTTAAAAATTAATGTACACCGCGAAGATAAAAGCAAACTATCAGACGCGGTTGTATAATATGCTTTATGGTATTGGAAAAATGTCCGCCATATTTGTCAACGCCATATATTTGTTAGCGGTGCATATCGCGAGTAAAAAGGGAAATAAAAATAGTTCACTACTTTGAAATAAAACGCATTGCACGCTTTTCATCGTTTTCATTTCGATGAAACGTTCCCTGAAAAAACGTTACGTATTTGATCCGCGCGAAGGAAAAAGAGTGTAGCCGATAGATTTTTTTCTTGTTATTATACATTCATCGTTTCGTTGGAATAAATTGTGTCGAGCATCGCAAGAACTAGTATCGCTAGATGAACAGAATTGAAGAGCCAAACATTCTTTGAATAAATTTAATAAACTAAGTATTAATATAATACTCATATAATTAATCGTGCAATAAACTGTTCTCTATACATACTTAGTTTACTTTAAAACGTAATCCATAAATCATAAGCATTCCATTTTGTCGATAATAACGTACAAGAAAAGCAAACAATTGCATTCCGATTTCTTTGCTCTCTTCGATACATCCATCATGCGCTGCGAAGTATAGAGAAGCGGCAATCAAAACTAATCAAACTGTTAAACCATTGTGTAATATATCTTGCAGATTAATGAACTTCTTCCACAAGCTTGAAAGTGATTGTGTAATTAGGGTTCACAGAGGGGTTCATGGCAATCCCGTGCACGTGTTAATGGTTTTGCTAAACAACCGAAAGGAGGCTCCCGATACGATCACTTCGACACTGATAAACGGGTAAACAAGTGGGAAGTGTCGACAGTAGTAACGGTTCGGTGTGTGGTCAGACGCACACGTGACTGCAGTTGCATCGCGTTCCGCTAATTCGGTGCAAATATAATTCATATCGACACCGAGGGTGTAAAGTTAAGTCGAACAAGTACTTTCACTTTACCATCGGTGAGGTAATGCCTGATAATAAAACGAGTGCAAGCAACGGGCACAAATACTTTACAAAGCGGCGGAGTGCATCTCTAATCGTTCGATCCTCGTTGGAAACGAATCCAAGAATCAGGCATCCAAGATCGACACGAGCACTCGAACTGTAAGTATGTATGTATACGTATCGGAGCACGTGGTGTCCTGTCAGCGACAGAATTCCGTCACAGCGACGACCACAGCCGTGCATACAACAGAGTCGTGTATGCATGGAAGGCATCGACCGAATAACAGTCCACGTTGCCTCCTCTCTGTTGCACCCGCTGTCGCTTACGGTATCCGCCGTCTCGTCGCCGATTGAATAAGGAACGCGAGATATTTGGAGATATTTATAATGCATGGACGCGTGCAACGCCGGTGAAAGAGTAAGGGAGGTAGGGAGGACGGGAGGACGGGAGAAAGAGAGGCAGAAGCCGGTGAACGAGGATCGTGCGATCGGGTTCCTGTGAGAGTAGCTGGAAAAGGAGAGGCGAAGCAAGAGACATTGGGGTAGGTCGTGGAACAAACGTGCCGCCACGGAAGCTTGTACAGGGATGAGGAGGAAGAACGACGCGAAGATAGAGACGGAGAAAACGCGAGGAAACCGTTCCGTGCAAAGGAGACGAGAAGAATGGTCCATTGAAGGGACAAAGAGGTGGTCGTGGGGCGAGGAATGCCAAGATAAAGGGACCAGGTGAGATTAGGCGATTTGTATCGATCACTTGCTATTGCGCTCTTGGCTGTTGCTGCTTTTTGCGGACTGCACTTGCACTTGACGGCGAAAGTTAGGAGCCAGTATTCGGTAGATCCGTCCAATGTTAAACGGAGATTTTACACTTAACTAAAACATACAAATGGATCTGGACTATTTTTGTGTCAAAAGCTCAACTGCTTTGCGTAAACTAATTTTCATTCGCAACGCAAAAATATGTGTTACGGTAAACTGTTCGAATTGAGAAATTCGAACAGACTCATTCATCCACATCGGTTCAGGCACGTCCGAGTCTGAGATTGAAATCGTACCGTGCAATCAGATCGCATACATCAAATCGAGTGGCCTGTTCGGCTAAAAAAGCGGAAAGAAAAGAAGAAGAAAAACAAGAAAAATCGATAGCCACCCCATTTGAAACTGAAATTCTCGAAACAGCTCGAGCTGGGCTGAAGCGCCCTGTCCGAATGGAGGACTGTCAAAGTGCGCTCGATTCGCAAATCCGTTCACGCGGAAATCCAACGAAAAGGGAAGGCCAAAACGTGTAGCACAGCCGAATTGTATTTAAAATATTGGTGTTGGCAAACGTTGGACACCGGAGGCGCGCCTCGTCCGAGGGAAACAGGGAAAAGGAAAGAGTCGACGATGATGTGTCAGACGTCGCGCACGAACGGCCCATTCATGCGTCCGCAGAGATACATATTTACTGGGCGAGGAAAGAAGGAGACAGCGGTGAAAGAGAGCGAGCACGAGCAACCGCGGTCGAGAGGAAAAGAGAGACGGCCAGACAAGGATTATGTAATTTGTATCTGGGAGATTAGTTTTACGACACTTCGGTTCCTGTTACCGGACTGTCCCCACCATGGCACGTAAACGGCGTACGCGTTGCCGCGTGGGCACGCGACGTGAATCATTGTTCGCCGGAATATATTAATGAGCAAGACCGATGGGAACGCTCGAGGAGAAACGACGGATGTCGTCGAATTTGACGTAGGTCGTGTCGCGTATTTTGGCGCCGGCCTAACGTAACGACGCGACGTTCCAATGTGACCACTCCGAAATTCGAAATTCGTTTTTCACCGGGACACGCGCGTGGTGCTTCTACGATTCATGCTTGTCGGCTTCTCCTTTTGGTCGATCTGACCGATGCTGCAACGGCAGTGTCTCGAGTTTAGGGCTGACTGTTTGGACGATGTGCAAGGAAGGCATGCTTTGATCTCTGGTAGTTTTTGCTTGGGTAAAATAATAATTTTAAGGGCCACGCTGCACTGCGAACTGCAGACAGACCGAATTGTTGATGGAAAATGTATTGCCCCGACGTTAAACCAAGTGGCAGGTCAGAGTTGCCTTTCGAGTGCAAAGGGTTGACAGTAGATGCAACAATCATCGACGCTGACAACACGCTAAACGGTCAACGATTTGTACGCGCGTGAAATAAGCAAGTTTCTCCCTGGAAGAACGAAGACAAAATCGGAACCGTAGTATGTAAACGCTCTAATTCCTAGCAGGCGAGGTTCGCGCGAAACTTGGTAAACGGAGTAATTTATATTCACGCGTAACAAGGGGGTCAGGAGCACGTGTGGAGCCACGGGGACGCACAAATACCAGCCGCGTGTGGAATTTGAAGAATCCGATGGTAACAACAACGCATCCCGCATAATTGGGGCCAACTTCTCTGCCATTCGAGTTTTCTAGCGGCACGATAGCACACGGCCCTGTGCATGCATATGTATGCGGTGCATATACGTTCCTCCATTGTTCGCCGCGTCGGCATAATGATTCTGAGCGATAGTGCCGCGTGAACGAACTCTCGTTTCGCGGCCGGCAGCCGTGAAATTTGCCGTAGGTCACGGTGGATCCTTCCACGCTGATGCGTATGAAAAAACAGAAGCACCCCGGATTGAATTATAACCGGCACGTGACGGTATTTCGCGAAACACTGAATACATACCTTGAACGCAAGAACTGGTACTCTTGCCGATCACCATTCTCGGTCGTCGTTCCTATTTTTCTTTTTTTTCTTCCCTCCCTTTCCTCGTTTTTTTTCCCTCGTGTTTTGCGCCGAAGTTCGACAGGCATTGAACGAAAACGTGACAGACACGCGGGAATTCGCGAAGACCTCTTCCAACGGGACAAGCAGGTTCCAGCCACGTGGTTGTGCACAAGCGTTTAGAGGAATGCGTTCGCGAGGGAAACCCACTGAACGACACGGTGAAAATCGAACTTTATGAGAGAGATATTTCGTATGCACCGTTAGCGGTGTGTTTCCCGTGGCCCACAATGTGGGTAAGATGTATAGTAAAAGCGATTGTAGATGCTGGTTGCGGGAATAGGTATGTATTGGCGGGTTGTTTCAATTGAAAGTACAAGGTGGCAAGAAGTTGCAGCTTCTATCGAGTGAACATAATTCCTGTAGGTATATAGGCTATGGACAGGCTTTATTTGTTTCGAATTTCGTAGACACGATTTTTATTAATATTACTGGGGTCAGTTATATATTCATATGTATGTATAACAACCGCGATGGCTGGCAATAGTAACCATAATAATAATGAGTTTCTTGCGCCATTAGAATAATTGCACAATAATAGTGTAGCAAGATTCAGTGATACTATTGCTGCAATACTCGGCCTTGAAAGTAATAGAATACTGTGGGAATGTTGGATGGCAGGTACAGGTACATGGGTGAAATAAAATGTTCATTATAGGATATAAATAATAATTATAGTTATTAGCTTTGTAACCGTACAAATGGAATTGTCTATATACTTTCAGTAAGACTGATTCCGTAATTGACACTTTTTCGATCGACTTATTTTCTCTACTAATTTGTCAGACTGATCTTTTAACATTTAACATTCACATCCCTGTTTTTGTTTTCATTCATCGACAGATAAATTGTACAATTCCAGACGCGCAGTAGACATTTGCGCCACTTGTCAAGTTCTGTTCGAAACATCACGTGCGTTCTAAGAATCGAACTCGATAAACGAACACTGCAACTCCTCGACCAGCAACCCGACCCTTGAACCTAAACATTCAATCGATATATTCTGTCCCAAACACTTCAGTCGCACCTAATGCTATCGCCCTAACACAACCTCGTTCATCTCCATGGTCCACCATAAAGTCAAACTCACTTCCACAATGCCATTAAATACTTTCGTTATACAATACCTATTTGTTTGAACGGCAATAAACGGTCCCTCGAAATGCGTCTAAATTTATCAAATCACTAAACTGATGTTCTGTGATTATTTTCGCTGACAGAAATACGGAGTTCCATTGCGGTTTATTTTTCAACAGTTCGATTTTAAGCGAATTTACTATATTTCTCAACACTCCCCAGTCAATTATTCGAAGTAGTTTGGAAACGAACTTTAGGACAGGACACATTCTCACCAAAGGAATTGAAGAAGCAAAAGCGGGCTACATAGTTTTTTAATCGATACAAAATTTGGTTCACATTGATCGTAATTATTGGAAGGTATGCATACATCGATCACTTCCTTTCATTCAACTCCAAACGTATTGCGACCAGGCGTAGTGCCACCAGGTAGGTTGTTCGAAACGTGTGTATTTTCAAACGCCTCGATCTTTTTACGATCTCGATATTTCATTGACATTTTCTCGATTGGCATACACCCCTAAACTTTCGAATACGCGAAGTCCGATTCGGGATTGCGTTACCTGTGTATCGCATTGCGTTCGTAGTATATTAGGCTTTTACTATAGGGCATCCGCTGGCTAATGGACAGAAAGACAGTGGCGTCTGATATTTGATTACTATTATATTTCATTCGTTAATTCAGATAAATATTTCAACTAAAATTAACCCATCTCACTTTCTCTTCAAACCTTGCCCATTCTGATTATTAGTGATTAGTGATTAATAATATTGCACTGTTCCTAAAATCTTTTGCGGTCAGTGTCTACATTTGTAACAAGAAATCGAGAAGAACTCGTTCAAGTAACCTAATGTGTACTCTGTAATAGAGCACTGTAGATTTTCTTGTATCAACACATCCGACACTTAATCAAAATCGAGTAGCAGAATCGTGACCTCCGTGAAAGGGGTGAATCATCGGGCTAAGACATCCTTTGCCAATGTCGCATCTGGCGGGGCAAAACCGTCGTGTCGCGTGGAACATCTGCGACGGGCTCCAAAAGCGGCAAAGCCGGCAAAAGAGCTGCTCCAGACGACGATAAAAGCAGCAGGTCGCGCGCTCGTAAATAGAGCCGCGGGTCCATTCATGAGTTCGGCCAGCAAGGCAGCCCGCTCGTGCGTACACGTTGGAAAAGTCTTTTTCTCCGTGTATTTTACGGGAGGTCAGGGTTAAAGAGGCGGAAAGAGAAACGAGGAGGAGGAGGAGGAGTAGGTGGAGAAGGAAGAGGCGAAGCGAGACTCTGTTTTATGGGGCTACGATTCTCTCCTTCCGCGGTACGTCGACTCCTCTGCAGGCTGGGAATTAATTGCAAGTGGCATTTAGGTGAACCCGATCCATTTGTCTCCCTCTCTGTCTCTCTCTCTCTTTGCGTTACATTCCTCGTCACTTTCGTTCTCGTTTGCCCACCTTGAATCGGGGAAAAATTCGCGCACGCCTCGATTCGGGAACTGGTATCCGTCGCGTTCAGAATGACCAAATTTTTCCTCCGGAATTGACGCGCATCCCTAGAGGCTTCGTCTGTGTATGTTCGTCGTGAAATTCTCTTAATCGCGAGTGCAACGTGCTCGCACTCATTCTTTTCCCCGGTGTACGCGTTAACGCGAACTTTCCCTCGATTCGATAAACAAAGTTTCGTTGAAAGTCCTGCCCGATATTCCCGATCACCGCGTGCACACCTGTGTACGTGCACATGTCAACGATCGTTTTGCACGGTCCTGGTTCACACAGTCGAGATAGCTTCCAGCCGAAGAACGCGGACAATCTTATCTCCGGCAAAGATTTCCTTATCGACGCCGTTACGACGATAAGGTGCGATCGCGCGAAATTCTTGCGCGAAATTCTTGCGCGACACCGCCGTTTCCTTGTTTTCATCGTTCCTTTTTTCCCCTTTCGCTTCCAGTCTTCCCCTCTTCCATCTGCGCTATCGTTCGTCACTAACGTCGCACTGTTATGCATTAATTAATCGCGGCGGGTCGATGGCAAGATTACATAAAACAGGATCCCCGCGGAGTTACGCGACCGTCCATGACAATGAGCAATTAATGAATAATAAGTTTCATCGCTTTACCGATACACGTTACTTCGGGAAACGCATGAATGAGCGGTCGATCGGGCATATCTCGCCCCGGCAGGCCCCCGTTCCGTTCGTACGGCTGCTTTGAATTCGTATTACGTCGGTCATGAAGAATTATTAAATGTCGCCTATAATTATACGCGCCAGCGTATCACGTTCAATGACACCGACAGTCGTATCTTTTGTATTCGCTTTTTTCCTCTTTTTACCTCACCGTTCATCGCGCCGACTTCTAACAGCGTCGCTGGTTCGACACTCGTCGATTCGAACAAAACCAGCACGATCTAATAATGTGCATGTGTCTGACCGCGGTTGCAACGACACCTTGCCCCTGCGTCGAGGCTGTTCCATGTAAATCGGTGGCATCGACTCGAAACTGACCAGGCTTCTCAGCCGGCAGATCCGAAACGATTCGATCCGAATTAATTCGTGGTGCTAGCCCGTAAAAGGAAAGGGGTCCATCGTTGCAGCGAGACGGTGGATCTTATTGCCGATCTTTATCTATGACCACGAGCGGAATTCGTAATGAGGATCGTCACTATTGGCGCGACCGCCTCTTTTGAACGGCGCCGCAGGTTTTTCTTCTTATTTCTGATCCGTTCGTATTCCTCTATCCTTCTAGGCTTGAACGACGCGTGGGATTTATTAGTCCCATCAGATGCGATAAACTGTGAGTTTACGCAGCGACAAATTTCGCGTTGGAGGCTAATTTGTGGTTTTGCTTTTTATTGCCGTTTATTTCGGGTAGATTACCTGGAGTAGCTTTCCAGTGTTTTGTTTTTTTTTGGCGGGAAGGTGGAGGGAAGACAATGCAACGGGGATTTTAGGGATTATTACATAAGTAATATGATGCAGTCTGGAAAGATCGACAATGGCAGGGGATGAAATGTTATTGGGACAGGTATAATGGGAGCCATTGTCAGGGATGAATGAAATGTGTCGATGATCAATTTCTGTAATGGGTTGTCGCACTCTCCTATCTTAGAAACGAAAGGGATATGTATACGTTACTTATGGGAAATCCAATGAGCTAGTCTAGTCAAGTCTAGTCTAGTACCTAGTCAATCTTAGTGAAACGTAAAGTTTTCGTAAACGAAAATTTTCATTATAATATTAGTAAGGAAATTCTCATAATTACAATGTCAAGAGAATGCACTTTGTTTACGGAAGCATTTCCTTAAACTCATTTCGGTCGTACAATTTCTGAAGGATATCCCGAATGTGCACGTGTACGTGCGAATTATCCAATTAATTGATTAACATACCATTCCACACCTGTCGATATTGTCCGAATGTTACCGTAAAACCAAACATGTGTTAACAGGTGCTCTTAACTCGCTCGTACGTGGAAGTTTCAGCCGGTGAGCCTCGATACTGGATTGCAATGTGAAGTTGAAGGATCATCAATAGATTGCGGATGACGTCTCACAATAAGTTCAACATGCGGCGGAGAAAGAAAATGTTGGTGAAATGCTAAATACACATCTGGGCAGGTAAGAATTTGTACATATATTATTATTACGTTTATCTTTGCGATTCCTAAAATCGTTCGTGTTTCGTGTTTGAGACCCATGAGTATACGGTCGATCGAACTGTATAGACTTCGTTTACTGTAGAAGCTATGCTTCCTGAATTTCGAAGGGTTTCAGATCCGCGTTACCGTATTCAAACATCCCCCAAAATAAACGCAGATCGTATATGGTCGAAAATCATCTTAATGGAACGTAATTTATTCATTGTCTTCCGACACAAGCAAAAGAAAATTGAACCACTTATTACTTAGAAAACTATGATAAAAAATTTGGATAAGTCAGCTACTCAATATTTTACTTTTTAAGTGAGAAAAAAAATGCGCCACTAAAAAGAAATTTAAGGATAATGGAAATGTAGTCGAAGAGGAGCTCTCGATTTAAGGGCAACTGCGAAAAATGACCCAACTATTCAACTGTTTTCCATCAATACAACAGCAAAGTAACACGATTTTCACAGATACTCTTTCGTGCCCTGAAAATTCGTGATATAACGCCAGTAAACTCATAATTATCAATTAGTTTCACCGAGTGAAACGGTGAACATTGACAGAATAATAAGTGTATTAATCGTAGCACGTATAAAATACATATAAAAAGTCTGTGACGTTGAAATTGCTTCGTAAAGGAATCTCTAATGCGTGACAAATAATACCAGCAAGAATTCCATACGTATTCGATCCTACCGGGATATTTTCAATACTTTGCTGAATTATCTTTTCGCTTCCGCGAAAAGAAAACCGCCTAGGGGCCCCTGTACAATCCAGACCGGAAGTGCACAGGAGTCGCAGCTTTCGAAGACGATCGTAAAACGCCCCGCGAGTTCCTTGATGTTTCTTTATCCCCACCGTGAGTACCTTCGATGTCTAGTTCCCATTCCGTAGCTAGATGAGAAAGTAGTAATCATATCGAAGGAAAGTTTAAAATCATTCCAACATTATTTTGTCTGAGACCAAGAGGACGACTAGTGTAACAAGTGCGGGGAATAAAGGGTCTCTCGATTAAGCAATAGAAGACAAAATTAACAAAAGTGAATATCGTAAGAATGCACGTTCATTAGAAAATCCATCGCGGTGCAATAAAACAGAAGGATATACAGTTTCCGCAAAACCGTCTATCCGCTACCATTAAAGCATCGTAAAATACGAATGGCTAGAGTCGTAGTTGTTTCTCAAAGCAAGCGCACAATTGTCTTGTAGCCATCGCGGTCTCATAGATACGCAGCGCTCATAATAATGTTCGAATAAGGTTTGCTTACGTTGCCGCGGCCTCGTCTAGAGAGCAAGGACATTGATTGGCCACAATTCATCTGTCGCGCAATGCTGAACCAATCGCAAACCTGACTCCCGCTTCAACTTCCATCGTGAAGCCACGCGCGGTTTTTCTATCCTCGTGTACTGGACTTCGTTGATGTCGTATGAACGCGTGTATATTCGCTGCATACGTCTGTGCCCGCGAACGAGTACATAGTTTGAAACGGTTGGTACGCGCTCGTTTCCGCGGTCAAAATCATTGCCGCGTTCTCGAGCCGACAGCAGACCAAGAATTCGAACTTCCTCGACTCTACTTTTCGCCCCCAGCTTCTACATTGCAATTAATATTGTACAACGACAATGAGAATTACAAGAACAACACGATCGAGACGTGCAGGTAAATCGACGAACTGTACAAAATTCTATGTCCTTCGATTAGCAAACCAACCGTGGTACGATGAAACTCGAGGATAGCTGAAACGTGTAGCTGAAATAGATGAAACGTGTTACATGCCTCGCGAATCGTCACGGTCCACGGTTCGATCTCTCTGAAAACAACGATCTCTGCCTGACCGACCCGGTTGTCGTCGATCGCGCAGCGCGAACGACAGAAACGAATTTCTCGGTCTCTGGGCTTCTCGCTTCGAAAACTCGTACCTGCCTCGATCCCGCCGCGCCGAGCGGATCGATCGAAATTCAAGTTATGGGCATAGGCACTTTCACGCGGTAGCAAGAAATTGAAGTTCTCTCTCGGTTAAAAGCGCTACGAACGCCCGGACGTGTAAGTGGTCGTCGAACAACAATGAAGGGAGAAAGAAGTTGGCTTCACGGCGAGAAGGAGGTAGAAATTTTCACCGCGCCTTCACGGAGAAAACGACTTCGCTTAGAACTGCCTCGCCGACGGCTGTGGCCGTCGCGCGATACGCTGCTGTACGCTCCTCAGAGCCTCGAGCACGCTCTCCCCTCGGGCTGCTTACGGAATGTCGCGCAAAATTCGCGAAATTAACCGGCCTATTGGATATCAACGACCAATGTTCGATGCGTCGATTTGCCCGCCGTTGCTTCACGATCAAAGCATACCGATGATGCACCCCGTTTACCCGATACCGAATAAAAATGTTCACGGTGAATTTTCTTAAGCTGCTTGCCGTATGGAAGGTGGCGCGCGGTATCCGTGCGACGTTGTCTGCCGCTCGTTGCTGGCTCACGAGAGCCGAGGCCTTCGAGCGCTCTTATGCTGCCTGTCGTATACAGGCTAACAGTCAGTGGCGGGTTTCGAAGCTAACGGCGTTGGGCAGACTCCCTCGTACTCGGGGGCCCCGGTATCTACGAGTTCCCCGTTTCATAGCCTCGAAAACGAAGTCGAGCCGTAGTTTCGTGTACGTATCAAACGTTAAAACTGTTACTATATTTCCTGTGGCGTAAAAAATTCATTTTTTTTATTAATGAGATCATAGTTCTTTTTCGCAATGCACTTTATAGAATATTTTCGTGTACATGTAGAAATTAATCATTGGTGTATCAAAATATCTTGATAATTTTTTTCTTATTTTCGTGTATCCAGTCTTCATGAAAGTCGTGAGACTAATATAGGACTGTATCAAATGTTTTTACTTATGATCTTATATCTCTTGGAAATGTATATAATGTATATAATTCGGCCGCGCGACGCAAGGAACTTGCTGATAAACCGCGCGAGAAGTGCAAGGTTCGCGAAATAGTTCTTCGTTGTACCTATCGCATGGTTCAAGTCATTTTGAGTTTTTGCGCTGGATCAAATTTTTCATTGTAGCTCAATCCATTCTCCTGTAACTTTCATCGACCGAGACCAGACTATCGCGCACTTTCTCGCGCAGAACAATTTTTCACGTCGACGTTAGTGCATACATATATATTAAATACATCTTTGCGGCAATACAATTTTTACGTTTAGCAATGTAAAAATAAATTATTTCAAAAGGTTAAAAAAGTAGAGATGCCATACAATGGGACACGCTTATGGGAATATTCAATGCATATTATATGTACATATCTATAAACAAATTTTGCGTCCTTCAATTGCAGGAAATAATCTTCTCTGGTTAAGTTTTAAGGGCACGTGGACCTTTCCCCCTCCCTTGGCTCATCCACGTTCAGCAAGTGCTTTCTATCTGTAGTAGCTATGTATTTTCACGAATTTTTTCATGTCACACACCTGTCATAAATGAACGCATAAATCCCGCTGTATGAAAGCATTGATTACATTTCGAAATCATACGTTTAAACAATGAATTTCCTTTCTATGTGCAAGCTGAATGGCATAAACAATCCGAGAATATTCAATATCAATTATACAATTAATTTACGTGGCGTGAATAGAACACACCCTTCCGCCCGTACGAAATCTGTCACCGTTCGAATGTCGACAATATGCAGTTCGCTTTTCAATGTACAATGGCTTTTAAAAATAATTTATTGAATTCGAAATTCAATCGGTCAGGATAGTAAATCATTGAAACGCGGAACTATTTTAATTTTCACACGCGTATTTTAAGATATATGTTATATCGAAACAATTTAGCTAACAGTTTCATGGATGCGTATTGACTGCGGAGCGGTGACGCACAAAAAATTATTCGATCGAACGTCTAAATCATCGCCATGAACAGCTATCGATAAATAGTAATATATAAGAAGCTCATTTTGGGCGTTTTTGAACGAACAAAATACTCAGAGTAGTGATGCGTGTTACATCGGGTACACGCAGGCAAATGGTAGGTAGCGTGTAAAAATAAATTCTGGAACTTTCTTCGCGAATATTAAAGTACCCGCCAAGTTCTCGTCATTACAATTCTGCAAGCTGAATAATAGTCCAGGGCCCTTTATGTCCATTCACGAAATGTACCTTTAAAAAGAAAGAATTATAACATAGAATTTTATATACAATTCCAAGACGTCCGTAATGTAAATCCTGCACGTAATATATACGTTATATAATGATCGATAAGAGTAAAATTCTAGTTTCGTACACGAAAATTATATTAGGAAAAATTGAGATTTATAATTTCATTGTACTTAATTTTTTTAATTGCAGCTGAATTATTCGAAGATATTCTGTTAAGAATGTATCATACAAGAACGTCCCGATGAGCGGTCCTAAGATAGATACGAGAATGAAAGAGGGGCACAACGTCGGGCAGATACGGTACTGCGTGCCGTGCCGTCGTGCTAGAGTGCAGGTGGGCCGAGGTTCAACGGAAACAGCCGAGCGCACGCTCGGGGGAAAACCGAGCGGCGGCACTCGACGAGTACTGTTGTCAGAGTATTCAGTAATGCTTTGCATGGCCAGTCAGTCGCTAGTGGGCTCGTTGGTGAGAGTCGTGTCTTTCACTCGAAGTGATCGTGTGGTGTTACTCGACGAGCCAGTCAGGCGGTATTCTGAAACGCGAGGTACGAAAGCAAACGGCGACGAATGTATTCGCAATCGTGAGTGTATTTCGTGAGACTGTGAGAGAGAAACGAACAAAGCATTTCACGGAGCGTACACTGACGGTGGAGCTTCAATTTCACGTACTGTTTCTTCATTGAAAACAAAAAAACCATTGCGCTACACTGTGTATGGTACACGAGCGATCCAAGATGCTGTCGTCAGTGCCAGCGAAATAATAATGTGGTGCGACGTTGGTCAGGTGAGTGAGAAGTGCTACGTCAGTTATTTTCTCCACAATTCTTTTCCCATTTCGAAAACTGTGCTCGGCCTGCTGTGTTCGGGGGGGCCCTAATGTTCCTGTACGGGTTAGCCAAGAGAGCGTTACGTGAAACATGACACGACGACTACGGGGCCGGTTGTGTGTCGTTTTCTGTGAAAAATTCAGATCCTGCTCCATTCTTGAGTTCGGTGGTTCTGCGGGTTAGGGACTCGATCCCCGTTACATTCGACGTTGCTCAACGATCGAATAATCGTGTATCTCGACCATGCGTACACGTATCAAGTGCTTCAGTGAGTGATTCCGTTTGCTGCCGACGGATACCTCGGATATACGATTTTTATTCGTCACATACGAGCGAAGAGAACGTTCTCGTGTCGAAGTGACGGTTGCTACTTGCGATCGAAAGCTATTCCTTTAGTAACGCCTTGAAGTCTGGCGCAACACGAACGGCCGGTGACGGCCATGAATCTCGCGCAAATTTTGACCGACTATCCCCTACAATATTTCTCGTCGTGCAATCGACGTGCCCTAATCGTTGCATCAACCGATACAACAAATAAATCGTATCTCGAAAACACCCTGCAAAAAAACGTCCGTCGGCTGCGTAACCGACGAGCCTGTCCCAGCGTTTCATAGCGTCTAGAGAGAGAGAAAAAAACCATAAACACGGATGTCGGTCGTTGCTTCCTTTTCATCTATAGTTCTTTGAAACTAGTCTTGAGAGAGTGTACCGCGTACATATCCATCGTACCTCGTCGAATCTTTCTCGAAGGGGGAATCGTTCGAGAAAAATCGGTAACGAAATCTGTGCATTAGACGCGCCGAAAGTTCACCTAGCCGGCAGTATTTTCGTCGGCGGTCAGAAAATTATACGGCGGCGAATCGATGTCGTGCCGAAGTGTCAGATTTGACGCGTGGTAACCTCGTGTTCAGTAGTTTGAATTCGAAGCGATCCCGCGTTTCCTTGGGCTTGATGACGCGGAGCGAAGGGTGGGGGAGGGTCCAGGCGGTAGAGGAGAAGGAGGAAGAAGTGGTAGGACGGTGGCCGCGGGTTGCTGGTAGAGTTGGCTTGGCGAGAGGGGTGGGAGCGATCGAGGTGGCTGTGGTAACGACGATGGGTCGTGGGTCGCTGGTTGTGTGGGGGAAGCAAACGAACAAGACAGAGAGGGGGAGAAATACAGTGAAAGAGAGAATAAGAGTCGAAGGAATAGCATGTATATATATAATATATATGTATATACACGCGTCCATGTATACGAGGGACGAAGAAAGAATGCTTGATGTTAGAGAGAGAGAAAGGTGACCGAAGGCTCCGCGCTGCCTCTTCTTTACTTGGTCAGCGCTGTGGAGGAAACCTAGCGTCGCCTGTACGTCGTGCGGAGCGTGGAGGGGGGAACGACGTTCACTAAGAGTAGGGTAGGGGTACGGTTATGACCAACCATCAAGGGGGCAACGTCGCCATGGTTACCGCGACGACAACAACCGAACTCTGTTCTAAGGGATGTTTTTAACAGCATATATTTACCTTTGCTCTTTTTTTGCCTTCGTTGATCCCGATAGAGGATTTTTCTTTCGTTTAGTCAAATGTAGCGCTCTATGAGGAGGCCTCTTGTAAGATAGGGCCAGATATCCGTATGGATTATTTCATTATGGGCCTTAGTGTTTGGTGATCTATTGTCATCGTGCGGAATTCGTCGCGTTTGGAGATGAATTTAAATGCACCTTCTCCACGGCAACCTCTGACTGTTGCTGGTAGCATAAAAACGAATGCATATAAACGCAGCATCCGCAGCGTTGAACTTCGTCTATCCTCTGGTGTTGAATTCGTCCGAAAACGGTCCACGTCACTGAAATGCTGTTGCACGACAGGGCTTCTCGAGACAGCCGATGGTTGCATCGAGCCGACGTTTGACAGGCCAGGTCGAACCGGTGACAAGAACGTTCCTGATACCTTTATCGTTTCATTATACACCAGGAAGCGCGTCACGAATTGAATGTGCATACTTCTATATTCTGGATTTTGGTCAACTCTCACACAACTCGAAAACGTGGTCTTTTTACGAATTTCTGCTCGTTTACACTTTATCTCTTTCGCCTTGCAATCTGAATGTGTATCTCGGCATCGATATCAATAATTCATTTACCGCGAGAGCATACGTGAATCCATACGTAACATTTTACAGTTTCCAATATGTACCTTGCATGTTCGTTTTCTGGAATTTCGTGGCAGTAATAATACCTTGGTCGACTAAAGGAAACGTTCGAACGCGCCCGACGGACAGTGATCGCTCGAAGCTCTCCCCGGACAGAAAGTCAAACAATTTTCCAACACCGTTTTCTGCGCATTCTCAGACTATTTCCGTTGCATAGATTTTGAATAGTAAAAAGAAATCTCGGTTGCCCATGGAACAGAGGATAGAAGTGCCTCTGCTGGTGACAGATAGTGCTTGGTACTATTACATAAGTGGGATATTTTCTTTCGATACGGTCGACCGATCGATCGGCTAAAACCGACTCGTAATCCCATCGACAGAAGTGGACAAGAAATCCATCGATTATTTGTGTATCATAGCCAGCCCTTTCTTACGATTCCTCTATAGAATGTTTCTTACCACTTCATTCTGATCGAAAGCTTTCGAACTTATGATACTCTATCTTGCCCACCTCGGTTCAGCAAATCAATCGCGTCAGAGTAGCTACTTAACGTATACAAGTACATAGTCCATGAACGTTTCACGAATTCTCCAAGAAAACTAAGTACACACATAGATACAAGGCCTCGCATACTTGCACGACGATAAATGTCAGGTATTCTTCGAATTAGTCTCAAATCCATTCTCGATCCTTTCTTGCAGATCGCCTGCATTTATTCCATTACTATCAGGCAGTTCGTACAGTCCGACTATAATTCAATAGCCCAGAATAAAACAACAAAACGTTCCTAAAAGAGACACAGGGCACACGCGCTTACGAATGGTCGGATACGAAACATTCCCGACCCAAGGAGGTAGCGCTGCAACCCCGGTCGCAGTTAATTTTACTCAACGGGCAAAGGACAACGGAAGATTAAGATTCTTATGTGCCTAACGAAGGGAACGGCGTGCGCCGTGAGCAACGGTGGTATAAAGCAAGTCTAAGTTTCACCCGTTACCCTCCTTGGACTGCCTGGCCTCCAGCAGTTCCTCCTCCTCCACCTCGTCCTCCTGCGGCGCATCGTGCCGCTCACCCACCATCACGGGCCATTAACGAGAGAGTTATCGACGCGCGATCTGTCAATAGGCTTCTCCCATTCATAAATTCGCCCGGCGTGTGGCGGCCGCATAGTTTTGCCGCGAAAACCACGTGGCAGCGGCGGCGCGCAACGTCCTCTCCTCTGTTGTACCGCAACCAGCCGAGCCGAGGCTCTACTACGTGATTTACGGGCCGCGTCCCCGTTTTAAATGCATGCAGAGCAACCGTGCGTGTGCACGTCTCTTTCTGTGTTGGCTATTGCCTGCCGCTTGTCTCTCGCTTTCTCTCTCACGCTGCAACGGACAGCGTGCTTGCATATTCTCGTTCCGTAATATGTATACACGCTTGCTTTATTCGCGTGGTCCGTGTATATACACGGGAAGAGCGTGGGAGTCGGATGCCTCACTGGAGGAGTCGCACGCGACTTTTTCGGCTGACTTAGGAAATCTGTCTGTTGGTTCTTTTGGAAATGCCAGTATTGCTGCCGTAGACACTTTTGCACCGCAACTTGGAATTCTCTTTTGGGCTCGCGGGAGTTTTGATTAAGGGCGAAGGTAATTCGTATTCATTGATAGGGAGAAATGCGTGTGACATAAGTGGTGGGATAGAATCAGTTTAATATTTCGAATTGATTATTGTTAGAGTACGATGATAGTACATAAACGATTCGAGTGAATCATTCGGAGATAGATACGATAAGGCCTCGCGTTTATATTGAGCCCGATTGGGTTCCCTAATAATTTTAGCACGTAATATCTTTAACCTGTTTCGAACGAGTGTCGGCAAATAACCGCCCAAGTCTGTTCACCGTTGCGGCCGCGAATCATACAGTGGCTCGTCTACGTCTATCTGTCTGAGCGATATGGTACGCAATGGTATACTATACTTAACAGTATTACGTTTCCTTTAAAAGGAAATTAGGGATTTTTGGCGGTGAAGTCTTATCTTCTGTTGATGTAAATTCACGATATGGGATATTGGTCGAAGAAAAACACGCGAAGGAGCAACAACCAATATAGTGAAGCCAAATGCAATTATAAGTTACAATAAATATATGGGCGGGCCCGACACAGCAGACCAGTACACCGCTACATACTGTTTTATGCGAAAGTCCCAAAAATAGTGGTGAAAATGATTTCTTTGGAGCTTGGTAATATCATCTATAAATTCGTACGTCGTGTACCTTCTGTTCATGTAAGTTCACGATATGGGATATTGGTCGAAGAAAAACACGCGAAGGAGCAACAACCAATATAGTGATGCTAAATGCAATTATAAGTTACAATAAATATATGGGTAGGGCCAACAGAGCAGACCAGTACACCGCTACATACTGTTTTATGCGAAAGTCCCAAAAATAGTGGTGAAAATTATTTCTTTGGAGCTTGGTAATATCAACTATAAATTCGTACGTCGCGTACCTTCAGTTCATGTAAGTTCACGATATGGGATATTGGTCGAAGAAAAACACGCGAAGGAGCAACAACCAATATAGTGATGCTAAATGCAATTATAAGTTACAATAAATATATGGGTAGGGCCAACAGAGCAGACCAGTACACCGCTACATACTGTTTTATGCGAAAGTCCCAAAAATAGTGGTGAAAATTATTTCTTTGGAGCTTGGTAATATCAACTATAAATTCGTACGTCGCGTACCTTCAGTTCATGTAAGTTCACGATATGGGATATTGGTCGAAGAAAAACACGCGAAGGAGCAACAACCAATATAGTGATGCTAAATACAATTATAAGTTACAATAAATATATGGGTAGGGCCAGCAGAGCAAACCAGTACACCGCTACACACTGTTTTGTGCGAAAGTCCCAAAAATAGTGGTGAAAATTATTTCTTTGGAGCTTGGTAATATCAACTATAAATTCGTACCTATTATATAAAACAAACCAGCAGAAGCAGAATAAAAACACAATGAGGCATTTGCAATTCGTACGTCGCGTGGTAGATCAATTAGATGGAAATTTTCGTGATAGCGATGCCAAAAACGATCCATTAATTTCTGGAACAGCAGAAAGGCTGAATGGCCTTTTACACATCATTCGGTGAGATGATACAGGAAAGAGTAAATACAGTGTGGTGTGTTCCTACCGTAAAGTCAAAGGTGGAAGAAGAGAATCGAGGTACTATTGTGCTACTTGTTCGGTTAAACCGAGCTTGCCTTTAGGCGACTGTTTCGAAAGGTACCAGCCCATGCAAGAGTATAAATCTATTAGTAATGCACAAGTACAGTGCAAATGACACATATTTTCTTGAGACTTTGATCAAAAATTTTAGCGAATTTAAATAAAGTTATAGTTTTTATAACACAAACGTTCAACGTGTATATTTTCCCAGCTGCGTGCCACAGGTGATGCAACATGTAATAATTCAGCTGTCCTGCGTTTCGTCGTAACTGTACAAAAGAATATTATTCCCAGTGCCATATTAGACGCATCGAATACTTTGGAGTACATTACTCCGTGTTAAAACGTTCCCACAATTTCGAGCAACACATTTGAATGAGACTACATATCGTGATTTAGCTTTCATTGTCAGTGGGACATTCACGCGAGGCTAGATTCCAATATATGCAGAAAGCTGACGGGACAAGATAGAGGTACGACCTACGCTACTGTTCAGCATTCGCTGATAACATCGGTGAATCACGAATTACGAATGTTACGTTGCGTCTAGCATCTCCCACTGTTGCTCCGCTTTGATGCAAAGACAACTGAACACGTGGTTGCGTTGTCACCGACTATGTACACGACACCGACAAGCTCGCGTTGCACTTTGTGCACCGTTTTGTTTGCGTTTTACCTGCGCACCTCTGGCCGATCGAAAAATTCGAAAGCACCGCCGTGTGTGCCACGTGTCTCTCTGCCGTAATTCACACATCGACGGGACGAACGCGAAATGTTTACACGTTACACGGTTGGGAAGAACCAGAACCAAAAAGAACTCGCGGCCGCAGCGTTCAGCTCAGCGGGAACAACATTTTGTGCAAAGTTGCTTGGAATGTAAGTGCAACGATAATAGGAAATTGATACTTCTGTCTTCACCTCTTAGCTGAGGCGTTTGTTAGCGAAGAACCCTCCTCGACAAATATGCAGGGAAGCTAAGAAAGCCACGAAAGACAGAGAGCCATGATTTATGTAGGCAATTAAGGTATCTTAATCTGACCAATTCAATTACCCGAAATAAATCAAGATTCTTATAACCTTATAACACCCCAATAAACATAAAGAGAAAAAGTTCGTGGTTCCCAGCAGGTGGTTAATTTTGAAGAATTCCAGCCACGTGGCATTAACGATATAGGCGACTGGTTGAAAGTAGCTATATACCAAACACCTTTGACAAAACGCACGTCTGTAACAGTTCATATCGCACGCAGTAAACAGTTTTTATATCTATACACGATTAGAAGTCGCATCGTTACAGGCGCACAGTTTTGTTCGAGTTAATGCATCTCGGGTTGAAACAGCTTTGCGGTAGGTTAAGGTTGGAGATACTAAGGCTAGAGAATGCATATCCGTCTCCGTTCTTCTCTCTTCCCCTTTTGTGTGCGCAGATTTCACGCCCACCACGTTGTCGCTTTCGTAATTGTGAAGGGAATGTACACCGAGGTACCGAGCGGACGAAGCAGCAGTCTTTGCTAGAGTTTCATGAGGGGCGATTCTCGTTTCTCATCAATCTTGGATTGATCATTTCAATGGCGAAATACAGATGAAACGGAAGAAAATGGTCGGCGACAAAATAATTATCAGGGCGGTGTAGAGTATATTATAATGAGGTATAAAATAGAGGTAAGTTTAAAGGTCCAAAGGGCACGAAGTAAAAGGCGGGTTAACGACCAGTGAAAAATGCCGTTCCCTTTTCTTTCTTTTTTTTTCGACGCCTAGATACTCGATATAATGAAACAGGAATAATGGCACCTGTTCACCGGTAGCCGCTTATTGCGGTTTCGTCATAGAATCTTCTTGTGTTAGGGCTGATGCGAGCAGGTGTTGTTGGTTCCGAGTCACCGTGGCACTCCATGACCCTTGTTTCGCCGACGGCTCTGAATTCTCCTCCGGTTCCTCTGTTCTTCGTTTACCGACTCATCTCTCTCTCTTTCTACCCTGCTGCTATTCGACCTTGAACCTTTAATCCTCGTAACGTAACCCCCTGCTCTCTGTCTCGTTCTCTGCCTGTGTGTTCCTTTTCACTTTGCTCGGGTCTAACATTGTACTTTTATTATTAGCTCTCGTTGGCCTAATTGTTTGCTCGTCCTTCGAAATCATGTCAGCTCTCTCCGCTTTATTCTTTTCTGGTTGAATGAAACCGCTAGTACTGGCGTTCACTGGTTTTCATTGTAGCGAAGCCATAGTTGGCGATCCACGTTTGCTGGCATATACAAATAGCATACCGCAAGTAATCTTACCAAACGTTTAGTATTTTCTGAAAATACAAATCCTCCAGTCTCCGCCAACTAGTAACCTTTGCAAGCAAAAAGAAGCAAGAAGGCCTGGGACCTCTTAATTCTAACGTAATCATATGTATCGCCAAACAAACAGCAAACTGTCCGAATTGTCCAATTCGAAGCCTTCCACCCTTCAGCTCATTCTTTCCCTTCTGTTCTTCTACACCGAGTGCTTCATTTGAAGCGTACGACCATCGGGGCGTAGATCACACGTTCAGTGTGTTACACGAATCGAAGTTCCGTACAACCGCGAGCCATAGTAATGTGGTACCCAGACCGCAAGAGTCGCGAGCACGTGTTGTCGCATATGCAACGCTCCCGCGGCCTTCTTTCTTCCCGCCAAGCGGTCGAAACGAGTCGGCGTATGATAGACGCGGTACACACGCCTCCCGTGACATTGGCAATCGCGAGGTGGAACAACCGTGTGCATTCTCACGTGAAACGGCCTGTCTACGCGAAACAATGCGCAGGGGTGAAGGGGGCATTTATACGCGTCCGGAATCGAACGGGTTGTCGCGTGCTGGTGCGTGTTATCGATAGTGTCGTGGGGCAAAACGTGCGTTACAGAAATTGTTCTTGATCGTGATTTCTTATTTTGCCATAGACCGGGGCGAATCGGATCGAAATAAGAATTTAGTTGAAATTTGTTATGTTACCATTGGAAAAATCGTCTAGGATGTGCATAAACTCCTTACGCCCTTTCCCTGCACCTCGGTCAATTGTCTTCTATTGTTTTACAATACCGTTCAGTGTTGACACCCATTTCAAGATTGCCTTACTCGGACGAACGCAATAATTTTGGTGCAGATCTAAGATACATAGCTTACAATTTCTTATTTAAAATTAAAAGGTAAGGTTTAACATCCAAATGTGTTGAGTATTATTAGTTTGTGTAGTGTCCAGAAATAATACTTGATATAATTTTCACTATTATATTATAATTTGTTTGGGTATTTTGTTCACTGTAAAATTATTATTATATGGGGTGAATTGTATCACTCTTTTTTTTAGTGAAATACTTATATGACTTTAAATGCGATAATAATTTATACATGTAGGGAGAGATGGTTCGCACATACATAAAAAAGACTAACCAGGGATCATGATGTCCAAAAATATGGAGGAAGCCGCAATAAAAGTCAAGTAACTTCAGGCGTGAAGGTTAAGGGCAAAAACAATTTATCAAGAGAGCGGCATTGCATTTATTGTTTATAACGAGAAATCCATTCATCCACCTGTGGAGGATTGGATATAGTGAAAAGTGGTCAGACGAAAAGTGTGCTAATATAAGTGGTGTTCAAGGAAAATATACTTGCGACCCATGTACTACGTAGAGTCTTTGGCATTATTATTATTAAGTTATATTTGATAAAGTTAGAACCACGAGTTAGGGTCACGAATGAAAATTCTAATTCAGCAGTATAAAACTCTTCGACGAAATTGTTTCTATACTAGCCATGTATCAATTCAACCAACGATTGCCTCGTTGGGAAAACGAACTTACCCTTGCCCGCGAGTAGCCGCGTGCACACCTGGGCGATGCACAATGCACGCGTGTACACCGGGTACAGGACGCAACAGCTGACGATATCGACGCGAACGAGGACAGTTTATGTACTTTCTACGCGGAAAGGGGGGATAGCAGGATGATCCACGTGTATGCGTGAGGAGGTTCTCGCGTTACAACGGGCCCCGTTCGTAAAGTACGATGTAAACACACGTGGGTAATCGAGGGAGAAAGGGTAAAACGTTGGAGAAGGGTTAGAGGGGGATAGGTGGTGTGTGACAGGGTAGTATAACGACATACAGGAATCGTCGGAGTGTGCGTCGATGCATTGTGTCGTGTCGTCCTTTTCTAGTAAACCGTCGACGCTCCCTTTGCGCAAGGGGTTACACACTCTGTGTGCACTACCTCTTTTCCCTACCCACCACCACCTTCCATCCATCCCTTTCGGCCACAGCGAGATCGTTGCACGCTGCTTTCGTCTCGCACCCTCACTCTGTTGCGCTGTTCTTGTCGTACAGACAGCAATACGCTTTGTCCACGTTGCAACCATTCTGCACTTCAGTCGATTTCGGTCGGTTGCCGACGCCGAGGCGTCTCTGCTGCACTCGGCTTCAACAGGGAATCACGATCGTCGAATTTGCACACATTCTTATCCTTGATGGCTTAAAAGTTTTATGTCGCACGTACCTTGCCTCGAGTCTTGCGAATGAAATTTATAATTGTAATAATCGTGTACCGATTAATTATTGGGTCACGGTCCGGCGTTCGGTTATGCAGTTCTTTTTAGAGGGAATCCTTGGTGGATGAACGGGAAAGGTAAATTGATGTTATGTATACGTGTATACGTATAGAACTTGACATTCTTGGTAAGAGGTAAAGGACTACTCACTGAGTACTGAGAGAAACTTCGAACTTGTATGTATGGATACATACCACCGGTTACACAGCGGGCACACACGCGACCGTGGTGTGGATGTTGGCCGTGAATGAAGCCTATTTGCGTACGAGCAATAACAGGTGACACTCTCCACGGTTGTTTACCTTCCCTATCGGCAAAAAGCCGGACGTGGAAATCCGCGGAGGCAAAGGGGGGAGGCGGTGCTGGTTGAAAGAGAGAGACGACGCAAAGGATGGGAGACAGAGAGGCAGGGACCACGTGGTTGTCGTATTTTAACGTACGAGCAGTCACATGTGCTTTCAATGAACTTGTACGCCGCGTGTGATCGACTTTCAAACAGGTCGTTGCACTGTCGTAAGAAGTACATACGTAGGATCTTGTGCACGTGAGAAACGAGACTCGCCGTTGTTGTTTCTTGCAGTCGCCCGATTGTATTGGAACGATTAGTTACCACCAGATGAGACTGTTAGGGCTGGCTAGCATCGTTAAGATATCACTTGTGCGGTCTTACGTGTATATACCTATACATGGAGTCTGTAACATTCTTCTGCTCGCGCAGAGTGGCACGCATACATCGATACTGAAACACCTCACGAAGCGTGCGTGCAACCGGTACATGCATAATACGTACATACTGACAAGGGAAGTGCGGCGATAGATGTGCAAACACGAACACGTTTTCGCTAGGTTACCAATACATCCGCGCGATTTACGACTCCCTTGGACTTGGTGCTGGATGTGCGTGTGCCTTTGCACACAGTATCTTCTTGTCTCTTTCGCTCAGGCCGCACACGTATACGCGCACACAGGCACAAATGTGCAGGGGATGTGCAAACGTCCCCCCTGCGAAGAAATGCTCGGACGGATCCCCGAAGATCACGTGCTGCGCATAACTTACATTCCCACCACTCCTTTCGGTAGCACGTGCCTCCATAGTTCTCTCTCTCTGTATATATATATATATATCGCTCTCTATCTGTTCGTATCTCTGTCTCGCTTTTCAGCGTGCCCTCTCCGCGCACAGTCTACCTCGTCGTTCGTGTTTGATTCCGCGATTCGGTTCAATCGAATACGATCTTAGACAGTCAGTCGCCTCCTGCGACGCCGCATCGACGGTCGGTTGCCACTACGGCAACACGAATCGGAACGAGCCGATAGAAACTCCGATGCCCTTTATATAGAATCGAGAAATTAATAATATAACTTTCCAAGTTCTATTAGTTTCTTCTTAGATTCAATGGAAATTTCATTGCAACCGTTGACTGGTATTTTCTTGGATGGGTTAAAAAAAAGTTCTTGATGATTAGACATAGACGAATAAAAGGGATAGCTGAGATTTATCCTACAATGGTCGTTTTCGCGTGACAAATAGATCGCCACGTGGTTCAGGTTATCCTTCAGTCTCTCCCTGTGCATCCCTTCATCGTAGCCTCCCCCTTCAACGTTTTGTCCGACTGTAAATTCACGCGACTACACACAGGTGGCACCGCCCTCTTGCCAAGTGCATATATGTATATATACGAACAGAAACGAGTACTCCCTTCAGAGTATAGATACGTCTCCCTGACGCGCGAAAACGGCGTCAAAGGTGGGGATAAGCGTAACCGGTAGAGAGAGAGACAAGGCACACACACACACACACACAGCCTGTTTATCATATGTAAATTTGAGGTGCTCGCGTGGGTGCAACGGAGATGGTAAAAGAGACTGTGCACGGACGCAGAAGATAGGAACTCTCCATTCAGCAATAAATGCATTCCAACGGGGACCGTCGTGCCGGTAGCAGCGAGCCTCTGTCACTGCTCTGGCTGCCCTTACGTACTTTACGTTATATTTTTGCTGTCTCATTATTTGCATGCTTGATACGAAATTCAATTTCATAACTAATAATACAGTTACATATTGAATAGTGTAAAAGTACCAATAGTGTGACATTGTTAATTATTTTATTTATCGTTCTCCAACGTCGATTATATTGTAGATTCTTGGTTCACAAGAGTAATCCTCGTAGTAGCATAGACTGCATTAATTTGATTACGATACCTAGACCTAGGAGGAAGATTATTGTACAGCAGGACTCGAAACAACCTCTCGCGTCGTAACGCACGCAACTGGATCTATCGCGTGCGAAAGGCGAGCCACATGCAGTAGTTCGCACAGTCCCTTGCAGGTGGCAGCACCGTACGGTGCCTCGTTACTGACACACGCGAAAGCGTATACAGTCACGAGGCCGGTTACCAATTCACCATCGTGACTCTTGTCTCACGCGTAAATACCCGGATACTTGCGCAAGAATTCCTCCCGGCGCACGACTCACGCGGTCTTGCTCTCTTTTTGTTTCCTGCGTGTATGCTTATCTAAAGTATGTCCCCTCCTTGTTTCTCGTCAGCTTTCTCGCGTTCGCGAGAAGTCTACCAAAAGTACAATATATTTAATATAAATATATCAAAGCTTTGTCTGTAAACTGTCTAAACTTAGATCGAACTAATTTATATCATATTAATCCTCCATCGGGATATATGCATATACAATTTATTATTGGAGAGTCGACGAATAATGGCCATCCCTGTTATATACGCAGAAATGTTCAAACGAAAGCAGCAAGTTCGAAAATAATTCGTGGAACATTCCATCGGGTATATCGCGAGCGTAACCTCGTGCGGCTTCTGCCGAGACACAAAATGTAATCGCGTATATTGCTCGTCGTTTCACCCACACGAGGAACGCCTTATCGCGTAACGAGGCTACATCCATGTAGTTTGAGCCGTGGCACGCTGGTGGGAGACTATCACGAGCAACGTGCTTTCAGCTATGTGCTCGATGTTACGCAATCAGGCTTTCCACCTCGTCGTTGACGTTGCCGACTGTACGTCGGCGTAGACGCAGTCGTCTCCGTCAGTGAGGTTTTCGCAAGGGCGCTCCGTGCTGTCGCAGGTCATTCGTTCGATAACGCTCAGCGAAATAGTCGGCATCGATCCTCGAGAAAACCTGCTACCACGCGGAACGGTCTTTTTTCGAAGTTCGAGTAGCGTGAGCAGCAGTTACGTGGCAAAGTAAATGGAGGGGGGTACGAGGAAATTCAGATTACGTAACGGCGTTCGACGTGGTAGCGCTTCGAAATTTTTGATGTAACGTTATATAGATGGCGTAAAATGGTTTTTGAATTGGGACTGTGCAATCAGGGTTTCTCATTTCATTTTCTTAAACGTAATTGAGAAATGATAATCGTAGCTCGCTATTATTTTCGCCGTCAACGGTTCGTAGGAAGATTCGATGTAACATATACTAAGTTCGTAGGAACTAAATTTTATTTTCGTGTAGTGTGCTCTTAAAAAATGAAACGTGCATAAACGTTTCAGACGCGTTTCCTTTGTATAATCCCAGGCTTCTTTTTCCGCGTGATACGTTATACAGGACCGAGAGTGCAATAAAATTGCGTAATGTCGTGATCGCTAGTCTCCTCCGCTACTTCTCTCCCCTTCGCAGCGAACGATTTATCTGGTTCGTACCGATGCGCCGCATCGCTTCCAATTTTCGCGAAACAACCCGCCAATTACCTATGCTCCCTTCGAGCGTCCGAGTGGCGAGTGCACGACGCGTTTGCAATACAGCCTGGCGATTCCGTTCGAAAAATTGCTTTCGCAGCTTTCCGTGAACATAAAATCATCAAAATGCGTTCATCCACCTTGAAAATGACCAGACATGCTCTCTTTCCACCACCGCTGTGACTGAAACCCACCCGTAGTATCTCCCGAAATTGTTCAGCGTTATTTTCACTGATTTCCCCCCAAAAACTGGCCCCCCCTCTCCATCGACCACGCTAGAGAGAGAGTCAGTGTCCTTTAAGTAAGTTAGACGCCTGCGCGAATCGACGCTGGAAATTCTCGACCGGCAATGGTGAGGGTGGCAGAGGTGGTGGTGGTAGTTGGGAGAGTCGATGTAGTGGGGATGGAAAGAGACAGAAGGGTGTAGATGTCGGTGTGAGTCGCGTGGGTAGAGATGGGTGGAGGGTTAATAGGACGTTGGCGCCACGACGGCGTCTGCGAGAAGCGCGGCCACGTGCACCGGTATCGAACGGGCGCCATCCCCAATCTACCCAACCATCCAGTTCTATCCACCCCTTCGCTGCCGCTCTCCTACTTCTCCCATATCCGTCACAACCCTCTATACCCTTCCCACTCTTCGAAATCCACCCTCCTGTCCCTCCATTGCCCCCGTCGTTACACTTCTCTCTTTCTCCCTTCACCCTCCATACCACCACGCCCCTAACCCTAATACACGCCGATCCGAACTATGGCTACGTGCTACGTATATACAGGAACATATTATATGTATACATATAGGTGTGTAGATATATAGACACGTATATCGCGCGGTATATACTAGTAGTTTCTCGTGTGCGATCTATGCACTGTATACGCGTACACACATATGGGTATACTGACTATTCACGTGTGGGTCTATAGGTGTGCCGTACGTACTCGGTCGTATACAGCTGTATTTCAGAATGAGCTGGATATATCGCGCGAGAGAAGTCGCTGAACATGAAGTATACAGTTTATGCCATTACCGACGCTTCAACGAATTTCAGTCTCTTTTCAGACTATAGGATAATCTGATAGGAAGGTCGCCGCGAGATGCTGATACGACTCGCCCAGTCTCTGGATAGTCGTCTATTGTGCTTTCGAATTTTTCGACTGGACGGAGAACAACGGACCTCGGCTACTGAATCGTTGTCGGACAATGTACGGCCTTTATCTTGCCACCGTTTTTTCACCTGGCAAACACTTCATTTCGCGACCTATAATTTCCATCGCGACCACGTACTTCACCCGGTTGTCTCCCCGAGCTTAAAACAGTAATACAATTTGAATTCTCTACAACGATCGCGATACGTACCACACTTTCGATGCCAGATAACACTGTGTTTGAGCAAGTGTCTACGCTGACTACTGAGAAAGGCGCTAATTTAATTCGACGTCTGGTTACTGTATTAATTTCTTATCCATGGAATTTTCCAAATTCCCGTTAAATTAAATGTCGATTACGATAAATCTCTATGAAAATGGACGTTCCATAATAAGATCCCTGGAGGCTTCTCGTGTTCCTCGTGTTCCAAAGGAATTTTCAACGTGTACCATCGTCCAGGTGTATGCATACATGCGTGCATGCGCGCGTGCGCGTGTCGCATCCTTCCAAACCAGTTTCACACGGACGTAACAGATACCTTCGTCTTCCTCGTGGATCGGACGATCTGCTTACATCTTTCTCATTTTCCCTTGTATCGACCTCTCTATCTCGCACCCGCAACCACCTCCTTTCCTCGCTCTTCCATCGCCGGGCAAGGATACGCGACGATTCTCTCACGTTCTAAGGCCATTTTCAAATTCCCGACTGGGACAAATTATCGTGGAACTGACTTGGTCATTTCAAACGAGAAGGATGGAGACCAAGTTTCCCTCCCATCGTCTTCAACCTTCAACTGATTGCGTTCGTCGATTCAGTAGAATTAGGAAGTTCGTTTCTCCTCTACTCTTACCAACTCGACCATTTATTATTATCGTGAAACATTCGATGTGAATGAAAACGATGTCCCGCACCCAAGGAGTAACAGTCAACAGAATTGCAGTAGAGCAACAAAATGCCCCAAGAAGTAGACCAGTCGCGGCCGACAAATAAGAAGTAGCAACAGGCTCACGGTTATTTGCTTAATGGTGCTCGCTGTTGAGTTCACCGCGACTCTAATTGCCAACATGATCCCTACACTCGCCGGTAATAATTACCCTGAAGATATCGCGCGGCGCCGCGCCATTCATCCGAGGAGAATCAGCTGTGTTCCCCTTGGCCTTAAATCGTTTTTTCGAACTGGAACGTCGAGGAAAAAGGGAAAGATACACTATAGTGTCTCCGTTTATTACTACGAAGAGAAGTTTGAAAAGCGGCGCGAATTTGCCTGATCCTCCTGCCGTGTCCGAACCGATGAAAGGGGCGCGTTTGCTGTTAACGTTATAAAATAAATTAAAGCAGGAGTTAACAACTCTCCGGGAAGAGTTCTTTAACGAGGTTCATTCCGCATTTACCCCATCGTTGTTAAAGCAAACTTTTGCGAAACACACCTACGCAACGCGTTACACGAGCGCCACGTTGTTTCTCCTCTCTTTGCTATGTTCCTATCGACGCCGTCTATTTCTCCATCGTGACGTCTTCTCCTTTCGGTCCGACAGTTTCAGAATGGTGGTCGTTTTTTTAAAAGTCTCCCCCCTCTTCTGTTTAAAACGAATCGGAACTCTGCTCATTCGAATTATAGCATCAATGCGTGATAATAAAAAGAAGTACGTGTATGAAATAATGTATACGCTTGAAATTAATAATTAATAATAATCAATCTACGCTACGAAATTATTGCCACGCCCAGTATATTGTAGCTGCAATCTTTCCCGATGTTGTTACCGCCTTGGCCACAGTAGAATCCCCATTAACGTCCTCCCATCAGTTTCTGCAATTTTGCATGCGACGGCATCGATGACGATTTTGCCCATCGCGGAATCATCGTTTCGAGAACGCCCGTTATTCGTCCTCCTCGAGAAGCCTCTATATCGCATACGGACACCGTCGACCGTGTGTGAACGGGCCTGTATATACGCAGATCGTGTTGGAGGAACAAAGAGGGTATACGAGCGCGCGTGCACGCGCGTACGTTTATATGTGTATGTAGCGCCGCGCATCTGTACACGCGTGCGTGCTGCGGAAGAGAGAAAATGAACAAACTGAGTAGCGAAGAGGGGAAAAAGAGATAACACCAGTAGCGGAGTGGGGATCGGGGAAGGGAAAGAGAGGGGTGGTTTGGAGGGGAAGATAGACGTCGAACGCGTTGAACAAAGATAGAGATATTACTCGCGTGTGGGGCGTTGCCATGGAAACTTCTGTTCGTACCACCCCCTCGCTGGTTAGGGCGAGATAGGTAGAGTGAAAGAGGGCGGTGAGAGAACGACAGAGAAAGAAAGAACGAGGAGCGAAAGGAAGGTGTAGAAGTGTACAGAGGAAAAAGGAGCGAGATAGATAGAGATGGGAGAACTAGAAGTGCGACGGAAAGAGGGAAAGAGAAAACGGTACTGGAACACGAGAGTAAAACAGGAAGGACTAGGGCGACGAAGTGAGAGGGTGTTTGTTAGAGGAAAAGAGAGATGGAGGATAGGGTGAGAAAAAGAGAGGAACGAGGGAGAAAGCTGCCAAAAGCGGGGCCGCCAGTGCAATCAACCCGTTGCCCACCCGCGAGGGTAAAACTACCCCAAAGTCAAACGAGAATACGTATATTGCAGAGAGAGAACACAATCGCACTGTGTGTCGCTACAGATATATATTTATAAAATATAAGCAATGTGTACATGCACGTATCTGCGCATGCAAGTGAGGAGGAATAGAGAAAAAGGGGTGAATTATAAAATGATGGTATATAAAAAAAAGAACGTTGTGCTATTAAGTGCTTGATAATAGAAAAGAATTTCCGTCGGTAAAACAGTCGTACCCATTAAAATATCTGTCGCGGGATATTATAAAAGAAATCGGTATAGAAAAATTCCAAAATTTATATTCCATAATAAAGATGTATCAGTGTGGTAATGCGCACTGTATTTGTAATTCAATTCTTCTGACGCTAATTCATCAAGTAAATAGCAGCAGAAATATAGGTTCAATATTTTCCTTCGAATTTACAAGTCTTTTGAGCGCACAGAACATTTGCAACAGACAATAAATAATTATATAATGCGTTTCTTTCGTAAGCCTGGGAACTAGAAGAGAGAAACCCCAAGAATTGTTGCTAGTAACTTCAGCTCTGACCCGTTGTTGAAAGGCACCTTGCGGCACGTCCTTGTTGACGTTCCAAATATTCACAAGTGGAAAGGATCATGGTATATACGGGTACGAGGTTAAACTCACGCGCGAGGGTGTCGAGGCTTTCGTTCTTCGTGGTGTTGCTCGTAAGGCGCAGTGCTCTATTCTCCTGGAACCAGTTTTCCTCCACACGCTCGAGAGAGCGTGCGCTCGCGCGAACAGAAAAAGCATACACGGCGTAGCGTACCACACGCGTATGAAGAACGATCACGCATAGTGCTATAACCGTGGCCAGCACACGCGGGCACGTATACGTATACGTCAGCTACTAGAAAGTTGCTCCAGCCACGTCGAAGAAACGGCGCGGCGGTACGCGCCCGAATAGAACCTTTCAAATTTCAACTGTTATCTAAGAAAAGAATTGTGCTTTTTATTGGGAAGCATAGACAATTCTTTTTCTTGGAGGTAACGTGTAGAAATCTTAGGTGGAAGTAATACTGTATTACCATCGATTCTTTTTATAAAATAATCTTCTGGGCGGTTTAAATTAAAATTCTGACGGCGAACTTAAAAAAAAAATGAAAAGTGTACCGTTGTGGATAGATTATTGTACAGCTTTGTTCAAGCGGAAATTATATTTGGTTTCGCGTCTGAAGTGTTTTAGTATGGTATTTTATTCGTTACTGAGTATTATTAACTCAAGAGTTAAGGAAACAAATAAAATTTGCATCGCATAGGATTTATAACTCCACCCTCGATGTGTTGTACGATTGTTGTGCTGACAACCCCATTCTTACGAGTAGAAAGTTCCTATAGAGGTATTTTACTCGGCGCAAGAGCGACATCGCGCGAGACCTCAGAGCGTGGGTATCAGTACGGAACCGAGTCTACAACGCATTGGTGCTAGGTTGCCACGTTTCGAGGTCTCTCTTTCTCGTCTCCTCTCTCTCTGTTACGCTGGTGGTATCGCGTTGTCTCGCTCTTACTTGATTTTCTCTGGTTACGCGGCGTTGCCGGTTCAACTGGCGGGAAAACTGAGTTTCGAAACAAATTTTCCTTCGCTCGCGTTACTCTTTTGTGGCGAACATAGGCAAAACTTTTTTCATAAATTCCTTTCGGCGCAGCAATTTTACATAGTTATTCCCATTATTACATTTACATTTTACTCTCTTGGAAAGTACAAAAATTAAGTGTAATCAATAACGAATATTCTTTGCAGCAATGTTACTCGATAAAAGAAGTTGTTTACCGGCACCTAATTAGTAATTAAAATTGTAAAGGCAGAAAAAGAACTTTGAACGAAGTTAAAAAGACTTAACATAATTTGTACGTTCAGTGGTATGGGTTTTGCTGCAAATTTTTAACTGTGTAAATGGAAGAAGCAGTTTTTATAATTTTTGAAAGAAATGGTTTTATATTGATAATGTTTTGTGGCATTGAAAGTAAAACTATTATCGCGTTGAAAGTACTACATGTTTCAAGTGTCTATTCTGCTAGTCTTCCTTTCTATGGTACGGGTCGAGTAGAAGTCGAAGAAGTAGCGAAGTGAACCTCGTTGCTCGATCTGGCGGTGTACAGGGAGGAAGGAGGGTAGACGGTTTTAGACTACGGACTCGACGCGTCGGCGTCGAGTTAAAAATAACAGTAACAGCACCAGCGGGACAGAGCCAGTCTTCGGCGTCTACATCGTCTACGTGGCTAGCGCTTACTTCTGCCTTCTTGTCATTACTGTTCTCTGGTATTCACCAGATCATCGGTGATATCGGCAACGGAGAGGCCGTTGTTTCGATACAGCCTTGAACATAAACACTGCTATCAAAAACGTAGGACTCAAGGCCCAGATGCGATATCAGTGTCTCATTCTTAGAATAATTCCTCGTCCATATTATTGTAGCTTGATATTCGTTCCATCGATACTCATATTGATATATCGTTGGTATTGGCAGCGATATTGAATTGATATTGAATTTCTTGATATTCCCTGCAAGCATGCTTCATTGCGCGATACTTTGTCGTATCGATATATGCCGCATTATCCAGACAACAACGATAAAGAGAAATCCAGTATCCGCCGCATTTATCGTGCTTAAGCTTTATCCTCCCATCTATCGCTCATTAAGCTACAATATTCTACTTCTACTGCAAACGAAATACCGTCACCTGCTGTGCAATGTTCAACCTGTGTTCGCAACAAGTTTGGCCGAGGCTGTACCGTAAATGTGTCTACTATCGCATGGATGTGGCAATAGATAGATCGACGTTACCATTAGAGCCCGCTATTGAAAACGCCGAACGCAAGCTTCACGCGCCTTTACCATATAGCGTTCTGTGCCAAGTTATCGATCATGTACTAAAAAATGTTTTGAAAAAATCCGGCAAACAATGATAATATAGCCAAGTCTAGCCGTGGTACTTTTAACACGCAGAAATGATACGATTCGCGTTGCCCGCACGAGCTCCATCGCTAATTGCCATCCAACGTCGGAATCGGCAACCGGCAAGCAATAGCGGGAAGACGTCAGCCGTAACGGCGCAGCCTTGAAGAAACGGCGGCAACGCGTTGCTTCGTCGCGGCGCGGCGTCGAAAAAACGACGTTCCGTTCGTGTGCCGCTAGCTGGCGTTCCGTTCGTCTACGTTCACCCGAGAGAAGTCACGCGCGCGAACGGACACACGCTCTCTTGTGTACGCGCTTTACAAATTTGACTTTCACGAAGAGACTCGTTGCCTCGTCGCATGTAACCTTGGCTGCGCCGACGGAACGGGCCGCCGAGCGACGTGCAGAGATGGGACGGACTTTATTTTCGTATCGGCGTCGATTCGTTGTTTTGCTTCCCTCCGGTTTCACCAGCTCAAGTTCCGTGAATTCAACTCGATCATCGGTCCCTTGGACGGATGATTCTAAGATATCCGATAGTACGCTTGACGCGAAAGACCATCGGCAACGAACTTGAAGACCGAGTTACATGAAATCGGGGAAATCGGCCCTTAGGCGCGGTCGTCGCCGGTACTTCTGGTGAAAGCTGCCGCGAGAATAGCATCGGTAGTTAGATAAGTTTATCGATAACGATGGTTGGGAAATGTTGGAAAATAGTCGAAGAATAATTAATTATACACGCAGCCACGCATTTTTTCATTTATTAATTTTTTTTTATTTGAAATTGAAGAAGAATTGTTAGTTTTCATTATTCGTTCGTTTAGTAGCGACTAATACATTTTCAATTCATACTCCGCTTTAATGAGCCGCCTCTAATTTGCACGTGAAATTTACATTTTTCGATGACAAACGCAGACTATTATAGACATGCTGACAACGAATGGTGTCGTGTTCTTCGGCTCGCCCGTGTTAGCCGTTTACCTTATGCAAGCGATTTTTGTTGAAGTCGGGCTTCGTTGTATCGGTCTTCGGTCAATTTTGCAGTGTCGATCATTATAGTCGCTATAAAACGTGCAGAAAAACGTGTCTGATGTATATTCGTCAAACCTGACATTCTTGACGTATATTTTATAATCTGTATGCACGTTGGAACGATGTTTGAGACAGTATCCTTCGCGTGTACGTAGAATAATAACACGAATAAGCTTTACACCAGCAAATTTTGCACATAGCAAATCGATACGCAGTGGAGCCAGGTCATCCGTCGCGATTAGTCCTGTCAATCGGTCCTGTCCCCAGAGGTGTAACTAACCCATTACGATTAAGAAAATTACTAATAAAATTAAAGCCTTCTAGTACATACTTTCTTGATAAACTGTCGAGAATATCAAGAGAAGCTCGAAGATTTTCCTTTTTCGAGAGAATTCCTTTGAAATTGTATAACGTAATAAAACGATATGAAATAGCAAAACGGCCATTGTGCTGCACGCGTCCATCGTCATTTTCAATATATCATAAGCTGTTTAACGTAGTTGCACTTTGCTCGACACCGAGCTAGGAATAGCCGTGGCAGGATACGGGAACAGTTACGACCGGGGCCGGTATTGCTCGAGGCGATCGTGCAAGGACAGTACCGCTACAGGCGAATATCTTGCATTGCCGGTCTTCCCTCTTTCTTAAGGACTTATCACGCGAAAAGTTTTCTCGTGCATTTACCAAAATAATCGGACAAAGAAGGGACATGAAAAACGGGCGTACATGGACGGTATAATTTATTGAAACAGGCTGTTAGATGCACATTCTTAAAGAATACATTCGCGTTAATAATATAGAAATTTATTAAACATGTCGTTCAATAAATTTGTCAAAATCGACTACGATCAAATCCAAGGTAGCACGCATCATACAGATGCAACAACGATCTTCCATTTGATCGACGTAGATTCTACGTTTAGAGCGACGTGGTATCGGTCGATCACCAAAGGGTCACGCCAAAAGCATCCACCCGCAAGGAGCAACAGGATGACACTTTCCATCTGAATACCGGAATGAAAGGTCGTTGAATCCCCCTCCCCCCACCCCATTAAGCGGTACTCCTTACATCGTTCTTCCTTCGACCACCTGTACACTCGGTGGTGGTCGTTCTTTTCGACCAATGTATTTCTCTATCTGCTCTTCTTGTCCCCTTCTTTCTTTCTTTTTTTTTACCACCGTTCAATGCATGCTCGAGCATCGACATCGAAAGAAGACGCGAGAGTACCGGCAATCAAGCAGCAGGATGCGAACGATTACACCTGGAGAGTAAATCGGCTCTCCGTGTTTCTCCCGACTGCGTATTTACCGGTGAATATCGTGTACGGACAGCCGGAATATTGCATTCTCGTTTTCTTGTGTAGCCAACGCGGCCACACCTTTCACCAACACCCAACCGCTGCCGCTAGGCCTCCTAGGTGCTTGTAACCTGGCGAACGCGATGGCTGCTGTGTGTTGCTGGTTGGCTGGCCGGTCGCTCGTACGACCATCCAGCACGCCGATATACTATAACCCGTACAACACAGCTTTTGCGCCTAGACATAAGTTATGTATATATGTGTACCGGTTAACAGTAAACTCTTCCACTTGGCTTCTCCAGCAACAGCAGAGACGAGGACGCGTCGGCGTTGATGAGCCGCAGGCGCGCTTCGCTGATGTCCTCCGCCATTTTCTAGGATCTTTTCCTGTTTCGAAGTCTGACACGCTGCGCGATGATTCGCCTCTGTGTTCCTTATGTAATCGCCATCGGTAGTCGCGGAACGACAATCTGTATCGTTGTTTTTCGCGTTGGAAAATCTACAAACTTTATATCCTTCGATTTATATCGATTTACGGGCAAGTCACTGTATTTCAGTGACCCATAATATATCGAATGATGCAGGAGAACATTATTAGGGGACGCAGTCAGAGGAGTCTAATATAATTTCCGAAATCTCAAATTTGTAACCAGTCTCGTGATAACCCTTGTTTCATCAAACTGTTACGATTGCGAGGTTTACGTGCCGATTGCTTTCCTCTATCAGCAGTCGCTTCCTAGCAGCAAGGTCAGTAAAAGTTGGTTTCCGCTCGTCGAGGACATCGAAGTACGCTTCGGCCTGCTGTCGTCAGTCATAGAACAGGCAGGCAGGCATGGTACGGTCGTCCGCCTGCCTGCCTGATGAGGGGGATTTCTCCGTTGTCGCTTCGACGAGCCAGACAAAAGGAGCCAGGGCCGATAGCCGACTGGCGACCCTTCGCCATATAAAAGGTTCCAACCCTCGTTTCTCTGCCTGTGAGGGTTTATACGGGCTGTCCTACCCCGAATCCAACAATACAGGCCGAAAGACCGTCTGCGGGACCCTTCGGGGCAAAACCAGGGCCTCGGAACCCTGACACGCTACGCTGGATCTTTTATTTTATTGTGGAAACTGTACAACTGTCGCCAATAATGTTTGCATCTTTCTTTTCTTTTTCCTCCAATTAATTATAGCATTGTGGCTTAGGATTTCAGCAAAGGGTTGCAATTAGTGGCAATTGGCGATTGTTGTTTTCAATGTGGACGATGTGTAATCGCGGAGAATGAAAATATTTTAGGCTGTGTGCATAATCGTTTGGAGTAAGCGAAGGTAGTATAAGAGATGTGTGACGTAAAGGAGTTTCGCTTTCATGGGGTTCCGCGAAGATAAAATCATTGTTTACACCCTGATGACGCGTTCTACGGTATTGTATGACAAATACGTGACTGGCCATAGTACCGGGTTCTTAGAGCCTCGGTAAGAAAATCTATTCACTAGTTCGTTCTAATATAGTTTCTGGTTGGGATAATTTATTCGCAGGACGAATATAAAAGTAATAATTCAAAGAAAGTTATCACAGCCGAAGTTCGACTGTGCTTGCCCATATCTATTTTTGAATTTTGCATCAATGTGCGTAGCCACTTCATTCCCCGAAACAATTGGATTTTATCTACGCTAGCGTAGAGTCGCAAACATTTACCTCCTCGGAGCCAATTCTAGCCAAGACCCCTTTCCCTTTCGCAAGGGGAAACAAAGTGTACGACAGAAGGAATCCAAAAAATACATAACTGGCAAAAAGAGAAAGGACACCGGAAGTGTTGCAGTCACGCCTCAAGTATGATTCATCTTTGCCGAATCAACAAATTGCGTTACTCCTTCGAGACACATCGTTTGTGCTCCTGGCCAGAAGAAGAAGTATCTACCGATTTTCAAGGGAGAAAGATTCTCGGGTCCACTTTTCTCTGAGCATTTTGATTCCTCGCCAGAGGTTAAGGAACTTCAATCGGCTTAGCGAGATCGCCGAGTAGGATCGAAAAAGAAACAAAGCCACGCTCTCAAATTATCGATCGTTTACGCCGACGTATTCTAATAGGTGATCCACCCAGCGAACTTTGAGAATCACTGGCGGCGTGGTCAGGTCGAAGGGAACCTTTTTTCAGAGGATTCTCCTGATGCGGCCCAACGTCTGACCCTCGTCAAGGAACAACAAGGAGAACCCGCGTGCAGGACGACGATCGTCCCTTTTTCTACCTGGGTCCAGGTATCCAGAGAAGTCTACTTGAAAATGGCGGGCGTTTCCCTCGGCGATAGACATTTTTTTCGTGCTTTCACGTTGGATCGTGTGTAACAGGGAAGAGAGTGTGACCCCTCCTGGAACGAGTTGAATCATAAATTCCAACACGTTGTGGGTTCACTGGGTTTACGGGTTACGAAGTTTCTGTCGGTGTTAAGAAGTTGAGGAAGGAGGCTGCTTGCTTCGTGTACACTTGATTAATATTAAACGTCACTGACCCAGCAACAGGTCCAATCGAGACTTCGGGAACGCTAAGGCATAAGTTTCATCCGGACCGAGATTTATTGGTGTGTTGTCGATTTCGTGCATATCTATTATACCTTTTATTGGCCCCGGTTAGTCAGCCGAGATACCCGGCATCAGATAGATAAGTGATATGACTCAAAGAGAATTAAGAATTGTATCTTATCGTGGATGGCTAATCGTTGACTTTCGTTACTTACTTTTTCTAAGAGAGGATTGTGGTCTCACTCTCGTTTCCTTGGAAGGGTGGCAGGGGGTTAGTCGCGTGCTGGTCGTAACCGGAAGATTGGAACAATGGCGTTGCAATGCGATCATCGATGTATCCTCGACGCTTGGCGAAGCAAGGTGAATCGATCGAGGGATCAGGTGCTCCTTGGTAGTCGTAAATGGAATTCTCCGCGGTACGGTGTGTTTCCCTGGCGTGAAACATTGACGATGCATCGATATCTGCTTCCAATACTTCTACTAACCTGGTTTAGGGTGTCTTTAATAATTATGGTCGTTGCTTAATTCGTTGGGGAGGTATGTCATTGTATACATTTGATATATTTCGTTTGTACACGCATGGTAATACAACTGATGGGTATCAATTTAATAAGCAGATCGACATTTTTAAGAAGTCTCACAAAATTCATTCTACGGTAACGACATTTTTATAAAAGAATGTTCTTTTATTATCTTACGTACTACGCTTATTATTACAAATTCATATGTCTCTCATTATCTTTTTTCCAAGTTAACCCACCACATAATATAGTACATTGAACGAAAACAATTAATCCCTCGCCAAGTTGCAACCAAAAGGTAGTGCCCCTCTGAAGACACCTTTCTTCCAGCGAGCCCTTTCAATCCCAAAACTTTACTACCCATGATTTATATTGCACCTTGTACAGGACATAACATGCATGTGCATGTGTAAAGAATTCGTCATGCTAAACCTACCTGTGCGCCACTCGCAGATCCGTGTACACCTTGCGACAGTTCCACTCGTCAAACTTGCAGGGCACAGGTCGCATGTGCATTATTTAGCGTGACCAAGGATGGCACCTGCGATGTTGTAGCCATCTTCTTCTCCCCTTTGTTGACTGTCCTACGATGGCCACCTCGTAAACTTCAACCAGCGCGCCCACTCGTCACCACGAACAGGTTCCACACGTGTTTCGCGCTTCCGCTTTCTTCGTCATTGACTCTTGCACTGTTCGCCCTTTCGCCCCCCTTAATTATTGTCGTCACCTCGGCCGTGATTTTTTACACCTGCAAATCTGTTTCACAATCAAAAGGTGCTTATATGCCCTATTCATCGAATGGAATGAATTATTGAGTAATGGACTGGATAATTGAGACACTCCGCTATTTCAATTGCTCCCTTTATTGTATTGCGGTTTAGTTTGGTATTATTCGATCGGTGGCATTAAGCCCTTAGGTACGCTTAATTGGTTAGGTAGTCGATCGCAATAAAACGTTTAGCACAAAAGACGAACTCGCTTATTCTATTCGACACGGAGTTGAATAGAGGACACGAATTTTCCCTAATCGTCGCAAGTTAGCGAAAGAACTTAGAACAGGTATTACGGATAATGCTGTTAAATGATTTTTTAATTATCCGTGTCGCCAGCCGTGAAAGTTAATCGGTTGCCCGTATTTCCCAACTTGGAATTCGAAGTATCTCAGGACGTGTGTAATTTCACGTTTTAGAAAATGTGTACGAGTTCAGATGGTATCAACGTGCACGAGAAATTCTTTTCTAGCCTTTCACAGAATGTGGAAGATCCGTTGCTAATAATTCGGCGATTATAGGCCCGTCATCGATGGCAATGAACATTTTTAGAAAATAAACAATGTCGATGGTCTATTCTTTTTCTCGCATCTCTTACAGTTCAATTTTTGTCTGTCGCCGCGAATATGCTCTGACCACAGTGTCGAATGTTGCGTTGCATTGTATATACGTGCGTGTGAGCAGGAAGATGCTGCGTGAAAAAAATGCCCGAAGGGGGAAAAAATGCATGAGAAAGGGAGAGCTCTCACACACAGGGGCGCTGTTCGTTGTCTGCCATATGGCTCCTATCTTTTTTTTAGCTACCCCTGTACGGCTTTCTTCCCACACAACAAAGGTAGTAGCAGCCGCCCACGTGTGCGTACACGTGCGTGTTTACAGCTGTACGTGGAGCCCGTGACGTTTCGTCGAAAGTGAACAACGTTTTTGTTGCAAGATTTATATAAAAAAAAAACATGAACAACCAATCCGAGTTGCCGGAACTTCTTTGTTCTACGCCTATTATTGTTCTATTGTTAACGACTGAAACATTTCAGACTTTAAATGATTTTATTTCCGTCATTGCCAATAGAAGGATAGGAATTGTAGTTTTTTTTTTCTTTTTATTATTCGTTGAATTAATTCGGGGGTTGGTTAACAATTGCAATATCTGTGCCCGATACGCTGCGCTCGATGTTTCGATTTCTATTTTTGTCACTCCCGGGGGTTATGCGGTTTCTGCGGGGTCCGAGAGTGGCAGAGGCATGCAGCGAAATAGTTTTGTCGATTTAAATGATGATTAAAATGAACAACGTGTATGCAATTTTTGTTATACCTTTTGCCAAGTGTTCGCCGAACTGATTGAACTTTCCCGGAATTCTATGCGCATATTCAAACCGGAAAAAGGTGACTACAAAAATATTCGTTTTTATCTACGAATACATATTGCAGAATAAAAGAAGAAGATACATATTAGGCTCTCCAAATTGAACGTCTGCATATAATGTCTATCGAAAACCGCTCCCAAAACGAGGAAAAATATTTAGTTAACGAGGTACCAATAGGACGAACGAAGACACTATCCAGCACACTGAACGCGTGCCCTGTCGAACCTATTAATACAAAATTCTCCCAAGGGGGGCGAGCACAACGGGGTTGAAATATCGCATCTTCCTTTCTCGATCTCTTTATTTCAACGTCTGCTAGGGAACAACGCTAAGAAGCCAACTACATTTCCGTTTCTCCGTCGGTTTCCCCCTTCCTTCTCCCATTTTTCCACTCATCGCCCGTCCTCCGTTCTCCCCTTTTCACCCCACGTTCTCGGGGTTGCGGGACCCTTCTTTTAGGGCACGCAGATGCCGCTCGCCCTACTAGATTACACCCCAGTGCTTCTCAACCGAGCCTTACTAAGAACAGTCCGCGGTATCTTTTTTCAACGGGAAAATTCCATCTTCGATACCTCATATCATATACATACACATATGCATATTGAATTTGTATTTTGCCGCAAAGAAGGGCGGAGAACCTCTTGCACGTCCGCAACAATCCTCCCTTTTCGGAGGCCTCCATTTATTCATCCCTTATACAAGAGCGACCAGCTCGCGTCGAGATACTCCTTGCCACGGTATATAGGCTAGTGTATTTATCGCGAAACTTGCGCATACGTTTGTATGTACAAAGGATACGTTGGATGCACCACGCAGGCCTCGTCTCGAGTGTATATGTATTATTTTGCCCGTGCAAGTGGTACGGTGCATTTATGGCGCGCTTGTGCGTGGCATACAAATACCCATGGGCGGCCCTCGAGCGCTCGTATTTTCGCGGTTGCAAATGTTGCGCTGCGTGCCGTGGAACTGGGTCAACAGTCGTGGGGGCCATTTGTGTCGAGGGTGGTGTTTAGGTAGACGGACGATGTTTTTTTTCTTTTTAAAGGGTGCAGAATCAGATATCTAGATGGACGCGTGGTACTTTAATTTTGGGGCGCATTGAAATAAAATGCGCACGAGTGTGTGAGATTTTTAGAGATTCGTGGAACCTGAACCAACGTTTGTGTTGTCTCTTGATTGGTTTCTGAAAATATTTGTTGATAAAGCCGAAGAAATGAAAATGGTGAAAATGAAGTACAAAAGTATAGAGCATGGGACGATGTTGTAAAGCGACATTTCTTAGGGTTTGTGCTGATAAATTTTCATTATAATGATTCGTCGGGTGTGACATTTCGCGTTTGATTTGTTCTTTATTGGTCTCTTAGGATGTATTGGCTCCTAAATATGCAACTTCGACGACGATTTAGGGGCGAGCGAGTACAGAGATCCTCGAGAATCGATGCAAAGATACATCAAGGGGTAGTTGTACTCTTCCTTTGTGCAGTTCATTCTGCTATCGATATATCACAACACGTGGTCGATGTACGTATAGAACTTGCTCGTGCGCGATCACGTTCGCAGAAGATAACCCTTACTCGACATTCTTTTCGACGATCTACAATAACGTTAGATAGATCGCTGGATCGCGTTTCTTTTCACGATTAAAGCTCGTAAACTGTATTCTAGCGTGAATCGTATCATTAAGCGCGATGAATTTCGGTTTTTTCGTTTCCCTCTGCACAAACGAAAAGTATACGATTTCGTAATTCTTCCTTGAACTTTGATGTTTTTGATCATTTTGTTCTGGTGCGTCGTCATTCCCGAAAGGATTTTGAAATTTAGATTAAAGCTTTGTAAAATGAGGAAATCAATTTTCTTCTCACTTTTAATAGTATATTTTATTTCATCAAATATATTACAAAAATACACTACTTTCTAAAATATATAGTAGACGAGCATATAAAATATGCAGTATCTTGTATAACGATGCGTGGTTGTACAAATCCTAAGTGTATCTAGTGTAAATTTCTTTTCTTCCGTAAGTAATTTTTAAATTTCGAAAATGATAATGGCGCGAGAGAGAAATGGTGGAGCGTTTGGTTTTCTGAAGTTAACAATGACGAACGCGATTCGCAAGTCCTTGAAGGCTAAGTCTAACTGGTTGCTCCCCGACAATCTTATCCGCGCGTCGAGATAGCGCCGCTAATCTGCGACGGACTTTACACCGTTATAACGAGCATTCAGACAGCTTCCAGGATCGTAAGCGCTAAAACTTGAAGTTAGGTTCGAAGAAATGTCACTGCACGACGTACGTGTTGCGCCACATCGTGAAATGAAATTCAACAATTGCATAATTCATGGTCGAACGGGAAACGTTGTCGATTTCGAAAAATTCACTCCTGTAAACAAGATAGGCGGACGGCTCGGCTAAACGAGCAACCACCACTATGTACGGTTTAATCTCGTAGGAAACATAATTATCCACGATTATGTAGCCGTTTTTATTCGACTCCGATAGAACTTTTGGAACAAAAACGATCCACCAATGTTTGATACAACGTGGGTATTACATTTCTTTTTACTTGTTCGAATAAATTGTTCGACCGCGGTTCACTATGGCAAATTTTCATATCATCATGGTTAAATATAATATAATAATAGCGTGTCAATTATAAATGGTTAGATGGGAACTGGACAATAACGTGCAATAATAAAATAGGAATATATTTGTGGCATTGTTAATTTCTTGTGCGGCAAGATTTTTCATTCGTGGGGACGGTCGCCGATTTCTCATTTATTTAAAGATACCCGACAGAATTGCGCTCGATAACTATTACACGGCGGGCTGTATCGTCGATGTTGTTATTTCTTAGCCCGATAGTGTAATGCCGAGACGCCGCGACACGCCGTGTCGTGTCGAGCTGTCTTCTGTAGTTGGCGATCTCGCCAGCAGTCGGCGCGTCGGTCGAGTCCCCTTTCGAAAATAACACACGGTCGGTTGACGTCATGTTGTCATGACTGCCGACCGCCGGCACCAACGTCGCCTCGATGTCGTTCTTCTGATACTTGAACGGCAGCGCAGAAAATTCTCCCTAACAATACTAAACTTCATTTCCACGTTAACAATATCAACTTTGAATTTAATTAAAATTTCATAACCATTATGATGAATATTCTACATATCCTTATTTTCTACACTAAGTCGGTGGTCTTTATATAAAACATACAGATAACATTGCGAAGTTATTTCATGCTCTGACTTTGCACGTATCGTTATCTCTGTTTAACATTCGAACTTTGAATACGTTGAGACTTTTTCGTCTCTTTTCGCGCCCGATTGGAACGTTTACTAAATGCATCGTCGCCTTAAGTTGGTATGGCTGAGTTATTGAACTAACCTCCAACGGAGTTGTGCCATCTTTTGCGCCATTCTTTCGCTAACGAGTAGATAGAGTTAGCTGTAGGAAAATTTCGTACTGAAGTACACTGAACCGAAAATGAATTCGCGTATTCGATCTTTCAGTACGACCATTTCAATGTATTCTCGAATTCTCGCATACCTAGAATACATGCATATAGCTTAGGAATGTACGACGCCAACACTGGCTGGTTTTATCTACGAGGCTCCAACTGGCTCCAGCGGGGCTTCGTGTGTGTTCGTTCTTTGGCTGACTAGATAGCTTTACTCGTGTAGCAAACATTACCTCATCGTCGGGCATAGCCGGATCCACCACAAACCTTCTCTACTTTTAATTCTTCTCTCGTATCTTCTATACTTGCTACTGGTCATCGGAAATGAAAGAAAATTGAATTTCCAAAAATAATTTTATTTCCAGACTGGCAATTAAGGAAATGCTTCTTTCACCTGATAAATGAAAAACAAAATATTGTGATTGCTGTATATTATTGTTTATATATCCACATAAAGGTTCTGTCACTACTTAAATTTTGTTTAGCTAATTTTATTTTCATTCTCATCTGTTCCGCTGTAAAATAATTTTTTGATTAATTTAACACACAGTGACGTAGAAGCTGATTTTATTAATCTTCTCATGCGTATGCTGCAGCGCGTCTAGATAGGCTTCACACAGCGAACATTATCTTATTGTGAGCGCAATCGTCATGAATCTTTTCTAGTTCTAGTACTTCTCTTACGTTTATTCTATTGACCTACATTCCCGACGATAAAAACAGAATTTGGGACAAATTTGTTTAAAGAAATTTCCTCTCCGGAATTTCTATACAATTTATTTATGCAGTAACCCATTTTTAGACACTTACTTTATTATCAAGAAAGTGAAACAAATTTTTAATTATTAACTACAGCTTGACATTTTTTTTAAAGTAATAGTATCGTTGTAAATAATGTTCCTTGGGAAATATATTTGGAAATACGGTGAACATGTAGATTAACTGCTTCCTCCCAAGTGACAGCGATATTCTGTACAAAAGAAAAGAAAAATGTGCCGAATACTTTTGGCGTTATCGAAATGTAGTTCAACTGCAAATATATATGGTTATACTAGAAAAAACTAAAACAATGAAACAGACGAAAACATATTTTTGGCAGTTCTTTCTGAAAATGGCACATGTTACGATTCCCCAACTGAAGTAAGGATCAAAAGAGTGGCTGAAAGACTGGGTCGCGCAAACCGCAACCCTTGAAGATTTTGCGAGAGGAAGGGAGAGTGGGATGGGCATGCTTCTTGACTTTGATTTATGGGCAGTTAAGAGCAGTACATTTCTGCCACACACAGCTAATCCGTTACGCGGGAACTCCCCGCAGCAACCACTCGGTGGCCGTCTCAATTCAACAAGTGCCTGGTCCATGTTTCGCAAACATTGCTGGTAAGGTCGTCCGTTGAATTCTCGACCACGCTCACTGAAGTCTTCATCTCGTAAGCCTTCATAAACGCAGACAGTACACATTTTGTTTCAGTACTAAACTGAAAGTGGGCAAATCTGTTGGTACAACACTACACAAGTCAGTTGATAAAGCAGACATATTATCTACATGTAGAGTGTTGAAGTTAAAATCCAACAATACTTGGTGAAAATATAATCATTATTTACGAATTCAATATAAAATAAAAGTACTGCAAAAATATTGCACTACATTGGTATTATGACAAATAAAGACATGCATCGGAGGAGGAAAGCTTTGTGGACGAAAACAGAAATACTTTCTTGGGAGAATCGCGTTTTCACCACGATGGAAGGCGAAATCAAGCTCGCGGATACGGTCCATCATTGTTTTCCCCGTGATTCCGCGAATCGTCTTTCGAAGAGCTCCGGAACTGGTCAACTCTGTTGGAAGGAGAACGATCGGCAAGCGAGTCGTATTCCAAGTAGGCCGCCACAGCGGATGTACATATGTATACTGTCGAGTCAAGATTGAGTCGTTGGCTGCTGTTCTTGCCATCGCCGTCACTAGTTACTGCTGGGTGTCTACAATTTGTTTCTACGAAAACGTGCTCATTTTCTCTCCATGAATTCTCAATAAAAGGACAGTCCGGTTTCTCGTATTAGTAACATGTTAAACGAAAGAAAGTGCAGGAATCCTTTATTCCACGTGGACCTCAACACTTTTTTTCTATATCGTACTCTATGCGAAACTCAAGTTGAACATGAGTGGTAAATCATTTCACTTGTTTGCCGCACTGCACGGGTATCACGAGGGCGGGTATCATCTCTGATGCCACTGCTCGTTTGCTCGGAACTTTTTTCCCCTTTTTTCACACCGTTGTTCTTGCCACTTGCGCAGCTCGTCGTTATTGGCCGAACAACGTAACGCATCGATTATCTGTTAAATGACGTTCACGCTACCACACATATCCTACCCATAGTTCAGCTCTTCGCGTCTTCCATTCCTGTTTTTGCCGGGGTTTTTTTTGTGAAATCAAATGTCATGTGCAGACCACGTGGATGCGACAAAACGACGGACATGTCGGCGGTGACATCTCACGGCAATACGTCTAACTAACCGAGCTCACAGCGATTCTCAATTAAACCGCGCGTGTTTTTTTTCAAAGGGAGAAGGCATTATTTCCTTATTCGCACGATATTGTATCGTACTTATGCGGGCATTACTTATTGATGCCCACGTGTGTTATTTGTGTGGAGTCGCGCGAAATAAATCGGTCACGTTTCATAGTTGGCATCACTGCAGGTCATGCAAGATATTATCTGTATATACATTTAGCATCCTGCATTGACACTGAAAAGAAGAAAACGGATTATAGATAATTGTGCTGAATTTTGGCGTGTTAAAGGGCTACTGTATACGATTCTCTGCTCAAAAGTACATACAAGAAGATTTCCATAAAGTTTCAAAATTTGAAATAATGATATTTGTTTGAAATCAAATATATTTATCTATGAACTAATCTAAGGGAAGAAGAAAAGGGAAAACAAAGACGGGGGAAAGATAAATTGGAGAGGAGTCTTTCACAAGGGGCCCGCATGCTTGCTGATTGAACCCATGAGTAACAACGCTCCTCTGTCCCCTTCGCCATTTGTGCCGCCCTTCTCTTCCATGCCCACTCGATCATCCATTCCAACGATGACTTCTTCCAGGCGAGAGTAGGGAGACGCCTGACGTCATTCTCCGACGTCTGTCAGCGCGCCTACCCTCTGAGTCACATCGTTTTGCCTACTCGCCTGTTTGCGGCAGGCTATCGTGACACAGACAAGGTCCATCATGATTATGTCGCTAAATCCGCATTCTGGAAAGATCCCTAGCTTACCGCTCAAAATCTTTCCGATTAGTATTGATTCACAAGTTTTTTTTATTACATCCCACTTAACGAAAGCGGAATTTTCATATACGAACATAACTTAATGCTAATTCTTTCCTTACGAGGTACACCGTCCTTCTTTTACAGTACCTCATACAATTTCATTATACTTCACTATGAAATACATATGTATATACAATATAAACTATGTTTATTTTGATATAGAAGGGACTAATGGATCCTGTATTTTGTTCTTTTTCAGAGTTGTGCAATGATGGGTCTGCAGGCCACGGCAGGAAAACGTAAACTGGAGGGAGGTGTGGGCTGCATGGAGTTCGACATGGATATGGGTGAAAGCCCATCGAAGTTGGGCCGGGTGGAGGGTAGCTGGTGGGCGATGGAGGATAGTTATACGCCCCCGCTTAGTCAAACGCCAGCATCTTATTACGAAATGGAAGTGAGTTCGCCCTGCCTGCAGGCAAATCCTTGTCAGCCGACATCGGCAAGTCCTCAGCAGCAGCAACAGCAACAGCAACACCAGACGGCGCAGCAGCAACAGCAATCATCGACGCCGACGTCAGCGCCACCACCGTCGACGGTGGCGCATCTACACCACCACTCGCAACACTACTACCATCATCAACGCGGACCAAACAGTCCTGCCGGTAACAACGGTTACAGTCAAATATCGAGGCCTCAACCGCAGTGGGGAGCACCTCATCATTACGAGCCGCCAACGATACGGCGAGAAGAAAATGGAAAGAGTTATTTGGAGCTTGGATCGAGTTACCGGGCAAACGAGAGGTGCTGCGAAGGGTCGAGGTCAAGCTGGTGTCGGCGTGGTAGAGCATGTTATAGACAAAGGCGACTGGCCGTCTTGAACATTTCAATGTGCAAACTGGCAAGGTATCGTCAATTTCCGGATCCAAGCCTTCACCGATCGGTTCTCATTTGCAATACATTGAGGCATCTAGAACGCGAGATGGAGAGGGATAGAAGTCCACCGCCCATGGAGCCGGTTATACAGGCACCGATTGCTCAACTTCAACCTCCTGAGCAGGGCAGGTTAACGCCGTTCCCAATGCCACCAACGTCTTCGAACGAAACCGACGCTGATTCCGGTATCGGTGATAGCGATGACAATCGTTCAATCAATTGGGGCAGTGTGCTATCTCTGTCGAGTCAATCGCCACTAGATCCATTAAACAACAACGAGTTATTGGACGTCGATATCGGTCCGGATTTAGATTTAGACTTTATGCCTGGTTGGAAGCTGACGCCCCTCTCCGCAGACGATATCCTAAGGAGTACGACGGCGCAGGAGCAACAACATCAGCAACACCAACATCACCAACAACTGCAGCACCAACAACAGCAGCAACATCAACACCTAGCGGCCGCCAGCGGTAGTTGTGCTAGCAGCAACGTAGGCAGTGCCTGCGTCAATGCTGGAAGTACTAGTAGTACGCACGAGTCGCTAATGTGCGTTGGATCATAGCCCCCGATTTTGACATCGTTGAGTCACCTCATCGATTTTTACCCGTTGATGCCGCAGAGCAAATAATTGCGTTGCACCCACATAGCAAGTCGAGATGCTAAGACGACGTAGTCGCCTCGCTCTTGAATTTGTGCGATGGCCTGGTCGGCGACACTCCAGGAGGTCTTCTTTATCTTATTTATTACCGTTCGTGTCGATTACGCACCGATCGATTATCTCGGTTAAGTTCTACTTCTACAACAACCGATAACCAGCATGGGTCTGCTCCCTGTGGGAGGGGTACGTGTCTTGCTACGCTGTACTCGCAGGTGCAGCCACCTCGGGATTCATTTGGGGGTCCGCATTGGAAGTGTTTAGAATTCGAAGCAAAAGAGGTGATTAAAATTTCTAATTGACAAGCACCCGAGCTCACGTTGTGTAATACATAATGACATATCTTTTTTTTCTTCTTATCATTCAGTTTAGCGGGACAATTTTTAAAGTACCTACTGAGAAAGGTACTAGAAGTTATTTAGAATTATTTTTTACACGTACGTTTATATTGTACTATGCATATGAAAGAAATTCGAAATATTATATGATTTTTATTTAATGCGTAACGTGCACTTGGGTTCTTCTCGCAGTATCATCACGATCACCTCGAAACGAACACAAAAGCCATACTATATCGAAACGATCTGTTTTTGCAGCTGCACCTGCGAATTCAGCGGCACACGTATGAGTTCCCGAGTCGCTCGAAATGTCGCCACCGGCACGTCCGACAAAGCGAGAGAAAGAGAGTGAAAGAGAGGGAGAGCGCGAAAAATTGTGAGAGAGAAAGTAAGAACGAAAGAGAGAAAGTGAAAAAGTCTCAGAGCTTTCAACGTTCACGCCCCCGGGCCGGCGATACAAGTAGACGAGTACAGGATCTGTATAGTCTTCTCCTCAAACTCTTCAAACAACGACGACAGAAAAACGCTAACAGACTTTATGTATACTTATGCAGTATATTCGACCAAAAGGCATTCTTTTCTTGCTTGCTGCTTGCAATTTTTCATTCATTCCGAAATATTTAGAAAACTCGGTATTGCTCGCCTAGCCGGCCGACGTTGAGAACTCTACGGCGATGTCTCTTCTCGTATCGTTAGCGACAGCCAATCGAAACGGGAGTATCCATCATCATCATCATCATCATGATCATCATCATCACCATCATCATCATCGATCAATATTTCTCCCTGGATGATTAATGCCATATACACATTGACAGATTAACGACACACACGCGTAAAATATAACCGCCGTGGCCTATACTATACACTCATACCCGCACACACACACACACACACATACACGTACACGCGTAAATACGTACACCATTTCCATGAAACATGCATATACATAGGATCGGGACAGAAATATAGGTTCAAATACAGAACAGTTGATATGGTGCTAGGACGATCACACCCCCTGGTGCTTAATTCTGTTTAAACAGAGCCATGTGCGTAAATCGCACGGATCGCCCGCAGTCTTCGTCGAGCAGTCTAGATACGTCCTGACGTCGCGAACAGGATACACCGTGATCGAACATATTTCCATTCTGGTGTTCGGTGCAAAATGTTAGTGAACTGTTAGCGGCAAGCTTGTTCCCTGATTCGTGGTCGATGATCGGACATCACGTGATCGCGAATGGAAATACGTTTGATAGAGTGCGTTCTGTGTTCTGTTGCACGATGTTAACAAATGTACCTGCATTTTAGAGATCGGGATAATATTGGTTCCTTCGTGTCGTCGCACGGAGGCCACTGTGCGCCATTGATCTCCCGTTAATAATTATGTACCATATAATACCAATGTAAAATAGAGTGGCCGACGAGCAGAGAACGAAGGCGACCAACAATTCACTTGGGGTGTGGAGCGGAGAGATTATTTAAAAAAAAAAAAAAAAGGAAAAACAGAGAAAAAGGCAAAACAAAACTCGACGAGACGCACTTCACGAAGAGGACCGGCGATCTGCGCGCGATCTCTCGTCCTCAAAGTCCACAATTTCAACCCAAGAGAGCAGCTATACTTAAATCGAAGTTAAGCGTTTTAAAGCGAGTCTAACGAACGATAAAGCGATAGAAATAATTTATAAATCGACTGATTACTTATGTGAGAGGGGGAGAGGAAGAATGTGAGAGATAGGGGGAGGGAGGGAGCGAGCAAGGAAGAAACGAAAAAGGAAGCTCTGCAGGTAACCGTTTCGCGACACGAGTTTTGATTTAAACTGTAATTAATTCAATGTTGCCGACATATATACACGTACATTCACACGTACACACAGATGGACATACTTACGCACACGACGCTTGCATACAGAAGGAAAAGAAGGACAGGCTTGTATGTACATGCAATACGGTAGATACTTCGATGTGTATAGGTACATACTGTGTGCTAAGCCTAACAATTGTTAACGCGAACCGTGGACTCTCGGCTATTTTCATTTTTCGGTCCCTTCATTTCCCGTTTCGCCTTTGTGAAATTTTCTCGGTATCGTCTCGCATCATTCTTTTTGTTTCTTTACTTACATTGGATTCGATGCTGTCGTCCTTCGATAATTACCTTCGCAAATATCATCCCCCGCACATTTTCATCCACATTCTCGTTCCCCTTTTATTTCGTACAAAACAACGAGCAATATTACGTTAACAGCGCGGAGAACCTAGGGAAATAATATATTTGCGTCGAACACGAGCGATTCATGAGTCTTCCCGTGCAATGAAAGCTGTGTCCTTCTCAACAGTCTGTTCGAGCTGACTGCTCAATAGGCTGTTCAGTCACCGTTGTATTCTTTACTTTGTCAACAAATCTCTTTTATTCCCCTTGGAAAAATTGGTCCGAAGTAGTGATAAGTATTTCATACAAAACGATAGCCGACTGTGTCCAGGTATCACTCGTGGTATATGGGTGGGGATGTGATATATTAGATCACATGAATCGCTCGGATTCCGATGCACAATTTGAACACAATACACAATCACACACGACCACACAACACGCGTACACGCGTACGAACGAACGTTGTATAAAATTTATATATACGCGCTATGCAGCGGATGTACGGAGCCCTTTAGAGAAGGTCCAGCGTTGTTTTCTTGCATGGTGTACCAACGAAAGAGCGTTAAACGTTAAAGCGTGTGGCACAGAACGGGCAGACCTTCGTACGCTAGATTGTTAAAAAATTCGTCCATTGCGTTGGTTTCGGTCCTGTGCGTGCTACCTTGTGCTTTCGCGAACGCAGCCCTACCTCGTCTGCTTGATGTTCCGTGCCGCGACACGAAAAATGATGCTCCCACATTTTAGTTCCGTTGCACGCGTTCAACCCGTTCAAAACGATTCTGGGCCGAAGAAGCGCCGACGGGCGCATCTGAGCTGGTGTATCGAACAAATTAGGTGTTGATACAAGAAGAAGAAGAAAAAAAGAAAAGAAGAAAAAATACTCACGTCTCACGGTCGATATTGCGTACAAAACCGATCGTGCCAGTTTCTACACGGAACACCAAGCACTCCATTTGGAATAGAGCGCGACGAGTATACTCGCTTCTCGAAGGGAATTAGACTCGGGAGGTGACAAATAATTTCGTACTTTTTACACGAACGTACCTTTGCTGAATTAAATCGCATATTAGTACAGATATTAATACGCATGGTACCGACGGAGTACCTGGATAAGGCTGGAGGTAGATAGAGTGAGGGAGGGGGAGAAGGTTGTTGCGCCAGGGAAAAGTGGAAGCATGATTATTTCGTCTCGGGTGTTCACCGACGATTCGCAGCTTGAAAATGTAACCGTGCGAGAGAACGACGGACGAATTTCTAAGACACGCGTGCTTCAACATTGCGCCGGCGTGCGTGTTAACGTTAACGTAAAAAAAAAAAAATAAAAAAAAATAACGAAAGGGTGCGCGACGAGGCACTTGTTCTTCGGGGACTACGATTTAAACGAACAAAGGATATAAAAAGAAGGAAAGAATGAAGGAAGACAGAGAGAGATAGAGAGATGACGGATACATTGTAAATATTATAAATAGTACACGCGCAGAAGTATGTTTAAGCGGAAATAAAAGATGATATAATAGGTATAATGTGAAGAAAATATACATATAAGATATTATTATATATTATATATAAACAAGAAGTATATATATAAGATTATTGAATATATTTACCGTGGTAAGTGATATATGTATAAAGCGGTGACGGGGACTCGCGCAATTTCGTTGCCGTTCGGATAATTTCGTTGCGATTCGCGCGGATGGCCCACGGAGCGATTTCTCCATGGAAATTCAGTTCAATCTGTAATACGTATATCCAAGGGGATATCGTGCCCTTTTTGTAATCGCACGCGACAGCTGACTACTCTGTTGTTATCATCCTGTTCTCCATACATGCTCTTCCAGGTCGTTTTTACGCATAACCGTCTGATGTAGATAAAACTGTACGATCATCGTAGGAACGTATTCGCGGATTCACTTTACCGAAAATTACACCATCCTTCTCGTTAAGAGTGGTCGGTTCGCGTGTAAACGTAGACGGTGACAACAAGATGACGGCGACAGCTCTGGTGGAAGATGCGTTTCTTAACTCCTCGTGGGACAGAAGTTTGGTCGTTCTCTTTAACAAACTATTTATGAAGACAGTGGGATCGGAATGTTTCTTCTCGAACGGCCCGGTCGCGCTTGTCGGTTGTTAACTAGCTTGGGAAAAGAAATACCTTTATTTTTTTGTTATGTTATTATTATTATAAATATTATAAATATTATTATTATTTTTTTAAAGACAAACGAATGTAAATTTAATTGTCCCATGTCGAGTTAATCGAATCGGGCTGCCGCAAAGATGTACGATTAAGTTCCTATTACACGATATCGAACCGACAATTAGTTAGCGCAATATACTCCCGAACGAAAGAAATGTGCAGCGACAGCTCTCGTTTTTGGGCCACCTGGCGAACGTAACATCGTCCTCGAGTCTCCTCCCTTTTTTCTACGATTACTACTATCATTATTATTATTATTAATATTATTAATATTATTATTATTATTATCATTATTATTGACTGTTTTCTACTCAACGCCACAATGGACCCAAGAACGGTCTGTTTCTTTCTACATAGACGAAGAAACGGGACCGTACGATGTTGGCCAGGGTATTAGAATGTTTATCGGCAAAATGAAATAAGACCGAAAAGAAATAACACGAAACGAGGACGTGTCGCGAGAGTTAGTTAGTTAAATCGGAATGGTTCTCCGAGACTTTGCGAGAGTCCCGTTGCGACCGCGAACCTAGGGGCAGGAGGAAAGATGAACACAACAACATTGTACATTGTAAATAGTAGCGGGGAGAAGATGGTTACAGAAAGACAGAGTTAATTAATTAAATGAAACAAATAACGATGCGAGAGATTAAGAGTGTGAGATAGCGCGGGAAGAAGAGGGAAGGAGAAAGACGGCGAGAGAGAGAGAGAGAGAGAGAGAGAGTGGAAAGAGTGAAAGAGAAAGAAAGAGGAAGAAAGAGAGAAGAAAAGATGAAGTCGCATCGAAATCGCGCCGGGCGCGTGAGTCGAATGCCGATTCCCATTGGGTTCTCGATTCTAAGGCGAATATTTACACAGAAGGAAAGAGAAAGAAAATTATTGTCGACATTAAAAAGCAGTTTCACCGTTTAAAATCCCATCGTCGTAGTGACGATCGTTGATTGCTCGAAATTAATTAGCCCCGTTAGTCGCCTAAGAATCGATGTACACCGGTGGGACATGTTCGCCATACGAGTCGCGTGTGCGGCCATTTCAATAGAGCTAGGACAAATTTTAAGATGCACGGCTGTATCTATAAAGACGTGCACTGATCACTCGAGCCTGAATCGTAATCGTGCCGCGAGACCGCGTCGAAAATAAACAAAATATGCTAATGATGAACGAACAAAAATAATGGAGACAAATGAAAACACGTGTATCGTGGAAAATGCAAGAAAACGAAAATAGCGTATTGGATGGCAAGGCGTCTTTTCCACCATCGACGCAAGTATGGAGGGCGAAAGGGGAACGAAGGATACGACTTCAATGTAACGCGCGTTCACGTTTCGTCGCTTCGTACGCGTGCTTGCCAATTAGTATAGAAAACAAAGTAATCTGTGAATGATAAGATGGAAGGATCGCAATTACTCTAGTCCTAAGTGGTCCACGCACGTTACGACACCGCAAGTTTACGCACGGTCCTCGAGTGGTTAGGCACGTTCTATCTTTTTTTCTTCATTCGTTTCTCGAGTTTTGTTCCGGAAAGTTGTGACGTTGTATCGCATACCGTTTTACCAAAATATCAACCAGCAAAGGATCGGCAGTAACAGAGACAATGGTAACAACAAAATGCAGCGCAAAAAACGATTAACCTGAAGAAAAGTAAGAGAATAACGCACGATATGGACAACAACAACAAAAACTATCAAAAACAATAAAGAGTATTATTCTATATATAACAATAGTGTTGGGATATTTTACAAACCTCTCACCCGTCATTTCCCTGGTTGATAACAATCATGTTATTAATAATAAAGAATACCTGCAGGCAAAATGCAAAAAGAATACCAAAAAGAGCACAAGCAGACCACTACAAACAGTGTAGTGTAGTAACCCCAGCCATCGATACTTTGCTCTTAAAAAAAAGATGAGGCTGTCCGGTGTTTTCTTCAAAAAACGTTCTCAGGCCACATATGAAAGCTTCCAAGTATTCATACCGATCCAGTACTGATAATTTATGGATCAAAGTCAAATACCTTCGAATCATCATTATTCATACGGTTTGAAATACCTTTAACTAATGTACGTAAGCGTCGGATACACGTCATCTTTAGTATTGGATAATTGCGTGCTGCTTTTGGTACAAGTTTCTATCCCATACCGAGTGTAAAGGGGCTCCAATCGGACGATCCCTTATTGTACACTTATACTTCGCACGATTTTCAGAATAAAAGAATGGAAACGTTAAACTTTATTTGAAGCAGATTTCGTAATAGTTTATTAGCATTTAAACTGTAAGTCTTGCCAAATAATTGATGCGTTTTACGTACTCAAGTTGTGGTGCATTTTTTTTCGAAGACAATAGAATTATTATTTATTTAGGTCGATACACTGTGTAACTTTTTTCCCACGATGCTCTGGTATCGTAACGAATAATTTATCGTGCGGGAAGTTAGCATGCACTTTTTTTAATTACATATCGGTCGTAGTCGCCGAAACACGTGAAAAAAATAAAGAATACTTTTTTAATGAATGGTTATCCATCACTATATTATTATATTGCTTATGCATAAATATGTATGTTATTATTTAGCAGGGTACAAATGCCGATGCCTTGTTTTTAGCAGTAAATTATATTTTATTATTCGACGAATGCATTCGCGGACCAGCGAATATGGCTTTTACAAATCGAGGTCTAACAATCTAACGACAAACTAGATAGAAATTTAATTGGTAAAGAAGTACATAAAAATTTGAAATCAAAAATGTTGAATGAAAAATATGAAAATAGGGTTTCTTATATTTTAATAGTTGGATAAATGTGATTCCTCTTTTGTTTCGCTTCGCGTTGGTTATAATTGTTTAATTACTAGAGCCAGATAAATTTTTGACGTTATTTCTATAAGAAACGATTTTCATGTATTTATTCATTTATTCGTATAAAGATAAAGAACAATTCAGATATTTTTTTATCTTGTAACGAATACTAATATCTATCTACAAAGCGATTCCTTTCCTTGTCTTATCTCAAACATTACCCTTTCTAAGTATCATCATATGTCTTTAATATAATTTATTTAATTTATTTGCTGGTGCAAAAGCATAACAGAATATTTATCATATATTTTGCAGAATAGAACCGAGCTTATCATTCCAAACTTAAGTTTGGGATCTCAATATGGATCTCAACAAATTTACCATTTGCACTTCGATCAATGATCCATCATGTCTAAAGTGCATATGTACTGTTATTCTCGTATTAATCAGAAAAGAGACTACGGGCAATATTATACAAGAAGAACAATAAACAGAGCATAACTAAACTACAAACAGTGTAGTGTAGGATCTGTAGCTTTCGATATCTTTTTCTTTCGACAATGAGGTCGTCTGAGTTTTCCTTAAGAAACGTTCTAATGCCGCATATATAACTGTCCGCGTATTCGCGCCAATCTAGTTTTGATAGATCAAAGTTAAACTCCTCCAAATCGGCGGCATTCATAAGTTTTACCAGATTTTTGGCCTTATTCGTTTTAACAATCCAAGTGGTATTTAAGAACGGGTAAACAAGGTATCCGTGTTTCAGCATCGCCTGTATCATATTTAGGGCTCTGTAAGAAGGTATATTATGCAATTATTAATATAAAATATTTCCTACTTGTTACCTTGAAATAATCATAAAGCTTATTTAAGCATATATCAACCTTATATCAAGTATTTCTGAGTATATAAATAAAATGTTTAGATAATTTTTCGGAGAAAAACTTACACTGCTTTTTTCTTCCTAACGATTAGGATGAAATCGAAGATCGCTGCGGGGATCATAGTGAGGAATACGTTAACCATTAAAAAAACGTACACGTTACTAATCAGCGTAAGTGTCGGATACCACATCATGTTTCGCAGTGGATATTTGCGGGTTGCGTCTAATAATAATTTTATTCCGGAGCCGATGATAATAGGGTTCCAATCGGACGATCCATAGTTATACACTTCTAATTTGCATGATTTTCTGAATAAAAGAATGGAAACGTTCAACTTTACTCGAAGCAGATTGTTTCCGCAGAAATATTCTTATTTCGTTCAAGTGCAAAACTTTATACATTCCATTTGGCGGTAAGGATGGGTGCAGTACCTATGCGTAACGTCGTCCCAAATCAATGCGAGAAGATAATTAACTGCCATGTCACCTGGTATATAATCTACTATGGTGTTTGCAGTTCCAGGGCCTACATGTACGAAACCTAGGCAAATGTACATAATGGGTATCGCCAGCCCATGAAGGTTTGGCGTCCATGCACGCATCGGACCACTCTGGGACACTCCGACTGTTAATAAAAGAAACGGGATCTTTATTATTCTATGATAATGAAGTGGGCAATTACAATTATTCCTCCTCTTTCTACCCTACTGTGCGCAATACGATCGGCATTTCTTATATAGCTCTACATAAATAACGATGTATACACAGTGCAGTACAGTTGCATACCAATAGAAGGTCTGTAGATTATGCAAGGGAAGGTTGCACTTCTGCTATAATCCTCGACTACACTTTCGGCCGCGGCTTTGCTGAATGGGTAGATGTTTTTGGGTAGTTGAACCGATTTTATAATATCGTTTAAAGCTTCCTCGCTAAGTCCGGACGCGTTCTCTTCGTCAGCGCGTATAATGTCTTGCACGTATTTAATATCGGCCGGAGATGGGTAACACTTTTCCTCTACGCACATCGTGTCGGGATGAGAGTACGCCGTCGAAACATAAATAAATGCCTCTAAACGAGTGCATTCCGTTGCTAATTTCAGCATTTCCAGCGTGCCAAGCACGTTTGCCCGAAATATGAGTTTCGCTCTGCATCTGAAATTGACTACCGCCGCATTATGAATTAGTATATTGACGTTCGTCGCCAGACGTTGACGATCTTCGGGATGAAGGCCTAGTGAGCTTTCGCAAAGATTGCCATGAATAGGCACAACTTTTTCCAGAAAGTTTGGATTTGTCTTCCGCAGGCCGTCGAATACCTGGAGATGACAAGATAAGTTCGAAATTTTGTAATTAGTATCTCGATACGATCTATCTATTAAATAATTAAATTAACAGTTGTGCTTATTATTCTTCATCTTTGTAGCAAATGGGGCGGGCGAACGATTTAGTTTACTTAAATCATTATTAGTTCGTTTTGCATTAAGGTGTAGATTGAATTTTTATACTAATCTCTCATTTATATGTTTCTGTCGAGAAAACATAAATTTAGAGTAGCTCGTGAAATATCATGCTCCTTTCGAAATTATTTTGAAATTATATATATCCACACTGCGAGTAAAATTCTACGAACCCATTTGCAGCAATTTATATGTCCAATAAGCATTGACGTTGTAATTAGAGTTAGCCCTTTGCGATTGCCAGCGCACATTTTTGCCTACACTCCATTACCCTTCATAGAACTCCAAGATGCCAACTTCTGGACATATGTACACGCACAGATTCTTCACACGATAAATAAAATGATTATTGTTGTTATTTCTTAAACGACATATATGGGTTCATCGGCCACAGCGATGGAGACATACATATGCATGTGCCCGTAGTCCGCAAAGGGTTAAAACAAAGCGGCTAACTATTTTCATGCAATGTTCACGCCAAGTATCATTATTACTAACACATGGTATGCGATTATTATAATTAGTGTAGGTGCTCGTATTTTGGCTGGTACTTACGACATCTTCGAAGCGTCGCTTGATTCGTTCTTCTATTGATATGCCGTTTTTTGGCCTAAGTAGAACGTAAATCTTCGAAATTTCGGTGCATGACCGCAAGAGTTTTTCTAAAATAAGGGTCCCCAAAAAGCCGATGGATCCGGTAAGCAATATGTTTTTCCCAGCGTAAAATTTTTGTATTTCGCTGTCGCAATTGTCATTTAAGATACCGATTTCGCCGGTTTGAAAAGTACTGTCGGTTTTATCCATCATTGATTTGACCCTCTTCTTGCTTTCAGTTTTAAGTGCATATCTTGTTACCGTTTACGTGGAAGAAACGTGATACTTTTTTCTAATTTAGCTTTAATACGAACAATTGCACGAAACAAACTTCTGGCAAACAAGCTATACGCTAAGTTATTTCACGAACGAATGATGTGTCGTTGGATACTTCCGTTAAACAATTAATGGACGGCCAATGGCCTCAAGCCTTTTTATAGAACCGTTCCATACATTTGTAAACGCATTGCATTTATTATGTACGCATAATACGTAAGAAGCAATCGTCAGGCTATGAAATATGAATGTTAAGCCAGAGTTCACGGAGTTTGTTTCATCACAATCGAAATCTGTTGTCTCGACGAAAGGATTGTAGGTGTGTATAAAAATATTGAAAGTCGATTTCGAAATTAGACACATTTTCGGCTTTTTTCACTATTAAAAGGTACAGATAATTGATGAATACGTATATATGTATGTTAATGTGTTTGCGATTATTTATTTATTTATTTATTTATTAATTTGTACGGGAATAAAGTATCCCATTAATTTACAAGGTACAATTTACATATTTTCATCGTGGTAATGACAATAAAATACAAACGGACGAAACCTAAGTGTATTATTCTTTTCGACTCGTGAAAAATGTTCAAAGTATTATATCTTTATATCTTTTCATATATCACTTTAGTTGACGTCATTATGGATTATTTATTTGCCAGCTTTAAAATTAAGAAGACTTTTTTTTCTAACTGTGCAGTTGCTTAATAAATTTCGTAAAACATAATAGTTTATTATCTTTCAAGTTGTAAGTATTTCTGAATAACTTATTCGTACTGTAGTTACTGTCTTCTTAGTTATTATTCCTTTTCGAACGTGACGCACCGTTATTTAATTAGATCGACAATGCATAGCTTGTCTAGCAGGATATTAGTTCGCGTTTTTTTAATCCCATTTTTAATTACACCCATAGGTGTTCGACCGTGTGAAGAATGGAAATACTACTTGCATAATAGGCGTTCATTACCGATCACCAGTAACATTTCGCAGGATACAAATATGTAGTAATATCTGGCATTGACATAGAGCGTCTATCTTTTTTAACAGTAAATTATATTTTATTATTCGAAGAGTGTATTCCTCGACTAACGGAATTATCTTTTATAAATCGTGTTATGTGTGACAAACTAGACAGAAAAAGCAGTGAAGGGCAAAATAAAAATGGTTTCTGTTAATTGGAAAATACAAAAATAGAAATTCTTTATTAGTAATTTAACCGCGTATTACAATGCTATGTAAGGCATAACTGTACTACACAACAGCATCACAAACATGACTACTTTATTTTATTTTAATTTACATGTCGAAGTTATTCAAATTGTGGACACGGTATATCCACGTTGTAGGGTTGCACTTGTTGCTGTATCCGTACGTACTCTTCAACCATAGGATCGTATTGCTCATGCACAGCAATATGTTTCAAGATATCCTTCTTCTTCGCGAACACTTCATCGCATTGTTCACAATGTAACGCTTTTGTGGCGTGGGTTTTCGAATGTTTTATCATGTCATTTTTCTGGGAAAACATTCTATTGCATATTTCACACACATATGGTCTTTCCCCGGAATGAATTCGTTCATGTACATTTAAAGCACCCTTACGCGTAAAACTTTTATCACAAGACATGCATTCGTACGGTTTAATGCCAGAATGGATTTTCATATGTTGATTAAGATTGCTAGAACATTTGTATTCCATTTTACATACTTTGCAATTATAAGGGCGTTCTCCGGTATGTATTCGTTCGTGTATTAGGCATGCTTCTTTAGAAACAAATGATTCTCCACAGAACTGACACATATGGGACCTCTCGGAACAATGAATAGATTTTTTATGATATATCAAAGAATTCCTACTGGCTAATTTTTTCCCGCAGATATTACATTCAACGTTGGCCTTATCATCTTTATGTACGCGTTCGTGATTTAGCACTGCAGTTTTATCGGTACATCTCTTTTGTACGTTATCTAGGATGTCTTGTTCTGTGTGCGTTTTCCTATGAAACTTTAAATCGCTCATTGATTTAAATCTTTGTGTGCAGACCTGAAAATGAAAGAACGAGGCTGATCTATAAATTCAGTTACTTTCCGATTAAGTTGAACCATAATATACTCACACTACATGCGTATCTACTATCCCCGTTGCTATGGCGTTTAAGATGCGTATTCATGTTTCCCTTACGATTAAAACCTGCACCACATACTGGACAGACATGTTTATTTAGGCCATGGGACAATTTATGTTGCCTCAATTGTATTCTTTTGTAAAAAGTTTTTGCGCACTTTTCGCAAGAGTAAGGTTTATTCCCACTGTGCTGGTTCATATGCTCCCCCAAATGAAATCTGAACGAGACATTGAATATTTAGTAAATTAAACATTCTCTTCGCGGTATAACGCTTATAAGTTGTGGAAGGCTACCTAGATCTGAAAGCGTTCCCACATATTTCACAAGCGTGACGCTTTTTTTTCGACTCGTCTAAATGAATTCTTTTATGACCCCTCAGATTGTTGGAATGTTTAAAGCTTTTTCCGCATAAATCGCACAGGTAAGGCTTATCTATTCTGTGGGTAGCTTCGTGCACATCCAAACTGGACCATCTTTCAAAACTTCGGTCGCATATAGCACATTTCAGTAAAATTTGTCTCTCGTGACATTCCATAATATGATTTAGCAATTCCTTTCTTGTAGTGTAGACTAGATCGCAGTGGCCGCATTTCTTAAATACTTCCATTAGTGGAATAGTATTATTGTAAGAATGCTTATATATATTTTGCATTTCTACTTCGTTCGTGTTTAATTTATCTAATTCCTGATAATGTTCCTCTTGAGCAAGTCTACAAGGTGTACGCTTATGTTCTACGAACTGTATATCAGTTTCAAAATATTCCTGGCAAACATCGCACGTTCTTGTAATGAATGCAAAGTTTATTTCTTTCAAGTTATTAGGCTTTTTAGATTTAGTTTCATTTCTTTTTTGCTCCATTGTGTCTTCTACGTTACACACTATTTTATGATTCCCGAATATTTCTTGCGTTTTAAATGTATCTCTGCAACGCATGCGCTGGACTTCTGTTTCTGTATTGGTTGTTCCATTGTTTAGATAACGTTTTACAACTTTGTTCGTAGCTTCATTGCCTTTATTTTCAACACTGTGGTACTCAATGATACTGCTTAACTTAGGTTGCAATTGTTTCTTCATATTGTTCATACAGCTGGACTTCTGAGTAATTTCTTGATGCGTGGGTATTTCTTCAATTTTGTTAGATGATAACTCTATAGACGAAACTTCCGCTCCTTCGTTTACACAAATTTCTTCTGCTATTTCTAAGGAGCACTCTTTTGCTATCGCATTGTATCTGTCGTCATAGCTGATCTGTAACGTAGTGCGTTACATTTTTTTTAATAATCAAATATTTATTGTCCCCTAGACTACTTACATGTACAATTTAATTGCTTACCTCATCGTTCATGTTCAGATATCTCTTCAATCTCATGTCTGTTTTTATGGAAGTCACGACTAACGAATGCGCAATTTCCAGTTTATTGTAACAAGCCATACATAATTTCTGTGGCATTAAATCTTCTACATCGACATTGATCGGGAGATGTATATTTATCTTCTCTTTCAACTTCAATTCTATACCTTTCAATGCAAATATGTCTATATGGTTCAAAGATGCTTCTCCGCATATCCTGCATATATTTGGGAAGTTAATACTGACATCACGATACTGATCAATTCCGACATCGATATCGCAATACGATAGTACAACACTGTCAGTTACTTTTGATCGTTCATTTTTGCCAAATATGTTTCTAGAATTCTTTTCTATAACAACAGGCGCTTCAAATAACGTTGGGACAGCCTGTTGATCTATTACGATAGGATTTGTTTTATTTAAATAATAACGATCCTCTATATGATTAGAACATATGTAATAATTTAAATGCAACTCTTCATTGGACTTCATTAGGAGGTCTGTTCTGCCACAATGATGGGCCCATATCCTAGACCTGTAACAAGATGCTGTTAATGGTTACGTAGAAACGTAGTTCTACTTTAATATAGAAAAGGAGTGATTGGTTTAAAAATAGTTATTTTTCCTAATACTACGAACGAAGGTTATACAAATGAACTATTTTGAATATAATAATAGACATACTATTGTTTATATGGCTCTAAATTCATAATCGTATGCAACTCACACATCACTGTTTGGAAAATTGATAAACATGATGTGCGTTGAGTCCTCATTAGTTGAAGAGTATTTACAATTTTCTGCTGCACAAATTATCTTCATGTTAATCATTTCCATTCAAATGAACACACACTTATGTATATCCACTCCTTATGTACGGCTTACATCCAGTTTAAAAAATGTAAATAAGGCCTCGAGTATTACCGCAGCACCGACGAGATATAAAAAAATAGACAAGACATCTTATGGACTTTCGTGGCCCAACGTGACTGTCATACCGACTCAGAAATCCCACGCTGATTTGAGCGTCCTCTGCTCATGGACAGTGATCACTTGAAGAACTATGCTTTACTGAAGTAAGGGGGCCGGGATTCATGCGATTGTTGAATATATGTAAATGCTTCGGGTGGATCAGGAAAGCTATTTCTCGGGCAACGTTTCGGTAGAAAAACTGAGCTACTGTGCCTGGTCGCGCGATGCACTTCGGCTCGGCTCGAGTTGCGTCGAAACCACATCGCGATGCATCGGGGCGATGAAATTGACAGTGTCACGTCAAGCGTCCCGCCTGTGCTGTCCCGCTTTCATTGTGCGGCAAAGAACGAAAGAATTCTTTAACGAGGATCGTAGGGCCAGCTAAAACTTAATCAGAACCCGCAGAAGTTCAATAGGCACGACCCTAGAGTCGTAGGTCCGGTTAAAAGTTGGTCAGAAAACGTAAAAGTCCAGTAGTTACAACTCTGTGATCATAGGTTCAGCTATAAGTCGGTCAGAACCCGAAAAAGTACAATAGACACGATCCTAGAGCCGTAGGTCCGGCTAAAAGTTGGTCAAAAAACGTAAAAGTCCAGTAGGTATAACCCTAGGATCGTAGGTTCAGCTAAAAGTTGTTCAGAAGCCGCGAAAGTCCAGTAGGAACGACCCTAGAGTCGTAGGTCCGGCTAAAAGTTGGTCAGAAAACGTAAAAGTCCAGTAGGTATAACCCTAGGATCGTAGGCTCAGCTAAAAGTTGTTCAGAAGCCGCGAAAGTCCAGTAGGAACGACCCTAGAGTCGTAGGTCCGGCTAAAAGTTGGTCAGAAAACGTAAAAGTCCAGTAGGTACAACTCTGGGATCGTAGGTTCAGCTATAAGTCGGTCAGAACCCGAAAAAGTACAATAGACACGATCTTAGAGCCGTAGGTCCGGCTAAAAGTTGGTCAGAAAACGTAAAAGTCCAGTAAGTATAACCGTAGGATCGTAGGTTCAGCTAAAAATTGATCGGAAAGCCTAAAAGTTCAGTACGTATGACCTTACTTATTGTTAGTACAGTAGTACACACGACCGCGGTCGGAGACCTTCGAAGAGTTCGGAAATTGCGAATACCACCGAGCGCGACCGCGGAGTGGGGATGACAGTGCGCGGCGCACGCGGTGTCACTATCAGTTCAAGCGTCGTACCGTACGGGTCGTCTATGCTGTCGAAGGTTAGCGACATACATCACCTTACAATACAATAGCATCTCGGGGTTTACTTTACCACCGCATACGCTTGTCTATTAGCTTCTATTAATTAATACGCGTTTATTTAACAATCGTTTGACTATCGCGAGAGTACATTAAAGTCTTTATCGAGTCTCTTTTGCTGGACGCTTGACCGGTCATCCGGTACCATCGATTCTTTGATACGCGGTAACTAGTCGTTTATTAAAATATCGGATTAATTAATTTATTAGTTTGAACGGTTTTTGGATTCACTATTATATTTTATTAACGATTACTCGGATTCAAAGCGGTGTTAAGGTTGCGCTTATTTTGTTTGCAATGTCACTTACATACCCATTTACATATGTCTTTTCGCGACTTCGAATTCGATTCTGATTTTGGCACAGGTTTATCACGTTGCTTTTCTTTTTGTTGCAGGTACAATGGATGATTGGTTGGTGGAGGATAATTTATTGAGGCTGCAGGAATGGAGTATTGAGATACAATTACTGCGATGCATAACAATCAGTCCGATGACGTACGATGAAGGATTGGTAACATTTAACTTATTATCCCAACGGTTTACGTATATTTCCTGTTATCTGGCGATTGGATTTTGGCTCAAGTTCTTTTCTTTCGGTTGAAAGTTATTGAGCAATTTAAACATTTTAAGTAGGACTTACAATATGCCATTCGCGATTGGTAAACTAGAGTCAGTAAATTTCATTAATTCTAAACGAAAAATTGAAATACTTTCATGTTTCGCTGCATATCGGTCGCGATTTCTATTATAGCTTCACTAGTATTTATTAAAAACTTTTATTATCTCTGTGACTTGGCACAAGTACGGTCAAATTGTATTTTCGATGCAGCATTGTCCGCGTACTTACGTACTGGTTGCCATGCACTTGAAGCATGATAAATAGTTTCGAGTCTTGATTTCTACAAGCAGCTACGAGAACTTATAAATGCGCGATATTGCTTACTAACTAAGATCATGATCACCTTTAAAACTCGGACAAAGAACAGTCACAGTATGCTTTTGATAAATCATTTATATTAATCTATAATAGTATATCTTGAATAGACGATTAACAGTAATTAAATCAGAATAATAATACGGTAGTACTTTATTAAAACAAAGCAGTATTTCCTCAACAGACGTTTGACAGGATGAAGAAATAAGAAAGAGATAAATAAAATCAAATGTGTATTGCTTCAATTTCTACCTCCTCACCCTATTTACTAACTTGTACAGATTCCCTTTCAGAAAATTTTGATGACCGCGCGCAATGCGGTCAGTAGAGTCAGTGCTTGCTCCGTCAAAGTTCTTTTTATTGTTTTTAGGGCGAAACCGCTCATAATAATTATAACTAAATATAAATAACAGTAAAGATACGCGAAAGTAGAGTCAGTGTTTGCTTCGAAATATTGCTCTCGCGAAATTAGAGTCACTTTGTTCGTCGATCACAATTGACGTGCGCGATAGTAGTCTTTTATTTTATTTTTTTTTCTTTCGCAATAAGTATTCCGGTATTAGAGTCAGCACCGATGCAGTTCGGCGAGTTCGGGCACTCATCCATCAACTCGAAGAGTAAGTATCTCTGTATTTCTTTAATCTTATTTTACAATGGTCTTTGATAATTATCATGATCGAAAAGTACTCAAAACGCAAAGATTTCAATGTTGTCTGTTCTTTTGAATGTTTCAGAAGCTGCCATGGGCTCAATATTGTTGGCCGCGCGCAATGCGGTTGGTAGAGTCAGTGCTTGTCCCGTCAAAGTTCTTTTTATTATTTTTTGAGCGCAGCCGCTCTTAATAATAATTCAACATAAATAACAGTAAAGAGACGCGAAATTAGAGTCAGTGTTTGCTTCGAAATAATACTCTCGCGAAAAATAGAGTCACTTTGTTCGTCGATCACAACTATTCCGTTTCCTTTTCCGTTCTCGGCTCGGAGGACTGATGGTTAGGGACTTAGTGTCAGCGAGTTACGATGTGTGGGGGCGTGATTGTGGTTCTGGACCCTGGTCACGAGGCCCTCGGTTAGACTACGTTATTCTCTAACATGGGTAGGTTATCCACCATTCTGGAATCGTGGTCGCGGTTCTTGCAATATCCGGGTTGCAGTGTCATCGGGGGGCGGTGTGTGGGGCTGTGATTGCTTTTCTGGACACTTTGGCCCGCCTAGTAGGAAATTCCTATGTGTTAGACCACGCCAAGCACACCTTGGGGTGGCAGAAGGCATACGGGTCATAATCTAGAATCGTGGTTGTGGTTTTGCATATCCGTGCCTTAATGATTTCTGTGGCTCGGAATCGAAACTGGTCTCGATGCTAAGTCGTTTTACTGTCCAGACTCTGAGCCGAGGACTCGCGGGCTGCTCGGTAGCAGTCACAAAAACAGTAGAAATACTGTCGCGAAATTAGAATCACTTTGTTCGTCAATCATAAGTGTTCCATTAGAGTCAGTGTCCTGTTCGGCGAGTTCGGGCTTTCAGCCATCAATTTGACGAGTAAGTATCTCCTTCGTTCTGTAATCTTGTATTGCAATAATCATTGATAATTAACACATTCCAAAAGTACTGAAAATACATAGATTTTAATGTTGTTTGCTCTTTTTGAATGTTTCAGCAGCTTCCATGGCTTCGATGGCGACGAGCTTGACCGCATACCTGGTGAGTCTGCAACCGGTGAGTGGCATGCTTTAAAGTTCCTCTGGTCACTCAATCATGTCGCAGGACGAAAGGTCCGAACCGACACGGGTGACTGGTTGTAATTACGTAGATTTTTCTGGCAAGCACTGTGACCATGGGTATATGGAAATATACTCATGAGTAGTAACTTCTTTACTGCTTTATATTATGTGAGGATAGGTCTTCTTGTACAACGCGTTTTTAAATAGCTTGATAATTTTAAAACAGATCATATTTAGTACAAAATATATCACTATATATCTTTTTATAATAGAGTATTTAATTGAATACCTATGAAACGATATTTAAATAGTTATTAATTATTGAATGAATATAAAGTAACGTCCAGTATTCTACGTGCATTAGTTTGTAGTGGAGAAGTCGAATACCATTCGACTTCGTTTATTTGTCAATTGCAATTACTGCACAGTTATAATAAATTGTTAGTAAGAGTATAGTCGTTCCTCTTTTTTACTACTTTGATTATATAGAAAGTAAAGGTACTTACTTACCTTATCAATTTGTTGGAACTATCGAATAATTTTATTATTCGATATCCATATTAGTCTTTAGCGTATCAAAATATCAATAAATTCACTTTTTCCGTACAAGATATTAATTAAACCTGAATGTACAAGAAGACAATACGCGAACGGGTAGTTTTCGAAATCAAGGCAATCAACTTTTAAAGCAATCTTGCGTTTTAGAATCAATGCTTTGATAACGGGAACGCCCGAGGATGTTTCAATTTAATTCAAAGTATATTAAAGTAGAGTCGTTGAATAATTTCTCTATTAACGTAGAGTCTTTGAATAATTTTTCTAATAAAGTAGAGTCACTGCATAATTTTTCTAATAAAGTAGAGTCACTGCATAATTTTTCTAATAAAGTAGAGTCACTGCATAATTTTTCTAATATAGTAGAGTCATTGCACAATTTTTCTAATAAAGTAGAGTCATTTAATTTTCTCTTCAATAAAATAGAATCATATATAGATCTGTTGTACATATATATGTATTTTAGCCCGTTAGAAAATCAGTATGTCCTTATCATCTTTTTAGACGAGGATTTTCAGGTTTAACCCTTTCCGTGTTCACTGCCCGGATCTCACTCACGTGCCCCGGTGCTACTTGGGTGGGAAAACGGTGGTAGAGCACGATGATATTTTTTAGTTTATAAGCCATAAAATGATTTATTGTTGGCGACTGGCAGTGCGTTGGTGTATCGTGCACGACGTAATATCCGCATTGTGTGTGTGGTTAGGCTGTGGATTTGCGTCGTTCCGTATAAAAATGTAGCTATTATGACCAAGATAAGATGTCCATCAATTTAAAACAGAGACATCATTTTTAGTATTATTTGCTTCAATAATTCCTACTATACTTGGGCACGAAGTTTTTGTCATTTAAGATGACAGAGGCCAAATGCCAAAAAGAATTGAATATACTTATCAATTGCTATCAAGTACCTCTTGTATCGGTGCTATTTAATTATTTTATTAAATATCTATTAAATATCTCAACCGCGACGTGGTTTTTTCCACGTGAACGCAGAGATCCCAGCCACTGTCAGTCGATTTCAGAAAAATGGTACGTACATTAGAGTGTGCAAGTTGTGTGACAGCACTTGGGTGTCGGGGGTGTCCCGGGACGCCTCCCTAGTGTAGGCTTTTGCGCCCAAGTGTTTGACTGAGAACCGTGGAGTGTCGTGTGTTGGTGTGTTTGTTTGCCATTTTTTAAATATAGGTCCAGGTAGGATAGGTAGCATACTTTCTGGTGTGATTGATAGACATAAGTAGGTAGGGCCGGGCAGGTTGACACAGTCTCCGATCGGGTAGGCACTATTTCGCGTGTTCAACCTGTTTCAGGAAATCTGATTTGAAAAGTCGACGGTGAAGCTGTGGCGCGAACGAAAATGCGTTCGCCTCTGGCTTTGCCTATCGACTTTTCGAATCCTTCGCGGTCGTGGTCGCGATTTAGGCTCCGAAACGAAACGCGTTACATTATGCTCGAGGCTGCACGTGTGAACGAAGAACGATTACAATTTTAATCGTAATCTATGTGATTTTCCGTAATCACAATTTTACGATTTTATTTGATCGCCATTCGGCCACGTGTGTTCCATTTAGCTCCGCGATTCAAACTCTTTATTTCACCTTTATAAGTTTTTCCTTGGTTTCCGATTAGAGTCTCGAGCCTAGTTTAAGTTGCAGCTGACCCTTGGGTCCGACGAAATGGAGAGGCTATATGCCGAAGAGGCCCGACAAACTGTCACTCAAGAGGGCAACTACTAATGGCTCCCCATTCTTAAAAAGAATGGGGAATCATTCTGTGTTACTACTTTGTCACTGTGCTTGCATTTTCATTTGTAGAATTTTTATTTGTACTTGGCCGATGCACATTCCGGCCCAACGATACAGCCCTCCCAAAAATATCGCGTTGCTTTAGAGTTGCGAAAAACTTGCGAACGGGTCGAGTTGGAGTTGCGTTGAATGCCACTTATTGCTATTCTTATTGCTAGTTAAATTGTAGTATTTTATAATACACTTTACATTTGAGCTTCTAGTGTTGCGGAAATTGTTTTCGCGTATTGGAACTTTCAGTTCATTTTTCAGAGGATCTTCAATTTGCTTAATTTTGGATAGTACATATAATTTACTGTTTGCTTTCTATTAGTCTTAATAAATAGTGTTGCGAAATGATTGTATCGCGAGTTCCAGTTAGCGTTGCGTTGATTAAAGATCGCGTTTTTAAGTAGAGTTGCGACTACTAGTCCCCATCTGCTTCCAATTGGAAGCCTGTTCCTGAACCAGGAACTTTTTCTTTTCAGCGTTTTATATTTGCCTTTCTTTTTATTTTATTTTTCTTAATAATTATACTACCTGGAATGTCTGTTGATGGAAGTACTGCTAAAAATTTGCATACATATTAGTAAATTACTGTGTGAACGAAATGAAAAGAAATGAAAAAGAAAATAAATGAAAGAGAAAGGAAAGAAAAAAGAAAAGAAAAGAAAAGAAAAGAAAGAAGAAGAAAAGAAAAAGAGCAAAGTAAAAAACAGATATAATTTGCAGAATCTTTGATAAATTTATAATAATTCTAGATAGTAGATTTAAATTAGAGTTAATACTAGTGACTGTTCATTATTGGAGTTTAACTCTTAAATATTTCCTCTTAATTGTTGCAATTCTATCTTAACCTTTTTTTTAGTAGAGCCAATTTTTATAACTTTTCGAGCTTGCTTTGTAGAAATTGAAATTCACTCGCGATATCCGTAAATGTTTAAACCAAAATCCTTGCACGAAAAACGTTATTGGCAGTAGTTGGGTCTCGGCATGGTGATAGTTGAAGTTTGATATTTTTCTTCCGAATAATCGTTTGTCGCTTCTTTGTTGAAGCAAAATAGAATCAATTGTAGTGAAATGTGACTACTTCATTTTGGAGTTTTTAATGAACGTGATACCACCATTCAGTTTGATCTAGAACGTACAAAAGAATATATCACTTTGGCCGAAATCCAATTAACTATTGTTAACAAAAAATAGCAGCATTTTTCATATCAATTCTGATTTATTAACTGCGCGAAAATTCAGTTATTCCGAATTAAAAGCAGCTTCATTTCAATATAAAATGGGGAGGTTTGGGGATGTCACTAATCCAATGCTTGAGATTGTTACAGATTCACAGATGAACCCAAATATGCTATACTAAACAAACATAAGTACATACGTCAGAGGCTCAAGAGTGGAATATATAGAATACAGATCCAGAAATATTATCAAAGATACGATTGGAAACTTTAAAATTCAAGAGCCAGCCGCGTCGATCCAATTTGTGAGTTTAAGAATTCATTCTTATAATGCTTTACTAATTATTTCGAGTTTGTGCATGTTTCAGAAGCATTGAAAAGAAGAGGATTCATGAAACAATGTATAATACGAGCACACCCCATCCCTGCCCCAAACCCCTGTCCTTATTAACTAATTACAGGTGTTAGACAATTAATTAGGCAGGCCCAAATATAAATCGAACAATACTTTTAGCTCTTTATGTAGGTAGGATTTGTCTGAACACACAATCTTAGATCTTTATACTGGCAGGTTTTACACGAATTGAAATTATTAGACTTTTAATTAGGCAGGGTTTATAAAACCAAATATGGTTGGCAGGTGCTGCAATTTTTTGGTTCGAGTTTCTGTCTGTTCTAGGACACCATGGACCACATGATTAATATGGACGAATTGAAGAGGAATTAAACATATACGTACTTATACCTATATGAGTTTGGTAAAGTATCTTTTACATTCCTACGTAGGTAGGATATTATTGAAATTATTCTTTTAATGGAACTCTTAGATGTTATACTAGGTAGGGTGATTCTAGTCTTAAGTTAGCTCTTTAGTCAGGCAGGGCGTATTCGAAACTAATCTAAAATTTAAGAAAGTAGGGTTTATTTTTAAGTTATGTCTTAGCTTTTAAGCCCGCAGTGTTCACCACTGCAATAATATTTCGTTGTCTAGTTTTTAAGATCATATGATATATTTTTAAGAAAGTTCTATTTCAGGAAATTGAATTCTCTTGCAGATTTTCTTTCAGTTTTCCTTCTGATATTCCATTTAGCTTTCGGTCGTGAATTTTCCAAATACTCCTCTTGTTGTCTTACTTGTACTACGATCAATTAATGAACGTTCTACAAATTGACAATAATAGGAGATTATTCTTTCTTACAATTTATATTAGAATTATTTTTCGCGTAATTGGAGGGTGGAAGGGCCGTGGCTAGGGTGGGTCTCCATGCGCAGTAACCTCCACGTGGTGAGACCCGGGCAATCAATTATTTATCGTATAATTATTAAACGTTTAAGAGGCGTTTGATAATTATGTGGAAAATAATTCGAGCGAATTGACTGCGCATTGCACTTTCCCCTCTCATCCCTTTTTAGCTTCATTCCCTTATCCGTTCCCGGCTCGGAGGACCGATGGTAAGGCGCTGTTGACACCTGTGGCGATATTTGGGTTACACTTTCAGCGACGAGCGGTGTGTGAGGCTGTGACTGTGGTTCTGGACAGGTGACCCGCCGACGTAGGAAATTCCTGCTCGTTAGACCACGTCAAGCATCTTGGGTGCTGGGGTGGCAGAAGGTATATGGGACATAATCTGGAATCGTGGTTGCGGTCTTGCATATCCGTGCCTCAATGATTGCTGTGGCTCGGTATCGAAACAGGTGTCGATTGTAAGTCGTTTTACTGTCCAGACTCTGGGCCGAGGGCTCGCGGGCTGCTCGGTAGCAGTCACTTTCGTTACTTGCCTCCCATTTGATCCCATTTATGAGTTTAAGATTTTTATAATGCTTTACTAATTACTTCCAATTTGTCTTTGTTTCAGAAGGATTGAAAGGACTCAGCCGAAGAAGAGGATTGTTTAAAATATGTTTAATATGACCGCACTCTCACCCTGCCGCTGCCCCTGCCCGTGCCCAGCCCCTGCCCAGTTGCCAGTTGTCTGTTCTAGGAAGCCATGGACCACAAAATTTATATGGACTAATTGGAGAGGAATTAAATATATGCATACTTGTACCTACAATAATATGATAAAGTATCTGTTACATTCCTATTTAGGTAGGATATTATTGAAATTGTTCTTGTAATTGAACTCTTAGATATTATATTAGGTAGGGTGATTCAAGTTTTAAGTTTGATCTTTAGTCAGGCAGGGTGCATTTGAATATAATCTAGTATTTAAGAAGGGATGATTTATTTTTAAGCTGTGTCTTGGTTTTTAAGACAGCAGTGTACACTGCTGTGATAATATTTCGTTGTCTGGTTTTTATGATCATAGGATATATTTTTAAGAATGTTTTATTTCAGGAAATTGAATTCTCGTCTTGATTTTCTTTCAGGTTTGCTTCTGATATTCCATTTAGCTTTCGGTCGTGAATTTTCCAAATACTCCTCTTGTTGTCTTACTTGTACTACGATCAATTAATGAACGTTCTACAAATTGACAATAATAGGAGATTATTCTTTCTTACAATTTATATTAGAATTATTTTTCGCGTAATTGGAGGGTGGAAGGGCCGTGGCTAGGGTGGGTCTCCATGCGCAGTAACCTCCACGTGGTGAGACCCGGGCAATCAATTATTTATCGTATAATTATCCAGCGTTTAAGAGACGTTTGATAATTATGTGGAAAATAATTCGAGCAAATTGACTGCGTATTGCACTTAGGATACAATGTTCAATAATGGCCGCTTAATGTTCGTTTTTTTCCACAATTAATGTTCGCGGACTCATCCCTACCGATTTTTGGACCTGCTCCAATGTATCGAGGATGTAGGTTGCGTCCGAGTTATCTCCACTTGTCAACAGCAATGGCCCTTAACACGTTGAGTGCCACGCCGGTTTTGCCACACTTTCCGTTTAGGCCACACGGCGCGACATGCGCGACGGCGTGCCGCGGCGTAGCTTAACACTGTGATACACCGACGCTTGAACGGAAAGTTTAGTGTCAGTCACCGATGAGTGACGCGGCCTGAACGGAAAGTTGATTGTCAGTCACCGATGACTGACGCGGCCTGAACGGAAAGTTTAGAGTCAGTCACTGAACGGAAAGTTGATTGTCAGTCACCGATGACTGACGCGGCCTGAACGGAAAGTTTAGAGTCAGTCACTGAACGGAAAGTTGATTGTCAGTCACCGATGACTGACGCGGCCTGAACGGAAAGTTTAGAGTCAGTCACTGAACGGAAAGTTGATTGTCAGTCACCGATGACTGACGCGGCCTGAACGGAAAGTTTAGAGTCAGTCACTGAACGGAAAGTTGATTGTCAGTCACCGATGACTGACGCGGCCTGAACGGAAAGTTTAGAGTCAGTCACTGAACGGAAAGTTGATTGTCAGTCACCGATGACTGACGCGGCCTGAACGGAAAGTTTAGAGTCAGTCACTGAACGGAAAGTTGATTGTCAGTCACCGATGACTGACGCGGCCTGAACGGAAAGTTTAGAGTCAGTCACTGAACGGAAAGTTGATTGTCAGTCACCGATGACTGACGCGGCCTGAACGGAATGTTTAGTGTCAGACACCGATGTCTGACGTGGCACTCAACGTGTTAAATATATCTCACGCTGGTTCTCAGTACATCTTAATCCACTCTCAACACAGCCTAAACCGAGCGTGCCGAAAAGTGATAAGCATGAAAAATTCCTTATAAATCACATCCCTGGATAGTGTTCGCTAGGCAGCTTCGAAGCAGCGAACATTAAGTGGGCATTACTGTCCACTGTAGTTATTTGAGCGGAGAGAATCTTAAGTTCTTATTGCAATTACTTTTGAGTTCTCGTTTCTATCTTTGTATCTATATGCAGCTGTAAATATTGTGTTTTATTTATTGCCCTGCTTCTTATGTAGACTCTTCTGTTTTCTGACGCTTGCGAGATAATTCGTTAGTAAAATAAATCATATATGTTTCGCCTAGAGAATTACATTTTCTTATTTCTCAAGAAGCCTTCTTTTTTTATAATTGAAATACCCGTGTATATATCTTTTAATTCAAAATTAATTAATATCTGCAAAGATATACTTGAATCTACGCGGGTCTCTGCCATATCTACAGTGCCTGCTATGGTTTCGCCATCTATACAGAACTCCTTGAAACCACTCGCGCTTGCTATGGTAGTTCCATCTATACGGAACGGCTTGAAACTACTCACACCCATTACTTACCATAAGTGTAGATATGGCAGAGGCCCGCGTAGTTTCATTCACATCTGTATAGATGGCGATAATAATGACTCTAGATAAAGCAAACATACATACAGTTTCGAGCAGCTCTCTATAGATGGCGAAACTAAAGGCCACTTTGGGTGTAGGTAAGACAGGGATGTGAGTGGTACGTAAATTCAGACACCTGTTTATAAGTAGCGGTGTGATAATGTTCATACAATTTGGTTATTTATGTCTCCATTCATCAAATTGAGTTAATAATTCTCAAAAACCGTTTTGTACACTCATTTACAGATCAATAAAGTGTTAGCAAACACCGTGTTATAGTCTACATAAAAATTAATATGTACGGTAACATTGCAAGTTCCATTGTTCATTTTATTCTACAACAATCAAGCTCTTTAGCACAGGTAAATGCATTTGTGAAAATTTGTTCCTTTAAATAAATTTTCCGGCACGTAATAAATACATACTAATAGTAGTAGTATTCTTTATTTAGGTCTCGAAGCAATGAAAGTTTGGTTAGTTTACATATAACCTATCTTTGCAATACTATATGGACTCTTGCACTCTCATCTTCCGTTTCGCTGTTCCTTTTAGAACCTTCTCTACCTTATGTATCACATTATTCTTATCTCTTTATAGCACATGTATTATACATCTTTCCATTTCCTCTCTGTTTCATTTCAAATTCCTAAGTCATTTCTGCGCTATTAATTGCAGACTCTTTCCTGTTCTCTCTTTACTTTGGTACTGTCGTATTGCTCCCGTTTTAATACATTTAAACCTTTCATTATATCTTGCTTCTTGTATTTTTCTTTGAAGGCTCTCCGTTAGATCCTTTAGTTCCATTCTTATCAAATTTGGTATTCTCACACTCGTTCCATTCCTTCTAAAAGACTCTTTCTCTTATGCTTCTAGTTTGGCCCGCCCTACTTTCTTTTTCGACTAAATATCCTTTAACAATCTTCCTATCTCCTGTTATATAATTACTAATATATTTTTTGTGTGCGTAGGTATCGTAGGCAAAGGATAAGGAGCATTGACCGCCAATTCTCAGTGTGCATAAACAGAAGGAAGAGGAAAGAATAACTCTCGCCATATACATACTTCAGTTATATTAAATAGGTTTTGTGGGATTGGAAGGTGTATGCAACGAAGGCTGATGTAAGTGTAATACGTCTCTAAATATCTTTTTCTTTCAATAAATCTTCCTGCGCATAATAATTAAATACTAACAATAGTATTCCTTTTTATATCGGCCTCGCAGCTATGAAATTTCGACTTAGTGTACATATAACTTATGCATTCTTCTCCTTCACTCTTTCTTGCAAACCTTCTTTACTTTACACATTATCCCATTACTTATCCCCTTATTTCATTTCGATTATACATTTAGTCTTTAAGGCTCCCCATCACTTTCTTTACTTTTCTTCTCATCAAATTCATTCGTGTTTGATTCATTCCATTCCTTTTTAAATAATACTCCCTTTTTCTTATATTTATAGTGTGGTCTTACCCCATTTCGTTTTCTTCTAACTATCCCTTAACAATGTTTCTTTCACCTGTTACATACTTACTAATATATTTATTGTGTGTGTGCAGGTTTCGCATCCAAAGAGTAAGGAACATTGACCGGTGCATCTCATCATGCATAAAAGCAAGAAAGAAGAAAGAATAACTTCTGCCATACTTTAGTTATATTAAATTGGTTTATAGAAATAGTTTGTAACTGTTAGAGCATAAGAGCAATTTAGAACAATTGTGTAATTCAGTATAATATATATTTATTGTATCTGTTATTTTATATTCAGTTTATTCGGTAGATCTTGTATAAACTTTAATATTACTTATATTCCTATTACAAGCTCTACCGAATGTGCTAAATATAAAATGTAAGATATAATAAACAATTTACATATGCATACGTTACACAATGGTTGTAATTTAAAATATGCTTTTGCATATAAAGTATGTAACTTTTAGTACGAGTTTTATCTGTAAGATATATTGTAAATTAACTTCAAAGAATATTTATAATTATTAGATTATTTATGTTTATAGTATTTTTGATACTACACAAATATTAGTCTAGAATTGATTGTAAATAGATATAAAAGAATTGTTCATAAGTATACGATTGTAAATTTGAACTACAACATTTTTGTAACTTGTATCTTCATTAATTAATTTAAATAAATCTTCAGTTAAAAGAATTCTATTGCTCTTTTTATTAGCACACCTTAACAATCCTTGAAAAGACCTACTTCCAATTCCTTAAACAAGAAGTACCGTGGGCGGACTTTAAATGCAAAGTCCTAAAGCGAGAAACTTGTAAAAATAGACCTGAACATTATTAACGTTGGCGCTAATTGTTAAGGAATTAATACGTCTTGATGGGAACTCTTCAAATTTTAATTCTCGGAAATTCCTGGAACGTGACGTCATTTCCAAGAATTGGTGAAGTCGAATACCTCCTTGCATATCATATTCTCCTGATACAAATCCACGATTTTCGGCGAGATATTTTTGCCAGAATCTCAGAAATTTTGCGCTCGGAAATTCCTGGAACGAGACGTCATTTCCAAGAACTGCCGGGATCGAATACCTCCTTGCACATCATATTCTCCTGATACAAATCCACGATTTTCAGTAGAAATTTAAGTGCCGAAAATCTTGGATTTGTATCAGGAGAATATGATATGCAAGGAGGTATTCGTTCTCAGAAATGACGTCACATTCCAGGAATTTCCGAGCGCTGAAATTTCCGAGTTTCTGCCAAAATTATCTCGCTGAAAATCGTGGATTTGTATCAGGAGAATATGATATGCAAGGAGGTATTCGTTCTCAGAAATGACGTCACATTCCAGGAATTGCCGAGCGAAGAAATTTCCGAGTTTCTGCCAAAATTATCTCGCTGAAAATCGTGGCTTTGTATCAGGAGAATATGATATGCGAGGAGGTCTTTCATCGCAGCAATTCTTGGAAATGACGCCACGTTCCAGGAATTTCCGAGCGCAAAATTTCTGAGATTCTGGCAAAATTATCTCGCTTAAAATCGTGGATTTGTATCAGGAGAATATGATATGCGAGGAGGTATTCGATGGCAGCAATTCTTGGAAATGACGTCACGTTCCAAGAATTTCCGAGCGCTTATTTTAATAACGTATAGGGCCATTTTGACAAGTTTCTCGCTTTAGGACTTTGCATTTAAAGTCCGTCCACGGTACTTCTTGTTTAAGGAAGTGGAATCAAGTCTTTTCAAGGATAGGTAAGGTGTTAAAATAAAGAGAGCAGTACAATTCCTTTCATTGAAGATTTATTAAATTAATTAATGAAGATACAAGTTACAAGAATGTCGTAATTCAAATTTACAAGCTAATACTTATGAACTATTCTTATATATCAATTTACAATTAATCGTACCAGTAAATCTTGTATCAATTCTAAACTAACACTTATATAATATAAAGACTATTATAAATATAAATGATCTAATACTTATAAACTATTCTTTAAAGTTAATTTACAATACATATTCTTACAGATAAAACTTATACTAAAATTTACACAGTTTACATGCAGAAGCTTATAAATTTAAATTGCAGCAATTGTATAACTGGTGCTATGTAAATTATTTATTATATCTTTCATTTTACATTTAGCACATTCAGTAGAACTTGTAGTAAACGTACTATTAAAGTTTATATAAGATCTACCGAATAAACTAAATATAAAACAAAATATATAATAGATATACATAACAGTTAATTACACACGAGTTCTAAATTAATCTTATGCGCTAATAGTTACAAACTATTTTTATAAACCAATTTACTTTAACTAAAGTATGTAGCAGGAGTTATTCTTTCTTCTATCTTGCTTTTATGCATGATGAGATGCACCGGGCAATGCTCCTCACTCTTTGGATGCGAAACCTGCACACACAAGGAATATATTAGTAAGCATGTAACAGGCGAAAGAAACATTGTTAAGGGATAGTCAGAAGAAAACGAAATAGGGAAAGATCACACCAGAAGTATAAGAAAAGGGGGGGGGGGGGGGTTATTTAAAAAGGAATGGAATGAATCGAACATGAATGAATTTGACGAGAAGGGGAGTAAAGAAAGTGATGGTGAGCCTTAAAGACTAAATGTATAATCAAAATGAAATAAGGGGATAAGTAATGGGATAATGTAGAGAAGGTTTGCAAGAAAGAGTGGAGAAGAAGAATGCGTAAGCTAAGATAGTAATCTAAAGTAAGGCTATATGTACACTAAGTCGAAATTCCATAGCTGTGAGGCCGACATAAAAAGGAATAGTATTGTTAGTATGTAATTATTACACGCAGGAAGATTTATTAAAAGAAAAAGATATTTAGACACGTATTACACTTACATCAGCCTTCGTTGCATACACCTTCCAATCCCACAAAACCAATTTAATATAACTGAAGTATATGACGAGAGTTATTCTTTCTTCCTCCTTCTTTTTATGCGCAATGACAATTGGCGGTCAATGCTCCTTATCTTTCGCCTACAAAATCTACGCACACAAAAAATATATTAGTAAGTACATGACAGGAGATAGAAAGATTGTTAAATGATATTTAGTCGAAAAAGAAAGTAGGGCGGGCCAAACTAGAAGCATAAGAGAAAGGGTCTTTTAGAAGGAATGGAACGAGTGCGAGAATACTAAATTTGATAAGAACGAAACTAAAGGATCTAACGGGGAGCCTTCAAAGAAAAATACAAGCAAGATATAATGAAAGCTTTAAATGTATTAAAACGGGAGCAATACGTCAGTACCAAAGTAAAGAGGGAACAGAAAAGAGACAGCAATTAATAGCGAAGAAATGACTTAGGAATTTGTAATGAAACAGAGAGGAAATGAAAAGATGTGTAATAGACGTGCGATAAAGAGACAAGAAATAGTGCGATGCATAAGGTGGAGAAGGTATGAAAAGAAAGAGCGAAACAGAAGATGAGAGTGCAAGAGTTCATATAGTATTGCAAAGATAGGTTATGTGTACACTAACCAAACTTTCTTTGCTGCGAGACCGAAATAAAGAATAATACCGCTACTAGTATGTACTTATCACAGGCTGGAAAATTATTTAAAGGAAAAAATATTCACAAATGCATTTACCTATGCTAATGAGCTTGATTGTTGTAGAATAAAATGAACAATGGAACTTGCAATGTTATCGTAAATATTACTTTGTATGTAGATTGTAGCACTGTGTTTCCTAACACTTTATTGATATGTAAATGGGTGTACGAAACGGTTTTCGAGGATTATTAACTTAATTTGATGAACCAAATTATAGCACCGTTACTTATAAACAGGTGTCTGAATTTACGTACCACTCACATCCCTGTCTTACCTACACTCAAAGTGGGCTTTAATTTCGCCATCTATGCAGAACTGATCGAAACTGTATATATGTCTGCTTTATCTAGAGTCATTAGTATCGCCATCTATACAGATGTGACTAAAACTACTCGGGCCTCTGCCATACCTACACTTATGGTAAGTAAGGGGTGTGAGTAGTTTCAAGGCATTCAGTATAGATGGGACTACCATAGCAAGCGCGAGTGGTTTCAAGGAGTTCTGTATAGATGGCGAAACCATAGCAGGCACTGTAGATATGGCAGAGACCCGCGTAGATTCAAGTATATCTTTGCAGATATTAATTAATTTATGAATTAAAAGATATATACACGGGTATTTCAATTATAAAAAAGAAGGCTTCTTGAGAAATAAGAAAATGTAATTCTCTAGGCGAAACATATATGAATTATTTTACTAACGAATTATCTCGCAAGCGTCAGAAAACAGAAGAGTCTACATAAGAAGCAGGGCAATAAATAATACACAATATTTACAGCTGCAGATAGATACAAAAATAGAAACGAGAACTCAAAAGTAATTGCAATAAGAACTTAAGATTCTCTCCGCTCAAATAACTACAGTGGACAGTAATGCCCACTTAATGTTCGCAGCTTCGAAGCTGCCTAGCGAACACTATCCAGGGATGTGATTTATAAGGAATTGTTCATGCTTATCACTTTTCGGCACGCTCGGTTTAGGCTGTGTTGGGAGTGGATTGAGATGTACCGAGAACCAGCGTGAGATATATTTAAGGGCCATTGCTGATGACAAGTGGAGATAACTCGGACGCAACCTACATCCTCGATACATCGGAGCAGGTCCAAAAATCGGTAGGGATGAGTCCGCGAACATTAATTGTGGAAAAAAAACGATCATTAAGCGGCCATTATTGTACATTGTATCCTAAGTGCAATACGCAGTCAATTTGCTCGAATTATTTTCCACATAATTATCAAACGTCCCTTAAACGTTTAATAATTATACGATAAATAATTGATTGCCCAGGTCTCACCACGTGGAGGTTACTGCGCATGGAGACCCACCCTAGCCACGGCCCTTCCACCCTCCAATTACGCGAAAACTAATTCTAATATGGCATGTGAGAAAGAAAAATCTCCTATTTATTGTCAGTTTGTAGAACATTCATTAATTGATCGTAATGCATATAATACAACAAGAGGGGTGCTTAGAAAAATTCCGACAGCAATATTATTGAAAGGAAAAGATATTCAGAGATGTAAATACCTTTGTTAAGACGCTTGATTATTGTACAACCAAATGAACAATGGAAACTACAATGTTACAATACCTATTCATCTTAATGCAGAGCTTAATACTGAGTTCATTTCACACCTTATACATTTAAAAATAACCACCAGGAGGCGAAATATAAAATTTATAATTAACATCGCTTTTTACAATCTGTCGGTAACGTAGGATAAATGGAAATCGTATATACATAGATTTGTTAATTTGTAAACGCTATCATTATTATTTGTACCATGGGTGGATACGTAGCTTGTGCACGAGCAATACACGGGAATACGTATCTGCGACAATATTTCAGTTAGAGTAGGCCATTTCGAGTACTTTCCTTGTAGACTGGCAAGTATATAGGTACTTGTTCAAATATAGAACAGGTGGCAACTCGGAGGGAAGGTCATATCGGACATACGATTATATTAAGTTTCTTTTTTATTATTTTCATATCGTGATTAAGTAGGTGTTTTAAATAGTTGTTTTGTATAGTAAATGTCTCTGTGTCGCGCGAAATTGCGATGTTTTATTGTATATTCAGTTTTCGAGATTGGCTACGTGCATAGGTACAGTAAAGAAAGTAAATGTAAAGGGCAGTGTAGCCTCTGATTCTACACCTCTGGATCGATGGGGACCTGTAAATAAAAGTTGGTGCAGAATTGTCCGTGACCTTGAAATTAAAGGTCAAGCTTTTATTACGCCGTATTCTATTGATAACAGACACAAAGTCTGAATGGAACCATATGTCGTAAATGCACCGTTTGCTCGATATAAATTGTTAATGTTTTGCACGAAGAAGATTGTGAACAAACGCGAATAGGCCTATTGGCATTCAGTTTGCATAATAATTTGTCTAATTGCGCAAATTATATATAATAGAAGACACCTGTGCACTACACTTCTAACAAGGGCAAGTAAGACAAAATTTGCACGGAAAAAAAGAGGAGAAGGAAATCGATCTGGCCTCGGATGAAACGAAGTATGTACCACCTCTTCTTAACGCAGATTCATCTACGGAATACGTGGAAGGGGGTACAGATGGTTTGTTCGTCGAAAGGCTTTTTCGATTTCAAACGTGAGCACGCTCACATAATGTTCGAGAGTGTTTCTTAGTTCTTGTAAATTTATCGTCGGACCATTAAAAACATTCACTCTCCACCGTCTATTTTCTCACGGAAATTTCTGTGGTGCGATCGTGATTAATCGGGGGGTTCGAATTACGTTTTCTCTATAAAACGTTGAAGACATCGTTCGTTCCCCGATATAAAAGGGGGAACAAAGAAGGAAAAGCAGGGTTTAAGTGGAGAGCAATGTTGCGCTTAATACAACAGCTTCTAATTTTCTACGTGATCTCTACTCATGGATTTTCCTTGCAAGATCTATCGCCGTTATACGATTGCCTATCGAACTGTTTGAACGTAAGTCTACCGTACCTCTTGCCTAATTTCTTGCGATTCTCTTATACTTTACCTAGCCGCTTTTCTAATTGGAGTTGCATATTATACATTCCTCGTTTGGTTTCTCAAACCGAGTAACGAACACGTTGCTGAATAATGCGTTCAATTCGCAAGTGTAGCGTAATGTGAGATTACTTATTTTCCGCCGTAATATCCCAATATTGATAGTTGCGATAAAGTTGATGATGATGTGGAATTCCCCATGCCGAATGGGTGGGTGTAATAGCGAATTCACACTAGCAGCCACGGCGAGGCCAGGTCACGTCAAGTCACCGATTTTGATCGGATTTCACTTGATACTTTATCGAAAATGGCCGACAGTCGGAAAGGAGCATGGATGACGAACGTTCGATCGAATTTTTGCGAAATTACGGTGATCTACAATTTGATTTCGGTCGCAACAAGTATCGTCGTTCGTGCTCGCAAAATGAAATTCTGGATGGAAATATCAGGATAAAGCGAAAAAATTCTTCGTCTACCTGACGGTTCTAAGGTATTTGATGTATCAATATCCTCCCTGTATGAAATTAACGCCATTTTCATTAAATTGTGCCCCGAGCAAAATGAAAGAGGCTGTGACGGGATTTGACCGTTTCTGCGCGTCGAGCTTGAATACCTTGGTGAAATTCTAAATTGTAACTGATCGTGATCTGATCGTACAGTGGTCGCTAGTGCGAATTGGGCTGTAATTCTTATAGTTTTAAACTCTTTTTGCGTCGTATCGATTAACTGAGTTATGTAAAACACGCTGAATTTTTATTCACGTAAGTTCGAAGCGCACTCGTCATGGCCGATACAGCTACGAAAACTGGGCCAACGTGCGCAGTCATTTTTGAATATTCGAAAAGCATCATACTGTGATAGGGGAAATAGAAAACGGTTGAGAAGATATCTTCTTTAACTCGGATAGAAGTACATACATACTTTGAAATGATAAGCAAGTCGGAAGAAGGTTCATCCAACTGTATCTATTCTACAGTGATGGACATATACTTACGAGCCCATTCATGTATTAGTATTTATTGTCTGTATTATCTTATCAGAAGGAAATAAATGAATTCTTCATTACGTTTTCCGTGACTTGCATTTGAAAAATACAAAGCTAGTTTAAATCGGTTTAAAGAATCAAGGGAATGTTACTATACCACATTGAACTATACCACATTTAGCCATTTCCGTTGCAGTCACATACACTTAATGAACTTGATCGTTCAATTTTCCGTATCATCAAATAATCCCTCGTCGTTTTCTTGTTCCGTTCAATTTTACTTCCCCGTCCACGTTCAGTCGTAATACCGTTCTCGTAACTCATAAGGCATAAGGTATTCGTGGACTCGTGTCGGCCATTTTACTGCTTCAACTTCTCTTTCGCGCAAAATTGCTTAACGCGTGTTTCGGATCGCTGCCGGCCTGATAAATCCGATCGTTGCGTAAGTTTTCTTCACTAAACGGCGAATAAGACACCGAAATTGATATGATACTTCCATTTTTTGCAGTTCAAGTACTTAATATAAAGTTATTCTTTTCATTATCACGACTTTGCTGCTCCATTAACTACACATACAAGTTCTCTAACACGCCTCCGTGCCTTTCCAACAGCTTCAACTCTGAAATCTCCGTTTTCCATTCCTTTTTCCGTCTACAGAGGACACCTTTGCTTTTCGTATTTAGGACTGCTGCCATAAATTGGGTGCGCTTAAATTCGCACCAAATACGCATGAAATAGTAGACTCTGTTAGGACTTCGGCGATTGGCGACTTCGGCACACGGGTTTATAATACGGCTACCTTTGAATTCTATTCAGAGACGTCGGGCATATTAAAATAGAGGTTTTTAGTTGTTCTACCTGTACAGTAATTCTAGAAGAAACTACACGTTTTAAACGCCTATCGTCTCTGAATAGTAATCGCCGTCTCATAAACCCCTTAACACCTCGCTGGGGAAGCCGTGTCTGAACCCCTGAAGCAAATGTGCTCGGTAACGTTGGCCAAGGTGTGCAGTCCTTGCAAACCGAGTGCTGGCAGGCAAAGGCATCGATTCGATCGACATTCGCTGCCCATTATTAGCATATAAGTACGCATTTTGTTGAATAAAGCAGTTACAAGAAAAAAGCCTGGAACACCACTTCTACACCGCTATACATAGTGCTGGAATATATAGAATATTTCTAAAATATGTTACACTTCAATCGTTTCTCTACTAAAAAAGAAAAACGAAAACATGGAATGCTAATGTAAGGAGGGGATCATTTTTTAAAGTATACTCCGTTCCACTAGTACATGGAGACTTTTTTTAATATATTTAATAATGAAATGTGTAATATTGAAACGTATCTACAGTTTGGTAGCAGTTGTATAGTCCTGGTACAAATGAATCTTTTCGACATATATTACTCTTTGTTAATTAATTTAGCCAACGTCAGTCAGTACGCGTAATACGTGGGAGTAACTTCAATCTTGTCGAATTAATTGCACGATAATTTTACAAAACGAATGGACGAATACGAAATAATAACAGTGTTAGCGATGTACTGTATTTACGTACTGGCATGGCAGTAATTCAATGCCTCATTCCACAACAAATTCATTTTACTTTTAGCATTCATTTGAATTTTAATATTCTTACCACACTTTCAACAAACGTGTCCAAGCTTGTTTAGTTAAACAATTTTCATAAAGCAAAAGACGTCTCTAAATCCCTGACAACAGTATTGTATGCAACGCATTAGAAAATAACATGTTTATCAAGCAGGTGTTTAATTCCTACACATTCCAGTTAACATTGTCAAGAAATTTTCCGTATTTCTGAAAGACAGTCATGACGAAACAATACTCTTGATGAAATCTTTTGTAACCTTCGAAAGTTTTCCGCTATCAATACAAAATGGCTGACGTCTCAGCAAGCCCGCCACATCGGATCGGAGCGCTGGATGCGCTAGCGCGACGCAGTAGCGCGGTATCTTTGATTTTGATCGGAAACGTCGTATTTTCTTACACTTCGATTTTCTGTTCCGCTTAAGAGAAGGCCGACGTTATGGTTGAGACGGGTTGCGAATTCTACGAGTGGACGAGCTCCAGGCCGTGCTGACGTATGCGCAAATTGATCCGATTTTCTTATACTCGTATACGCTTAACATAGATGTATAAATATATCAAATGTACTGTCCGTTCGCCGAGAGTTGGCGAGTGATATTGCGTTCTCACTCTGCTGCTACCATGTGCGTTGCTGTCATTGGCTACGGCCAGTGACAAAGAACGTCGACGAGCATATCGAGACAAAGTGAGATAGAATGATGAATTTGGAGCATTGGCGTAGCCTCCGCATCAAAGTGTACACTATGTATTAAGAAATTTAATGATTTTCTGAGGCTACGCCAATGCTTTGGAATCATTCTATTTCACTCTGTCTCGATAAGCTGATCGTCGACCTTTGTCACCGTCCTCAGCCAATAGCAGCAAGTCACGTGATAGCAGCAGAGTGAGAGCGTAAACTGTCACTCGCCAACTCTCGGCGAACGGACAGTACACGCGTATGAGATCAATGTAAATCAAAGTAGCCACTCGTAGATCAACAAAACGCGTCGAGTTTCATCGAATCGATAGTGTTTTCAACTATTTCTAACTTTTTCTTCTTCCACTCGTTTGTTCTTCAAGGTGTACTGCTTACTGTTGCGCTTTTTAATAACTATCATATTGGAACGACACGGGGCGAAAATTTCGAAAAAAAGAAATGAATCTCGAACGAGCAATTGATTCGAAATACAATCGATAAAGAAGGAACAGTACACGGGCGCCTGGAGCAAGGCAACCCCGTTTAACACGATCATACCAGATTCGATCAAAAGGCGAGGTTCTAGTCGTTGTTAACCCTTATCTTAGCAACCAAAATGGAGTAGAAGTTCGAAGCGGTTTTGCGATATTTTATCAAGAACATACAAAAATTATTCAAGCAAATATAGAAATGGGTACCCGGGTTGCTAACATAAGTGTTAAAAAAACATGATAAAGGTACAATCATAGTTCCAAGCTTATTTCGTAAAGCTGTGGAATATCACATGAACTCCTTTCTGGAAGAAAAGAGTTGTAGATAAATTGAATTAATTCTGTTTACCCGCTGAAATCCACTATGGCATATCATATCTCGTCCCTATAGAATTTTCGAGGAGACGACAGTAACGCTTTGTGTAACAAATCTGTGCCCATAAATAACATGTTGCACCTTCAATCACAACGATTAGATTGCCTAGAACAAAGTTCATACATTTCACGAGTGTTTCAGACGAGAGTATTTTTAGATTTTTTTCTTTTAGCTCGTTACAGTTTAGCTAGGAAAATTGAGACAAACTTCGTATTTCTGCCACAGTTATTTCGTTGCACTTGAAAAAGTAGCGTTTGATTTTAATGTTTCTCAACGAGAAGAGGAAGATCAGATTGCTATTCTTTCTTATTCCAAGTTTCGCTATCTTTTCCAGTATCTCACATTTTCTTTTGTTACCTAGCTACGTAAAATCAACCCCCGAAATTTCTCTCGCTTTTCGCTGAACCGCCATGCACATTTATGTACATATACATATACGTATATACGCTCACAATATTCTTCCGAGCAAGCTTTATGTTTTCGTCGAAGGCTGAACCCTACTCGCCGGCTATTAAAACTTATATCTTTGGTATATTTCTCGTTTTTTCCCCGCTGATCCACGATCAGCTCGACTCATTGTCAGTTGGCCCTACGCGCACGAAGGCGGAAAGAAAACTGATCTGGTTCCATTGTCATTTAAATAAAAGCGAAGGTTAACTCGGTATTAGGGAAAAGTCAACGCTGGAATGTTGCGTAGCTTTCTCGTGAATCGTAGTGTATTGCGCGTATAGGAAGCTAATGCGTAAATTATAATGCGTAAAGCTTGCAACGCGTCTGAAATCGAAAATGAAATGGAAATGTTGCCGATAAAGAAAAACCAACGACGAGCAATAGGTCTCCGTTAAAGTTATTATTAATGTTCAAATATTTTATTTCTAATGCTTTATAAAATGCATTCCACGGCTACTGTTCGATTTTTATGCGTAACTTCAAGGAATTGCTGACTTTAATATTACAACACTCGCTGTCACATCGGATATTGAAATTGAACCTAAGTGCAAGATGAGAATAATGAATGTAATGCATGTTTAGGAGCAAGGTACATACCGTTCTACCATTTTAATGTAGACATTGCCAAGTATCATTGCCAATTCGTTTATTAAAAATCGATCGGATTAATCATTCTTTCCATTTTTATTATCCACACGATTTTCACGTTAAATCATTATCATCAAATCCATTATCGTTTTACTCTGCAATGGAAACAGTCGGAGAATATAGTGAACTGAAATTCGAGGGTATCATTTGATTTCTAAATGAGTTGATGCGAGTTGCAATTGTATGTATATCGTTTAACGTAATCACATCTCGTAGCTATGACTTTCATGAGAAATTAGTAAACTGTTACCAGGACACTTCTCTGAATGCTCCATTTTTCTTTCTCAGCAATTAGCGAGATTAATTGTGAACACGATGAGTCGATTTTCATTACATCGTTTGGCGATAACGTTATGCAATTATTAATTAACCATACGACCACAATGATTTCAGTCTGTGCGAATCGATTGTACCCCTTGTTTCGTTCGTGCACGCATTTCCAATTTCGATTCTTTCAAAATTGTGTGCAAATATTACGTGCGTTTTTACATTTGAGGTTTGTGGCACTAACTTTTTGATTAATAATTATATTCGGTGATTTTCAGGATAATTGCGAAGATACTTGTAATGGCTTCCCAGATGAAGAGAGTAAGTGCTTTAGTTTTCGTAGCACCTATATGTATAGAAATATATAATTGATATGCACATTTCTGTATGGAATATCATCCTCGTAGTATTATTATTCAGTTTTCCGCTGTACGCGGAAATGCGAACATTTTTGTCAGAACTTTCGCACGAATATGGCAAACACTATTAATAGATTATTAATAATGAGATTAAGGGAAGTGCACAAAATTATTTATCTAGACATCGAAGCTTACAGCTTTGCTTCATATTGTTTATAAGCGCGAGTTACAAATTAATGTTGCACTGATTTATATTTGCATTACGTTTTTATAAGAATGTTCGGCAGTGGTGTAAGTCTAAACTATGCTCTACGCCTACAATATTCAGAAGAATAAAATACTCAAGGATTGATTTTTTGCAGTACGCCCACAGGTTAACAAAAACACACAAGCCAATATATCTCTTCACTGCGTCGGGGAGAATGTACTGATGATCAAATTCAATCTTGGAATTTACATTATCGAGCAGCGTGCACAAAACTCTGTTTGGAGATTTGCGAAAGTGGTAAATAAAGTTCAATTGTAACTTGCTTTTCGGAATTTGTCAATTTCGTTCGAACTAGTAATAAACCGCCGGGCGGTTAAAAATGCAGAATCTTATGTCGATGCTTATGCATGTAAAATAAATCAGTTTGCAGTGAACTGTACGTTCTAGGAGAGTTGACATTAAATTTGTGTTATTTTTCGTATCTGTCTTTGCCCGTTGCTTTGGTGGAACGAATGGAAATTTCGCATGCAGTGAATTTTTCTTATTAACTTCCATAGTTTCTGCGATGCAAGTTGCAAATTTAAAGCTTATGCAATGCGTTATTTGCACAGTCGTGAAGTAGGGAGAATAAATATGCTCTGCAGACTGCTCATCAAGTTGCAATGTTCTTGACAAAAAATGCAATTTAAAATTTAAACAATTAAAATAATTAAAATTGAACTAAATGATGTTTTCCCCAAGATGTGTGATTTACGTAATCGGTTTATTTTTTAGACCAATGGAAATGTTGCAACATTTACAAATTTGACAGCAGGTACTAAATATCGTTATCGTTTTTATGAACTCGCGAGCAAAAACATTTCACGACCGGAAGTGTCGGACTGGTTTTGTACATATGAAGGTAATTGACATTCTTTTCTTGCAATAACTGGTTACAACGTAAACTTATGTATTTATTATAATATGTATTAATTTACTCGTAATACCATTTGTCCTGAAAAATTGTGAAAATTTATATCGTCGTCTCCCGTTTCAATAAATTTGTTTGCAACGCAAAAAAGATCTTTTATCGTCTACTTATTTGAAGTGATGGTGTATTCCACGTTTTAAATGAGAAGAAACAATTTTGAACAAAGTAGTTGCCCTATACCCTTCATTATTATTTAGTGTCAGTATAATTAGGTAATTATTATAATATTTTTACACGAATTTTTTGTCTCGTAGTATTTCGTTCCTTCAAATATTTTCAGGTGACTACGAACCATTACCCGTGAAAGATATTAGACTATTAAATCAAAAAGTGGATGAGACGGACGGGTACTATCTAGCGGCAGAATTTGCATTTGAACCTGCAGAAGGTATAATAATCCATTTTGAAATAAAACAAATTACACTAAACGCCAGCAAGTTTTGTATATTTTTCTATTTCACTCGGTTTAAAACCACGAATCAATTAGTCACCAAACTACGTAACTGTTTCGAGATTTATTGGAAACTTTCCCTTCCATTTAAACAAATGTTTTAAACTAATATTATGCTTCCAACATCTCGTTAATTCTTTCAATGAATCTAACATATCATCAATCATTTTAGATCGTAGTTGTAGTTACAACATATTAGCCTGGAATGGGGAACACAAATTGTGGAATTTCCATTTGGAACAGGTAATATCATCAATTAGCACGGTGACAATTTTTTAAAATGCTACTGTGTAATCATTTTAAGAATTATAAGAAAAATATGATGTCCACTTTACAGATGTTTGAATTTCGATTTGAACTGAAATATTTGGAATTCAACCAACAGAATAATCTCTCTATTTCATCCATTAACAGCGATGGTAATATAACCAGTCCTAAGACACATACAACATATCACACACCTAGCTGTCTGGAGTATTATAATAAAAATTTAACTATGTGCGGTACGTCACATTTTGTTATTAATCATTCCTGATCAAACTCGTAATGAATAATCGTTCAGGAGAGTGACTTTTCTGTGTAAAAACCGCTGGAACTATTGTGAACTTTTAAATGAAAGGAAATATGAGTTTATGTGTGCTTCAGCTCCAGAAAGCATAACAGGGTTACAAGCAAAGCATACCTATCACGCTGAGAATTTATACGATCTTCAGATCGATTGGGATAAACCACTACAGGAACCAGATAATTATACATTAGAAATTGATTTACACGGAGACGATGACCAAGTTTATGTTCTGTACGTGCCCGGCGTAAGTCTAATTAATTCTTCAATTACCAAAATTAGATAATTTCATTGAAGTAATTTCTCTAGGAACCAATCTTCCTGTACTTATTTATTTATTGGTATAGTTTCTTTTATATTGGAGCAAATTGGGATATTCATGGAGCGATTTCTTTTATTGTCTTATTTGAATTATCGTCTTTTTTAGGTATCATAATTTTCCACTGAGATAGCTGATTGAATTGATTTGCTTTCGTAAGAACATGACAGAATATTTATTATGTACTTTATAGAATAGAACTGAAGTCACCATTCCAAACTTAGATCTCGGACCACAATATGTTGTGCGTATAGCCGCTGATTCTTTGGGCGGGACAAGTTTACCAGAAATAATTGTTAAAAATCTCTACACTAAGCACGCAAGTATGAACCCGTAATACAATACACTCGTTGCTTTCATTAAATAGCGCATGACAAACTTTTGTATATTGAAAATAGATACTATGCTCGACTCTCCTGTTTAAGGAGAATTTCACATATAATCAGTTCCTTAATTCTCATTGAAATCTCGTTGAAATGTTTATTGTGTTAGTAAACAAAGTGTGAATTATTCAATTATTTGTAACTTATCAGTCTCTTTAAATTTAGGTAAACTTGAATGTATGTATGAGTAGTTAGATCAAACTGGAAATGCAACTACGCATGTGTTATAAAGTTATGAATGTTTTTACGCAGCAACCATAAACAAATCCTATCGCGAACTTATTATTGGATTCGCATTGTCGGTCACGATTGTGGTACTAGTTGGAATGTCTTGCTTGCAATATTACAAACAGAAAAGCAAACAATTTTCAATGGAGTGTACTCGTTTCGAGGTAACATAATGCAGTATCACACTAAGATTAAGAATTGGTATATAATATAGGGTGATTCTCGGTGAGATGAACCTGCGGATGAGACACTAACAATAAGATGAGGTCTTAGAATATGAGATTATAGGCTACATAGGTACATGTCCTGACTTTGCTTTATGTGCACGATATAGTGAATATTGTTTACAAGCTTCATCAGCTATTATTTTCGTTTGCTGAATGTGGGGTGTTAAAAGCAATACAGCTGTACAATGAAACTAAATAATCGGGTTTTATACACGCGATGGGATATGTGGTTTCACGAAGAATATTCAAAATTTTGAAACTTGTATTATCTTTGTACAACTGACTTTTCCTCCTATTATACACGAAACATGCCATTTTTTTACCTATGCCATGACATGTCCAGGTAATCTCAACCATGGGCCAATTTCACTCGTAAATTCCGGGTTAGATGGGCTTGTGCATGGTATTCAATTTATTTTCTTATTTCTTGTGAAAAAATCAATTACTATTTTTCAATATGTATGTAATTACTTATTCAAATAAATTTTTTTTGTTATGGACATCCATTCAAATTACAATGTACAGATTTTTTTTTAAAAATTGGACTATCACTCATCGACTTACCCTATTCTACATGCTAATAAACTTCTTCATTCGATAGAAAATAATACATATCCATGGTGGCCAAACTGTGGTTCATGAGCCTCCTAATCCTTTACCGCGTTTGCCACTAATTTATGGGTTACTATAATTTCAATTTATAAAGTTCGATGTCGTTCTCGAATATTTTTGATGGGCCATAAATGGCTCCTATCATGACAACGTTTGGCCACCACTAATATACTTTCCAGGAAACTCTGTATGTATATCAAAATTTTTAATAAATATATAAAATTAGTATAATTACATATTATTATATAAATTTTATTTATATACTTTCTTGGAAAATTTCTTGGAATATGTTTGATTTATAGAATTTCAATCAAAAGGATCAATCAATCGAAAATATGAAAAAGCTACCGCCTCAGAATTATGATTTCGACATTAAAAAATCCATCTCGTTGACATCAATAGACGACAAATTCGATTTGAGACCGAAATTATTAACAATCAAAGAGATCCTTGGTAGCGGAGCTTATGGGATCGTAAGAATGGGCTCGTTGCAAGATAAATTCAATAATATTACGGATGTGGCGGTGAAAATGTTGAAAGGTATTAAGGAATGGGTTGTTTTAAACGTTGCATTGTTAATTGATAATAAATAATTGATAAGCATTAAGTTCCCTTGCATATGCGGCCGTTCAAAAGTGCCCGGACATCTCTTAGATGTGCAGAAATTAATGCTTTCTTATGAAATAAGCAGGGTATAATCTAAATATTTCATTTCACGGTTAGATATTACTTGAACTAACTGTGCCAATTTGTTTATTAGTTTTTCAAATTGCCTCGAAACTAATTTCTCTCCAATTGTATTCTCCTTTCCATTTCCCGAGACTCTGTACGTTTAATAACCCGGCAATTGTATTAGGTTTGATATAAATATATGGACACGAACTTTGTTATTCAATTTCAAAGAAAATACGAGAATTATGTTTATACCTTCATAATAATAGTTTACTGGATGTACATAGATATAGGTAATATTTAAGAAAATAATGTCAAAAAGTAAGCGAATGTCTGGACACCTTTGAGTGGTTTGTATTGGTTTCATTTGAAATATAACTAAATCAAAATAAACGTAAAAATAAGAAACAAGATACTTTTTTTTCGGTTGTAATAATATTTCTAATTTTGCTCTAAGTCTAGCAGGATGTTTGAAAATGTAATCGATATATCTTTACATAGAAAAATGCAAACAATTTTTTAAACGGCACTAAGTCACCAAAACATTTTTCTTTGTTTTCTAAATTATATCATTCACATTTTGAAAGAAACAGTACATTGACCTCATGACGAAAGCTATTTCTTATATAAACGATTACGATAATTCGAGATTTGTATGTTATATGACAGAGTACCCTAGCATGGAGGAAGTACAAAATTTTCATAAAGAAATACTCATTATGAAATTCGTCGGTCAACATCCAAACATTGTGTCGTTAATTGGCTGCTGCAATTTATACAACAGGCCAGTGTTGGTGGTAGAATATTGTTGCAAAGGGGATTTACAAACGTACTTACGTACAGTGAGTTAAATACGAAGTACTTACGTTCACAAGTAGACAAGTTATATTATTATTTACCGCCAAAAATGTCTAGGATAGCATCCCTTTTAGCATCTTTCACAATTTAAACCAGCTACAGTCAGTCACGGTGAAAATCGTACAAGTGATTTGGTCGAAAATAAATGATCAATTTATAGCTTAATATTTGATCATTACTCGTACTGAAAATTAAAAAATTATCATATTATTTTTTGTTAATGAAAAATAAAGAATACTACACTACTCAATATTTCTTACGATACGACCTATTACGATTTTCACTGAGTGACTGTATATATTAATTATAATATTTGTCAGGAAATTGTTTCTATTTATATATTTATACGAATTATTTTCGAGGGAACTATGTTTCAATTTCTGTTTCATACTTGAGTTGCAATCACAGATCCGTTATTATAGTGAATACCGCTTAATTTTCTTTACAAATTGCAAGAAATTATTGTGATGATTTTTATGGATAGAATCGTTTAATTATGCTACGAATTTCCAGATTTGGCAAATTATGGTAAACGCTGCTTTTAATCGTAGAGCACGTTTCAAATTTGATGCAGATTCGTTCAGTGTCAATTCAATCAATTCTGGTATTCATTATTTTTATATTCATGTGCCGTTTAAACTGATAAATTTAAAAGACACCTATCTGAATACATTTTTATCTTTTCCGTGTTAACTAGATGGAAAAAGGCAGAATTTCCAAAGCATGCATATTATCATGAACCATCTATACGACATACAACAAGGTAATTAATATACTTTTTTGTTACGATGTTTTTACATTTTTATAATAATAATAGTCTATCATTGAAAAAATTATACCTCGTAAAACATGGTATGAAATAAAAAAGGGAAGAATTTTTCATTTCATCTATTTGCATTACCTAGTTTACTACGCTTGCCTAATAATTGAATGATTAATAATTAAACGTTTTTCTTTATTTAATAACACAGAGCATACTTTTTGTTCTTTCGAATATTAGTCAGAATGTAATTGGTATTTAGTATTACTTTACCTAGCTTCATTGATGTAACTTTTTTTAAATATTTCGCGGCACGAATACATAATAGCTTGAATACTTTCTATTGTATCTTCGATATATTCATTTTATTTTTTCTTTCAAGATATACCACAACATACTGATATTCTTACAACGAATGACTTGCTGAATTTTGCACGACAAATCGCAACGGGAATGGTAAAACATTTTAATTCCATTATGACTTTAATATAATTCGTTTTGTATCACGTGAAAGAAATCTTTGTAGTTATACATGGACTTAGTTTATGAAAGTAAAGATATTAATGATTTATAAGAATATATTATTTCCCGCCACAGATGTTGGCGGGAAGTTTATACATTTAATATTCAATTGTTTCGCTTTTTTTTAAACTATATTAACTGTTGTTATGTAAATTAGTTAATAAACAATTTCTAGGAATTTTTATCATCGAATAAAATAGTACATCGCGACTTGGCCGCACGAAATATTTTGGTCTGCGCCGACAGAATTGTAAAGATTTCAGATTTTGGACTCAGTCGTGATGTTTACCAAGAAAATTTATACAAGAAAGAGGGAAGCAGCAAACTGCCCCTAAAGTGGATGGCAATCGAAGCTTTAACGCATCAAATTTACTCAACTCACAGCGATGTGTAAGTTGTCTGATGAGATTCTTCGAATAAAAATTTCCAATGCAATCACGCACTCATTTCTCATTTTAATTTGCTATTCACGAATCGATAAAATTTCGATATTTTACAGATGGTCTTTTGGTATTTTGTTATGGGAAATTGTAACCATGGGTGCCATTCCCTATCCTGGAACTACGGCAAATGCACTTTTGAAACTTCTAAAATCTGGCTACAGAATGGAACGACCTTTAAGCTGTAGCGTAGAATTGTACGTAATGTGAAAATTTGTTCGTTCAAAATCATTTGGAAAATTACGAAAGCCGTTGATTATTCGTGGTGTAAATTTTTTGAATTTATGGACAGTAATATTTTGTAAAATTAATCCGATATAATTCTGTCCATGAGAAAATAAAAGAGTGGAGCATTTAACTAAAAAATTGCGTACCCTTTGTTACAGATACAACATTATGCTCGCATGTTGGAACGTACGACCTCAAAGTAGACCTACGTTCACTCAAATGCAAGAGAGTTTAGATAAATTACTCTCCTACCATTCCAATAACAAGTACTTGAACATGGATGAGATATTATGCGAATCACAGGAACAGTATCACGAATTGGACAAATAAAATTACCTAATAATAATTAAGCAACATTGACAGACATTATAAATAAGGAAGAAACTGCGTTGCCTTACAATCTCCTTCAATCGTATTCTGTGCAAAATCATTTATTTTTTCTAATTATACGTACAGTTATCTGTGGTATAACTTCTCTTTTATATGTATATATACATATTCAATATCTTATTCTCGATCTCAAAAACTCAGGCGCAAATACATAAAAATAACTAAGGCTCTTCCCTATTTGTTCACATAATTACTCGACTGTCAGTAACTCTATTACATACAGTACATCGAGACCATGCCAATCATTTTCAATTTTATCTTTGTATTTTATTACCATCAACGATTCGGTCGCTCCTGCGTCTTTCTCTTTCTTTCTCACTTAACTTATCGCCTTGGTTTTTATCGTTTCTTTTCTTTACAAAGGAAGGACCGACCGACCAGTCGAGCGTGCGAACAACGAAAAATCTTTGTCACGCGCACCACACTGTTCGTGACTTACGTTGAGAAACGAATATTCTGGCGTCTAAGAGAGAAACATTTACGCGCGTTTATTATGGATACTCTTGTTACGCGAGGAACTTTCCCTCCTGGCCCTTTCGTTTGTATACTTTTGTTTGTACCTTCTTTGACGCTGTAAACGCTCGACTAGCCGACTCAAAGTAGCAAAAGTATATTACAATATTGATGGATGGCAAGTGAAGAACGACGCGTCGCGTGTTTCTTTGTTTTATCATTTTTTTTTGTTCTTGTATCACTAAACTCTAAAAATGTTCGCCGGTTCTCGCTGAATTATCGCTTTGTTAGAATACTAGAAATTGATATGAAAAAGAGGAACTCCCTACTTATGGAATCTACTCCACTTGACAGATCCTCGTTTAGTGTCACCGAAGAAGTTTTAGCGCTTTTTTTTCGGTTCTAAGCGTACATAAAACGATCTATATAACAAAGTATATATATTTATATATAACATTATCGAGTGAAAAGAACGTACACTGCATAGAAATAATAAGCGAATAACATTTCAAAATGTGTATCCCACTCTTCTGTGTTGGATTACGTTAATTTAAACCCATTTACAATTGTTTAATCCGTCTGACAGACACTTGAAATTATTGTGAAGTAATGGCGACAATCTATTGTTAGACTATAATGCTTTTGTACCTTTCATAATGCGAAAGAAAAAATATTGTATTTATAGCTTTACTTATGTTACAAGTTTAAGGGTTCATGAATATTTTAACGTGCTGAGAAATGTGGAAGCATTTTGCTATATCGAAAAATGCGATTAGTCCATTATCAAGTATGCGTTTAAGTTTATTATGTAATGGTGACGGTGAATGAAACAATAAAATTTCGTTGACGCATGCGACTATGAACAGTTGAAAGTTGGACCAAATGAATATGTACATATATGTATTATATTTATATTCAAGTATTTAAAAAACTTGCTCAACAAATACTAATCACACTTGGATACAGCAAGAACGCAAAATATCGAACGCATTATTCTTTCGTTCGTCGGGAATGTGATTTCATTTGCGATAATAACATAAAAAGTTCCATCGGAAGATGTGTAGTACAAAATGAACCACGGTCTAGAAAAATGTTTAGAATCGACGAAGGGTATTTTTGTCCAAGGCGGCATGTCCTAGAAAAGTTGTAGTGTTAGACTTTCATTGAATACTATCGTTTGCCACACATTGACGTCGCTGTAAAGAATGATATACATGTATCTTACGTAATTATATAATTTGCCTATATAGCATAATAAAAGGTATCAGTGTATCGTGATAATCTTAATATAAATGTAAATTTAACAAAAAACACCATTCGGTTGATAAATTCCTTATTTTAAGGAGCCAAAAATCACAGGCAATGTAGTCTTTATATCGGTATTGGTTTACCGATAGGAATTTCAAAATTGGCATTCCTCCTGCCTATCGTTTCTCTTTTTTCCTTCTTTCATGGCGGTGCTACCTATATCAGATACTATCGTTTCTATTAATTAAACTATCTTCTTTGTCGACTGGAGGAGGGCCTGTGGTCAAAGTGGTACTGGGACCTGCAGTTAAATAACCTGCAGACACTGGCGTTCCAGCTAGACACATTATAATTACGATTTAATGTAGCATACGAAATGTATTAAATATTCGGAGCATTTCATTTAAAAACGGAAAATAATTCCTACGCATATCATACCAGTAAGGTATCCTGAATTAGTTGTATTAGAAATGAATAGATCGTGCCGTTGATCCTTATATTCTGCCCACACACTTGATTTCTCCAATATTGCATTTACTTTCTCACCTAGCAGCAAGCTTCTCGTCATTGCTTTTAAAGCTTTCACTATTTGAGCTTTGGTCATTGCAGGATTTTCGATCACATCTAATCGTCCCTCTAATATGTTTAACAGATAAGGTACCATTTCGGCGTCCAGTGCCTGTTTGGAAGTATTAACGTTAGATCAACTTGAATTTACAGCGACGATAAGGATAATTCTCGAAATTCTATTTAGTGAATAGTGTTAACCTGTTTTATAAGCCTATCCTCGTTAGTTGAAAACAGCCTATTTAACGTTTCGCACGCAATCGCGATCATATCACGTCTCGATTGCATGGCGTGTTTCAACGGACTGATACATTCCGTTTGACAAATAGAGGATATACATATCTGGAAGGTATAACCGAGGATTAGCGTGATCAAATAGGATCAGTATTAAATAATGAACGGATAAAGACTCACTTCGCTTGTTGCCAACTGATGAAGTATCAGTATCGCAGTTTTGTACACGGATGGTTGGTTATTTTGCATTGCCATTTGTCGACAAAGCCTTGGTATGTGTCCCAATGATGGAACTTGATCGGCTAAATTCGGTTGTGCTTGGAGTAGACATACTACTGCTTGCGTCGTTAACTCCAACATATCCGGCTGTTCGCGAATTACCATTAAGTAAAACAATTATTCAATGTCGGACAAAAAATTAATGTTACACTTACATCGGTTTTCTCCTTCGACATAAGGGCCAATGTTGTGTCCATTAGTTCGCTTAAAAATTCTTTAGGTTTCCTAAGAGCCCACGCAGGGCTAGCAATATACAATCTAAGATATACACCACCGACTACGGGTTCGTTTGTTGCGATATCGATATTATTCTGAGTATCGGGTATCTTTAATACTGCTATAGGGTTCCGTCTTTGTAACGCGTAATACCTGCAAGGAATGGTGGGTCATTGTTCTGTATCGAATGAATATACGGAACACGGTGAATATAAATATCTTAAGACAAGTGTTACATACTCATCCTTTAATTCAGCAACAATCCTCGCCACTCTAGCTTTGGCATTGTCATCCCAGATTAATTCAGGATTTTCGTGTTTCGTTTCAAACATATGCACGCACTGTTTGGGTGCATCCCTGATAGCTTCGCTAAATAATCTCGGGAGAAATTTAGAAAGATCAAGCTTCACTTTCGGTCCAGCCAGCTTGTCGGATGACATTTTGCCAAGCAGTTCCGCGGCTGTTTCGCGCACCTGGGTATTACTTGAATTACAGAATAGATCAAGAATATATACAACAGCTCCTAAACAGTCAATACGTTTCATTATGAAGCAACACTGTGCGAGAACGTTTCATGTAATAAAAAACGTGATTTGTATTTCCTTCTTTTTTTTATACCTTTAGACAATGCATCCTTTACAATTTTCGTGGAGCTCATTAGAGCGTACAGAGTTTCTAATGCAAGAAGTTGACTATCCTTCAGCGTGTTTAAAGCTAACAATAAGTGTACTATGACTTCGGTCGCCGCTATATCGTCCACGCACTCCTGATTCTTTGTTACGTTACTGATAACTTCGAGCGCGTTCTTCTGGATCAACTTGAAATGATTACAACTTAAAAGCCCAAATAGTAATCTAAAGTGTCCTATACATTGCAATTCAATTCCCGGGTTATTTTTGATAACATTCCTTAAAGCCTCTAGAGACATAACAATATGTTCCAGCTTCTGTTGTTCATTCTTAGCTAATGCTACGTTGCCCACCGACGATAAATATTTCGACGCTTCAGATAAAAAGTCCAATAAATTGATCGTAAAACTCTTAGGATTCTGCAAAATATTTAAAAATACAGTGACTATATAAATATCATTTTCACTTACTTCCTTTTTATCGAGAAATTACCTCTATTGGGAAATTGGGTTGTTCGTTATATATTTTCACAAATATTTCCCCAATTATAAGTTCACCAGCATGAACGCTATATTTGAAGTCACTGAAATCGTGTTCGAAACTATCGTTTCCGTTCAATCTTTCCTGCCGCTTCGCCTCCAAATATTCGTTCAATTCTGCCCTCGTCCCATTGTCCCAAATTAAATATGGATTTGAGCAATTCGAATTCAGGATCTTTAATATTTCCTCCGGTTTGTCATTCGCGAGCTGACGAGACAGATAGGCTGTTAATAAACTTTCCAAGGCAGCAACTGTGACAGGATTGCTAGGTGTTTCGTTCTCTCCTGTCATGTATCCGCCTAATCTGGCACAGGCCCGTACTGCCAGTTTCGCTAAATTGTTTGCGACCTCTTGACGATTCTCGTCTTGATTTCTTTCAACGCCGCCTTCTTCCAACGTGTAATCGTAGTTAAACATAAATAACAATAAATGCCATAAAGCACCAGATTGCAGCAATTGCATTTGCAGTACACTGTCCGTAGCGAGAGAGGAAACACATTCTGTGGCCACTGAACATAATTTTGTTAAATGCTGCAAGATTACACGAATTAACACAATATCATTATTAAATAACTTCTTTTTTACAAGATCCTAACTAAGGAAGGAAAATTACGTGTAAAAAAATTGCGTGTACCAACCTTGAAGTGTAATGTTCTACAGAGATCTTTAACTAGCTGCGGTAGTTCGATAATTTTGTCTTTGCAACCTCTAAACGATCCAGCGACCGAGAAACATCTAGTGATATGCATGCACACTTGCACCGCTATATCAGTGGGCTTACTCGACTTGTTTAAGACGGAAACGCATCGCGAATAAGCGTCTAACAGAACGTCTAATCCACCCTCTCTGCGAAGCTCCTCCGCGTTCAACGCGGAACACTGTACTGTATGATATGCAAGTTCGCTAGCTGCCGTCAATAGCGGCGCAGATTTGGAGAACAATTGCTCGTCGTCTGTTTCCAATTTGATCGTTTTGATTAATTGTGGGTAGCCAGCGTACTTATACGGTCTAAGTTCGTCGGAATATCTATGGAAAAGGATGCTCTGCGTTCTTAAGATAAGCACTATGTTATCAGGATTTGGACCATCCGTTGACCAACAACTTCGACTACACAAAAATTCGTATGCCTGATTGACAGCCTCAAACTTATCCTATGGACAGAAAGTAGATTTCTCGTAAAACGATTGCACGCGATTAGTAAAGATCTGGTTGAACTTACTCTTCCATGCGGATTTTTATCCGGATGATACATTTGTGCGAGTTTATAGTAAGACTTTCGAACTTCAGCCTCATTATGTTGCTTTCCATTCGCCAAATGAAGAACCTTATAAGCCTCGTCCACTGTCATCAGTGGCGGTTTTTTCTCTACTTCTTTCTTCCATGCGTCTAACACATCTTTTAACAAACGAACCTAAATATTACACAATACGGCGTTAGCGTTTTGTATGAACTGTTCGGTGAATTCTACGGCGACGCAAATTCTTCCTTGACTTACTGGTTCGGGAATAGGCCATTGCGGGAATTTCACTGTATCACATAGGTGCCTCAAATAGAATATCTGACAGAACAATTCTTTCTCTAATTGTGGATACCTTATCGCAGGTATGGCGATGTACTGATACCTAGCCATAGTGTGGCTTCTTAATTTTGGCGAGAAATCCGCTATATGCGTCGCTATTTTTTCAATCAGCATCCTTCTCATTTCAGCGTTCCAAATCGCTTCTGGCGTATCAAAATCACCAAGAAATATTTGTGCAAACCTTTCCGCTCCATGATTCTCCAAATAGCTAACCATAGCGTCGGGCAGAAGTTGTCCAAGAATACTTCTTTGCATAATATCCGAAGCTGCGTTCTATGACATTGATTAATATCACATACCATTACTGACTTTCGTAATAATTAAGGGAAATAATAATTAAGAGGCATCGCACTTACATCGTCGCTTCTAAAGGCTTGTGTCGTGTGAGTTAATTGCAAAAATCTCGCTATGGGTAAAACATTCGAACCGGTGTACATTAATATGAAATAGAAGACACCAGTAAGATAAATTTTTGAGATATCTGCGTTATCGCGCATTATTTCGCAGAGTAAAGTAGCCACTTTCTCAACTAAAACCGGGTCAAATGTTAATAAAAGTTGAACGATGTGAGGTAGGCATTGGAGATCAGATAATAATCGTTTCATCCGCGGTAGGGGCCTGATTACCGCGGCATCGACATCCCGGCTCGGAAAATATTCGCACATTTTGATTAAAATATTTAGAATTAGCGTAGCTAATTCACTTTCATTTATTACTGGTGTCCCTTTTGCAACCAAGGTCCATTTTAACTGTGGGACCTGCGATATCATTCGCCATCCATCTAATCCTTGTGCCCAAACTTTTGTTTTGTATGTTACGTGATTCGTCAAATATAGTTCCTTTAAATCTTTCAAGCTTATAGGACCTTTGCGTTGATCTCCGTCATTGTAATACCATTCCTTTTCCATAATTTGTTGTTGCTGCGGTCCCGCTTCGATCACATTGGTTTGCGTGGGTACGACCGCTCTAGATGTATGTAAATGAGCCAGCGTTAAGAGATCGACCATTGTGCGTACACCATTTTGATCCATTATATCTTTCACGTTTCTTCTATGTAGTATAAGCTTATTTATGAACATGACTAGCCTATCACGTTCCATTCTATCCGTACAACGTTCAAGCATTCCTACAATATATTTTGTATCCGAAAATGGACCAATATCTTCGTAATATCGCTCATATACTATAGTCATTGCTTGCAAGCAAAGGCACTTCATTTCAACTTTTGTTGTTAATATGAATCTATGGTACAAGTCGTTGAAAAATTCATACCTGCGATAAAAGTGTTATTTTATTATCTCACGTGTGTAATGTAATTATTGTAGATGAAGTGGAAAGCAAGAAAACAATACTGCAATCGGTGATATAAGAAAAACGAAATAAAGAATCTGTCGCACATACGATTTTCTTATTGGACTGTCCGGACTATCTTTTTCCAACAGAAGCCTCAAGTAGTAATCGCCAATTTTCACTTCATCCGACAGGCACTGGTACTGTACTTCAAATTCTCTATGATTCCACGCGATCAGTGTTCCACCTGCCAAATCTTTGTCAGAACTGAACGCTCGTATTTCATTTTCAAGAGCCGTTCTCAGTTCCTCCCTTGTTTTATGATTCCATATTAAATTCGGCAGTGAATGGTCCTGATTAAATTTGTAATAGAACAAATTCCAATTTGCCTCCGATTTGATCCTTTCCCTGCGCTTTCGCAATACTATCGGGCGTTCCTTGATCGTTTCTTTACGTTCGATTCCGATTCTGGCACCCCAATGTTGAAGTGCGTGCTCGACATGCTTTTCAACCACACGCATCTGACGCTCGATTGCGATCCATTGTGGACTCTTTTTATTCTTCGACGCGTGATCTATAGCTATTTTTAAATTGTCACGATTGTTTAATCGTTCTTTCTCGAGAAACGAATCGGGTACCTTTTCATCGGAGTCTAAGTAATTTAATAAACCAACAGGCTGTACAAATGCACAATGAACAGAAACTTAGATACTTCGATTCTCGTAATTAAATGATAATGATATTATAAGCTCAGCAATAACGTTAATTTACCATAATCCTTTTCAACAGGCCCATAGCTGTAGGATGTCCTGTGACCCAAAGTCCTACAAGATGCCTACACAATTGCCTATGCGTTAATAGTCTACCATCAGTGCCAATAGTAAAAAGACTATTTAATAAATGTCTTGGTAATGCTCCCTCGGCAAGAGCAAGCTCTTGCATTTTCGCTGCAACTTCCGGTACACCCTCTTCGATAATCGCTCTCATTATTAATCCTGCACCTTTAACAATGGCCAACGAAGGATGTTGGAACAGCTTGAAAAGAGACCTCCCTCTCGCGGCAACCATTTCTAGAAGATTATCGAAATGTTTGCCATCGGTCGTTTCACTGTACGGTACACATAGAGCGAACGTTAAGAGGTCCAGCATGGCTGAAACTACTAGAGCACCTGTGCCGTGATTCTGAAATATTTATTCGATAAAAAAAGGATGCACGAAAAGGAGAAATAGAATTAGGATCATCATACTTACAATATGATTAATCCACATATCGAGTAAACTTTCTAAAAATTTATTGCTACTGAGAAGACTGCTTTTATTTAACTGTTCCTGTCTTAAATCGCAATCGTCATGCATTGGTTGCATGAGAGCGCATATGCAATCTATCGCTGCTTGTGTCACACCACAATCTTGCCTTTTCAATGCTTTTACAACTTTATGTCCAGTAGCTTCTCTAAATCCAGGAAGAGTTGTGAACGCAGTGAAACCAATTTTACTGGCGACTAATCTCCTTAGGGCATGAAATTGCGCTTCTATTTCGCTATTCGTCTCTAAATCTTTATTGACCAGTGCACTTAAAGCGCCGAGAATAATTTTATCTTTGTTTTCAGTAAAAAGACCCTGCAAGTAGTTATTCATCATATGGAACATTCGAAGTTGTACTGTTGTTACAGTCCATTCAAGCGGAACAATATCCTGGACAAAAAAAGAAAAATCTGCTCAGTTTATTATACAATCTATTTATGAATATAAACAGATGCCTTAGACTTAATATCAACTAAGTTTTATACCTGTCATGAAAGTTCGTAACAGAACAGCGTGAAAACAACAGATATTAGAATAAATTTGTCTGTCTGGATATTTATTAATATTAGCCGAATTAAACTACAGGTAGTTAAACTTATTGTCCTATCTGTGAAATACATTTTTATTTCAGTTTAATAGATTATTGCTGCTTCAATGAACTGTACCAATTCTTTGATTTTATATAATATACGTATAAAATTTTCTTATTTTTTATACTTATATGTTCAGTGTCGATTATGTGAAATATGTCTTACATCTTGTGTAATAGAGTAATTAAGACCGCTGTATGGAATATTCGCATTAAATCTATCCAGAATTTCGGCAAAGCTATGTCCAGTTGGTGGTTGCTGAAGAAACTTAAGATGCGATGTTTCAACTTCCTCATCCACAGGCAGATTCAGAGGACCAAGCCTTTTCCCTCTAGCTATTGGATACATTCTGACATGAACATCTCTATTACCGGATGCTCTAACACCGTCCAATAAGGAAGCTAATAACGAATCTCTGTCTGTTGCTGTGTAACTACGTGTCTGACCATTAAGATACTGTATAGTAAATAGTTGTGGATTCTCATTATCACGAATCAAAGCAAAAACATCCGACAAAGGTCTAAGAGTACAAATATTATACGTCTGAGGATCTCTCTCCAGTAAACATGTATCCGATAGACAAAGGGTTCTCCTTTGAGGGTCTATATGCCTAGACGAATATTTGTGAACAGTGAATTCCGATACACTTGTTATATGTTCATCCCCGCTAAACTTGCCCAATCTCTGAGCGATAAAATCATCTAGTTTGATTGGTTCTTTCAAAACTTTGATGCTGATACCCAAATTGTTCGCAGCTAATTCCAGCAGCTTTTTGCTTATTTCTTCCATGTGCTGAGAAGTGAAAAGATGTAACCGTCCGAATCCGCCGCACACGATTACGAATCCATTAGGATAATCTTTTACTGTAAGTATCCCCTCAAAATCTTTATAGCAATAGCTGGCTAATACCATATTGGTTGCTGGATCTAATTGGTCAAGACTATACGGCGTCACTTCTAATACAACAGGTAATCTTGTATCAGACCAGTGATGTTTATAAGCTTGATATCTCTAGAAAAAATACAATACAGTCAATTGTTTTAGAAAAACGAAGGCTATCATATTTTATGTGTTACTACGTGGAAGAAACTATTTTGCATATAAATTCAATTAAATCCGGCTGCAAAATATTTTGACTGAAATGGAAATTGTTAAAGGAACTCGTACAGACTGATGCGTAACAATAGATAGAGTATGACGAATTGTACATGTATTAGTTATGTAGATAACCGGTAACAAATAGCTACTAACACATTGCAAGCTATTACGTTACGACCATATGGCTAGGCCGATAAGAAGTGTGATTAAACTTAAACAGCATTAATTCTGGAAAGCATTATACAAAGAACGTGCAACTCACCAAAATTTCTTTAGGTTTCTCTGCAAATTGGTTTCTATATTTAAGAGCTTCAGTTAATAAATGGGCTCTGTACTCTGAACTAAATTTCATATTGTCAACCTTTCGTTCTTTCCGCATTGTTATAATAAATTCGTGTGAACCTAACTGACTTTTTACAGCCGGTTGCACACTTATAAAATCTGAGTATTCCCATTTGTTTGTGACTTCTAATGTAGTTGGATTATACGTTGTGATACCCATGGATCCAATGGAAAAGATACGTTTATACCTGTTGCACAATCATTCCATTATACTTTAAATAAATAGTAATATCGTTTCTCAATGCTATCATTTTCATTTTTTTCGTTATATAAAACACATATACCGTTGTGGTAAATATGTATAACTTATACGTATTAACACTTTAATGCACAAAATTGATACATTGTGAGTAATACATTTTACAGATATGTAAAAATGTGTATTATGAAAGTTACTGCCCTGTCATCAATTATTGTGTATCAACGTTTGGTATCGAACGTCAGCATATGTGAAAAACATTATACTGTATCACTACTTAAATTGCATTGCCGTAAAGCAAACATATATATGTACATAATTCCTTTCAAATATTTCTTCTTGCACTGTGGCATGATAGTTGTATTCGCTGGCCAATTAGCTTATAATTTTATTCAAAATGTACTCGCAATTGTAAGATCACGTATACTTTGTCGTAGAGATTTATTTTTTGTTAGAAACATGATACAATAACACTATGTAACATATATAATTACTTTATTACTGATCGTGTCGTTTAATTAAAAAATTGTATCTCCCGTTGCTCGGATGTTGCGAAAATCTTTTAACAAAGGCACCAACGAGAAATGCGCACTTACTTTCCCTTCCATGAGTGTTTGGTGACCAGAAAGCATGCCACATCCTGGTTATCCTTTATCGGCATCATTGTAACATGTCCTGACAATGCAACGTGCTTATTATACGAAATAATACGTGAATAAAACACTGGTTACTGTTCGTGAAAGACGTCGCGTAGCGTAGAAGGGACATTCGCATATGAATTGAAATTGAATCACACAAAAGTCATACATCCAAAATGACAGACACGAGAAACATGAAGCCTACGCTTGGACTGTGTACACTGTGTTTACGTTTGCACGTACAAACGACTGATAATTAGGCACTATTTGATTGCGTTTCACCGGACAAATGTCATTTTCGACGGCTCCATCGGACTAGGAGCGGCCATGATGCTCGGGGGTGTTGACGAACAGCTGTTTCCAGATGGCAGAATGATCAGAGTCGAAAACTTCACTTATTTGTGTGGCATGCATATGTATGAAACACACACGGGTTCCTGTTAGAGTTTTGTGTTTTTTTCAAACTTACGTTAATGCAGATTAATTGTTGTATTTTCTTACGCTCGAGCTTGTAAAAATAGAGGAGGATTGTTATAGTTTTCAAGCAACTGAAAAGGTAGATAGTTGTAGAAGTTTTAAGTAGAACTGTCATTTGGTTATCATTGACATAACCAAATTAATATTCTGTATTAGAAGTTTGTGTATTTTGTTGTTTGTTTATGTAACGCTTATGTATCACACGATAACTGAGAAAAAAATTAAACATTACGATTTTAATGGAAGTATGAAATCACAACTTATTTCCTCCTTCGATTTGTAATAAATTTTATTAGTAGTATCAGATATACGTACGCGTATGAAGGTTATTTACGCGCTTACGATTTGCATTATCCCGATTTCTGTTTCCGTCGATCGAGTATAACAGTTATTGTTGGTTTGAGTATTCAAATTAATAATTAATTATTCTTGGGGGTAAAGGTTTGTGTTTACTTCCATTCAATTATTTTGCATTTTCGCTATACAACAACACTACTAACTGCAGTTAATTGTAAAAAGATACGAAAGTTGATATATTTTGTTTTTTTATAGCAAATACAAAATTTCATCAAATATAGCAGAGAAAAGAAGAAAATGATAGAAAGTAACGTACCTAGTGAGAGCGATGAAGGAGAAGTAAAATCAGATTTTGAAGAGGATTTTCGAGAGGAGCTACACGATTATCCCCATGTTCTGAGATTTATTCAAAGAATGCGCGATCATATTAAAAAGCAAAATAAGAAAATTACCAAATTAAGGAATAAGCTCAATGAACAAGTAAGGTTTCATGTTATTTTTAATTTGTTTCCTTCTATAACTGTCCTCAGTTTACCTTATATAAATTTTTATGCACAGAAGAAGCAAACTTTACTGCAAAATAAAACCTTTATTGATTATGGAACTCAAACAAATCCTCTGGAACACGAAAAGGAATCGTCTCAAGATTGGAATGTGATCAATGATAATAAAACATCCTCCAATATAACACAACAAGTTAAAGAAGCAGCTGAGTCTGCTTTGTTACAAACGAGTTTTGTTTATGAAGAGACCTCTGGTTTATATTATGACTACAACAGTGGATATTACTACGACGCAGTAAATATTTATTGCAATAGAACTCCAATGAAATATTGTATTGTAAATTATATGGAAAAACTATGTTTCAGCAACAAGGTTTATACTATGATGGTAATACAGGAGCATATTACTATTACGATGAAGCTAATAAGACGTATCAGTTCCATAGCCAAGCACAAGTAACTTCCAATGGAGCAGCTGTACATGCACAAAGCAAGAAGGAGCAGAAAGCTAGAAAGGCAATTAAGGTTGCCATTCAAACTATTGTTTTGCATTTAGAATATATCTCGTGGATGAATGATCATAGACGGAAATGTTTGATTTCAGGTTTCGGATGACATACATGAATTAATAAGTGGCCTTTCAAACATATCAATTGAAAAATACAGGCGTCAAGCATTAGGTAATTATCCTATGCTCTTAATATGCACGCATGTCTCTCTTGTAGGATGAGGGGAAAAAACGCAAACTTGCGAAAAGGGAGGAACAGTCAGAAGATGAGCTTGAGGAAGGCGAATGTTCAAGCAACGATAACGACAGCATTTCTACTGACAATACTCCAGAATTATGTACTAGTAGTGACAGTGACCACGAAGAAGAACAAGGTTTATTTTTTATTTGTTTTTAAAGACATTATTTGCCGCAGAGATGGTGTGCTTAATTATTTGACGATTTAGTGTCACATAGAAAATGTATGCCAATAATTGTGCTTAGTATTTTTTAGGGTTTTTCATAATCAACTAGTAGATTGAAAGTTATTTTCTTGCTGCGCTTAAATTACGTATAGATCGACCGCAACTATAATTGAATAATTGCAATAAATACAATTAGCAATCCAAGCGTGCTTTTTTGCATACAACATTTAATTTATACCAAGAATTATCGTATTTATTTATGTTCTGGTTGCGACAGTGCATTTTTTTGTTTGTTACAGATTTAGCAAAAATTTATCCACCGTGCATGAGAATCATAGTCAGGGAAACGAATTTGCCAAAATTAAAAGTTGGTAGTCTATTTCTCGTGGCGTATACGGGTGGCTCTATTGGTCGAGAAGGCGATCATTCTGTGGTTATTCCGGATATAAATGTTAGCAAAGTAAGCAATAAGTAATCGAAATTCGTTTGCTTAATAAAATAATGTGTAAAAATATTAGCTAAGGATAACAAAAAAAAATCGTTTAAATTGTATAGCATCATGCCCGATTTGTGTACAATGAGGATAAAAAAATATACGAGATCACAGATTTGGGATCAAGAAACGGCACATTTTTGAATGGCAAAAGATTATCCGTAGCCAAGCAAGAATCGGAACCGCACGAAGTTTCCCATGGTTCAATTGTACAAGTTACTACCACGAAATTATTGTGCCACATTCATAATGGAAACGAAACATGTGGCCACTGTGAGCCAGGACTCGTTCAACAGTGCTACAACTCGGAAGAAAGTAAAGCATCCAAGAAGGATCAACACAAACAGGAGTTAAAGCGTTTGAAATACAAGTTTGGCGTAGAAAAGAATAACGTTGTGTCTGCTAGTCAGCTACCGTCGGGATATCAGGATAGAGCACAAAACAGAAGACAGTGCATTGGCTCACTGAACCATCATGCAAAAACACAATGCAGTTCGATGGACACGTAAGTATTTTCTACCCGTTGTGTTAAAGCTTAGAGGAGGCGCAATAATAATTTAAACGTGTTTTATATGCTTCATTCGTAGATCTATAACGAAGGATAATAAGGGCTTTAAGCTTTTGTCAAAAATGGGCTGGACAGAGGGACAATCTTTGGGGAAAGAAGGAGATGGCCGGACTGAACCAGTGAGTCTTAATTTCATAATCATGGGTCATAATTGTTTTGAAAGGTGTATATTAAATTTGTAAAGATGAATTATGTCTATGAATAACTCGATCGGGCAATATGCAATACCTCTATCAACTACACGAAATATCAATCTGAATATTAATTGATAATTGGGCAAGATATTTCTAGTGGATTTATCATCCAGCAACTTCTGCCAAAAGCTTTATCACTGACTATATATCGCATTCAGCTATAAAAGTTCTTCCCATTATACTCCAAGTCAGTTGTACTTGTCAATTATAAAACACTCGTCAGATCCACTTCCGAAAAATGTGAACTAAGATCCTAATCAAATTCAGTCCATCTTTCTGTCGCGAGACTTTCGTACAATATTTGTTCTGCGCGAAACATATCAGAAAGATCAATATCTAAATCCAATATCGAACGAAATATCTGTACATACAAAATCCCCACTGTAATCTTAAACTTCCTCCGTTCTATGAATTCCAAATTCTAATGGCATGCAAACTATCCACGCTCTAAAATATTTGTCAACTGTGCGACTGTGAAGAAGCATTCTTAAACGTCGATACTCCTGGGTCACTTTAAGAAAATACCCAGTCCTGCTTATAAAACCGGCGTCTCCTAGTTGTTTGCCGTCTCGTCTTCGTAGAATTCGCGCAAACGATGCAACAGACAGCAAGTGTGTGCACATTGACGGTACAATAAACGTTGCGTCCACGGGAAAGACCGGTGTCCCCCGTGCATATTAACTGTGGCACGATTTTAGAACCGTTGATGAATGAAATGTTATTAAACAATATAAATAAGCGTGCTCCTGAACTTACGAATAAGGATTTACGCGAGAAATCACGCGAACTACGTCTGGTAGGAAGCGCGTATGATGTTATATTTGTGTCGCTGACGAAGTCCAAGTGTTAGATGTCACGAAACATATGTAAACATTTACTTTGTATGTTTGCAAACGTATCAATCCTCCCCATAGCAAAATCTACACATGTCAGGTAGACTGGGGTGGCCTGATAGTAGTATTTTTTCCTAATCAAAGCGTTTGTTACTTTTTGCTTTATTACTTGGATAATATAAAGTTGTATCAAGCCTCCCTACGTATCGGACCACCCCAATCTTTCCTATGTACCGGGTCATTCTGACCCGTCTCTGACGTTCTCGGAGGGTCCAGACTCCGATGGTCAGCTCTGATTCGCGATACCAATGACGTCAGTCAGCAATTGCGTGTACAGTATGTTAGCGTTAGCGTATTTTAAAGGAAGAAATACGATCGGGTGGCGAAATACTATGCATCCTGTGTATAGTTTATGATGGGGACGCAGTCCTACGGGTGGTCGAAGAGTGTTTTGGGAATCGTCAACCTGGGTGACAGACGATGGCTGGTGGCCCGACGCCATTCAGTTATCGGATGTCCTAGGTTTGACTAATTTATGGCATGTTTTGAAAGAGAATGAATGGGGACTCTGTTCCTGGAGGATCTGGCCACGGAGTGGGGAAGGCTATGCCTTTTGGTAAGAGGACTGTGATGAACCCCATGGCACTTACCCCAGAACCTTGGAACATTGCACTCGTTTATAATCTCGAGCTAAATAATCTTGACGGATAAATTAATATCTAACAAGTACATTGGCTGTTTCACGTTTCGTCGGTCCGGTCGACCCATGGCAGCAGTTGGCGTACCACCGCGTATTCAATGGGAGAGGTGCATAGAAACGTCTGAGTGCTTGGCCACTCATTAGCCGAACGGTCGGCGTCGCGACAATATTTGCAATCCGGTCTTGCTCGTTTTTTTTTACTCGCGTTAAAAGTACAGGACGCCTGCCGTCGCCGCTCATCCCCTGCACGTTTCCTCTCCGCTTCTCTGACTGCTACCACACCATCAGAACCACCCTCTCCGGCTGCCCCGTCCGATACAGCTCACCATATCGTACCGTACCATACCGGGGCAGATCACGCTCACGTAAATGTGTAATATGTACACGCGAATATACATACACACAGTGAGGAATATGGACACGCGTGTAAAGGCCAGACAGACGGCTAGCTGGTCCTGACTGTTGCTGGTGCTGTTGCTGCCGCTGCTACTGGTTTGGTGCTGCTTACTCGTCCGGCCGCATCGCATTTCGACGGCGACGAAACGAGCGCCGACGGCACGAGCAGAGCATTCGTATGATAACGAGCGTAACTCTGCGAGACATGAAACGGAATAGTAGAGGGGATCGTCGCGAGGGGCAGAGAGACGAAAAACGGGAGCATCAGGGAGCGAGGGGGAGCGACAGGAGAGGTGCCTCCGGGTAATGAATGCAAATGTATTGAAATCCAAATCATTATTTTGTCTAGACGCATCGTATGCTCTATTGCACTCTCGGAGTTTAAGGAGGGGGTACACACTAGCTCCTCGCGGGGGTGGATTTAGGGTGGGAGAGAGGGAGAGGTTGTTGTTTTGCCTCTCGTCTCTGTGTACCTTGAACGCGTGTCTGCTAATTTACCCGTACCTTTATTCCTGCGATGTCCGACGTTTTTCTGGCGAATTTGTCTGCGACGGCCCATCGTGTTGCAGTCTCGTCTTCGTGGACGACGCTCTTCTCCCTCTTGTTCGTTCTATTTTTTGCTCGTAAAACACCTTCGGCATACCCTGCACGGTTGCGTGATCGCGACGAGTGCAGGTGATTCAATTTTCTACGTACGATTCGTTTTTTCAGCGATTCAATTTTGAATATGTCGGGTGCTTGATTTGATTCCGAGGGAAGGGTTTAATTTTACCCCCTTTGAGAAATGGGTGGTTCTTGCGAACTGAAGGGGGAATTATTTGACGTATTTTTGTGCGATATGCGTTTTAAAAATGTATTCATGGCAGATTACAACTGGTATGTACCCCTTGGGATTTTTACTATAAATACGTATGACAGGAGCGAAATGTAGCATGATATAATTTTTTAAAAATTTCGATTCCGTTTGAAATTCGAACTGTGTGGTAATTGATTCGGTTCACTTATTAATAATAATAATAATAATTGATATAGTAAATATTGAAATAGTACACGCTATTAGACACTTCTAAAAAATTCATCAATATATCAGAACGGTTCATTATAAACGTGTAAATATTGCAATCTACAAACAGCTCAGAGGATGCAGATTTTTCTCAGAAAAAAAAAGATTTGTTCAATTGATGGACGAAGTTCCAAGTCCTTCTCAGTAATTAAAGTAAAAGGTCAAAGTAAAGATGATAGAAAGTTCGCAATTACAAACACCATTTTCTCGTTTCGTCTAGTCGTTCTACATCACAGTCGGCTATTGCAATTTTACATCGACCCACCGTTTTTACGTTTGCCTATTCCTGTGGGTTCTCTTTGTTGGGCCTGACCTACATCGTAAACTAGAAACACGCTTCCAACCGTAGAAGGAGGTGAAAAGGCAGGAAAAGGAAGACGAAAGAGAGACGCCTGGCACGACGGGGGTGAATTCGCGAGTTCGCTTCGAGGGACCGTAAACCAGACATTGTAAAGCCCTCGAATGGCGATTGCCAGTAAACCACGAGCGCACGATAAAGTATAAAATTGTCACTAGCTATGAAAGGGCCGTTAGCAGGTGTAGGTGGGTGCGTGTCCCATCTGACCGAATGAAATCTTTGCAGGTTCGTTTATTTAAGTGCCTTCTCCGGTGGGACGAGTGGCTTCTTTCTTTATCATTGGCTCATTCGAGCGAAAAAAGATTCAATTCCTGATAAAACATATTTCAGGTAATGGATAGACGGAGTTTTAGTTATTTTTATAATTTCCGTGGCGGTGCTGGGTGATGGATGTGTGACACAGGGTTGATATTTATTTTAAATGCAATAATGATTATTTGACGACGAGTAGCTCATCCTTTTTGGTTTTTATAAGATGCAGAAATTTTTTAAATTACGACCATTGCAATTTGTATCTGTGGGTTTTAATTCTCGTTGATCTCAATTTTCATAGAAGCAAGTTACTAAATTCTCAAGCTCTGCATTAATGAAAATTTTACAAGATTTGCCCATACGAATATAAAACGTTGCCAATGAATTACCTAGGAATTAGTAGGTGTAACGGTCTTCCTTGATTTTTTCGTTTAGTTGTGCAATTTCGACATGTCGTATCGTCGTTTCCAACATTTAATTTCCTTTGCCGCGGTACATTCAGCCGCGTATAAATAATGCAGCGACGTTAGAATCTCCTTGAAATTGTCAGGTTTAGCCGGATTGTAACGTCGATCGTTAAACAATTGCAACCGAAACGAAATCGATGCAACGCGTTACAATACGCGCCCATGTGAGACGCCCTTAAAGTGCATCCGGAAACTGCAACAATTCCATTTTATGGACTTTCACGCGTACCGACTGTTGCGAGCCATTTCACGGTTATAGCGCGAAGATCCACGGCAGTGCCTTTTACGATTTACATTCATTTCCATATTGCATCTGCTTGCCCTTTACAGGGCCGCGTGGAAAAACCTGATTGATTAATGACGTAATAAATAATCCAACGCAGCCTTGCGAGGGAATGAGGACTCGTGGTGCTTCCATAAAATCTTCCATTGGGAAGAGCTTTCTACGATTTCTCTTTGAGGAGTACAGAGTATGTATGAGCTTCGAATGAAAAGTTTCCCCACCGCGACAAGCAACAAATGCAATAATTTGTCACTCTTCGAGTTCACGAAGTGACTTACGGTCGCCGTTCGAAAAGAACTCCATCGCGATAAATAATACAATACCCCGGTTCGAACGTATGTACTTGTTACTTTCCAGACTTCTTGAATACACGGTACCGTCGCCATTTAATACGGCGATATGTTTACCACATTCGATGCTCTTTATTTATTCGACAGGGCAGATCGTTTCGTCCATAGTTGCGAGTGTCGTATGAAAACCACCCTCGCTCGTGACAGATCCCCGCGTGCCACGCCGAAAGCAACTTTCTAAACGTGAATCGAAGGCTCGGATCTTGATCGTTTGCACGAACGCGTGTCGCTGATTGATTACATTTCCTGTCTAGCAACCTTCGGATTGCGACTCGGTTTGGCTGATACTACGTATCGACACTGCGCCTCCTTCAACGAAACTCTGCATACACGTGTTTCTCGATCTTCGCGGAACCGTAAACAAGTTCCATTATTTGTCGTACAATAAACGCGACCCGGCGCGCTAAACAGCCTGGACATTCCGCGTGTCCCGTTTATCGGCGAACCGTCCCCTACTTCTCCAAACTCGCGTTCGCCATTCCAGCGGGATAACCGTCGGTGCACCCGGATCGGGAGTGTTTTGATTCGCGCCGCGTCCAGCAGCCGGTGAAAAAGTAGAGCCGGATAAAAGTGAATCGTAGGTCTTGACTCGCGACTCTCCCGGTCTCCTGTTTGTCCGCCAAAACCTGTTGCCGGCGTCCTCCCCCTGCGCGTTTCGCTGCCTTCTGCGCGCCTTCTATTCATCCACTGACCACTTTTTCTCCCGGCGAAAGCAAAAATAGTGGTAAGAGAAGAAAAAGGTACGGGACAGAATGCAAGCGTGAGCGTGGATCGGGGACGGAAAGGCGAGAGCCGAATGACGGCGCTAGAACGAGCAAACGAGAGGTGCGGATAGCGGCGCGGAAGGAGGACAGGGTGAGCGACACGACGGAGAGGAAGGGAGAAGGAAAGAAAGGGTTCCGAGCGGAAGTTGTACACCGAGTGTACGTGTGCAGTCCTGCCGCAGGTGGTACGACGGAACGCAAGGTCGTTTCGATATTATGTAATGCAGAAGAGAGGCAAGAGAGCGCGAAGGATACGGCGACCATCAGCTCGACCTCCCTCGGTTGCCCCGTAGGGGCCCCATTGTCTATGGAATTCGGGACAATGCTGGGAGTTCATCGCCGAAACGCGAGAAAAAAAGAATCTTCCTTCTGGCCATGTCGAGGACGTCGGTCTTGTCTTCTGACCGTTCTCTTTACTCGTTGCGGTAAGGCACCCCCGATCGCTTATCTCGTTTATCTCCACGGTTTCAATTTTTAACGCTCGCGTGGGCGCACGAGAACGTTTGGGAAATTCTGCCCCTTCGAGGTGATGCAATGGTTCCGGCAATTTGCGGCAGAATTTCGTTGAAGCTTGCAATCATTTCTCATTACGGCTTTTTAAATACCTTTGCCGCTGTCGCGATTCGCGACGCGGTTACTTAATCCTGGGAAATTACAAAGGGCAGTCGAATAAAAGGTCGAATACAACGGTCCACCATGATACAAAAGTGCAAACACCCTCAGTGTCAAGTGAAGCATTGCCAAGACCAAGTTACGTAGATAAATTTTGCCAAATTAATTTTCACTTCCATATGGCAATACCAAACCTGTCTCTAACCCGTCAAGGGGACGCAAGCTGACTTCTCACGAATCGTGTTCCTTCACAAAGCGAGTCGTTTCTCCGTAAGCCAATCGGTTCATCAGGCATTGCTCGAGGGTGGCTATCTAACGACCTGCAAATCGCTTCCACGTTCCATACTAGTTCATATACATAGTTTATCGTGGGCTATCGTAGTCTCGCATCGAGGTACGATTAATCGAGCAAATATTCGTCCACGTGTTGTCCACGTACACGCAATGTCTTCTCTTCGTCGTCGTCGTCGTCGTCAGTGGTGCTGCGTCGGTCACGCTTGAACGATACGGAGTTATGCGAAAAAATGTACAACCTTTATCTACGATCTTCGTTCATTGCCGTGCCGGTTTATGCAGATATGCCGATTTTTGCCGGCTCTGATCGGCCTGCCTGCCTCCACGGCACCGTGGCCTCTCTCCATGCTCGAACGATCCTTAGGGCTCCGTACGCAACTTCCAGGGAAAATGTATCCCGGCTCTCTTCACGCTCGTTCGCTCCTGGAAATTCTCGTTCACGCATTCGGACACTTCCATTACGCCGCACCGGCTAACAAACCCTTGGAGCGTGATGGCCCAATGCGGGGATAAAGCGGCGGGAACCTCTCCCGCGGTTATAAGTCACAATCGTGCGCAATTAATACATCAGCTGGGATAGATTAAAAGTATCCCGTCGAGACATAATGCTATACTATCGGTTATGGCAGAGATCATCGGCGATAAATCCCGCTCGTGCCCCGCCAATGCAAACCCTCGCTGGCAACTCTTCCGATGGCTGTTCTACGATAGTCCTCTTTGTGACGGGACGTTTATTAGTTTCGTGCGGATGCAAGGGTGACGGAGGCGATGGGATCGCCTTTGTCGCGATGTAATGGAATGTTTGGGAGGAATCGATGATCGGCGGGTCGATGTGCGAATTAAGTAGTATAGGGTTGACGCCAGACGTAGCTTTTGTGGAAATGTTGGAAACGTTAATTTTATAGGGGAATTAATTTATTGGATTTGTTAATTGAAAGTTGGATATCGTCTTGGTGCAAGGGTTCGTATAATTTTTTCATAATACGTTATTTATATAGATATTTAGATATTCCGATAATCGGATAAGTACTTGTATCTTCTGTTTAATTACCCAATCTGATTTAAAGATAATAGCGATACAAGAAATTATGTGAACAGTGGAACTTTATTTATTTTCCACGGCCTCTACGACGAAGAATAAAATATATAAAGTTGAATTAATTAAGACATTACCTATAAAATTTCGATTCACTTAACGAAACGTTTCAGCTGTTTGCGGCGATTGTGTTCCGTGAAAAGTATTGCAAGGAATTCCTTGTAAAGTGTAAATATTGGATAACTATTTATGCGTTCCCCGGAAACCTATTACTTAGAATACCTTTGTACTCGTTGCCACGAGAAAGACATTAAAGCGACGGATATTGATGGGGAGGAAAGAAAAGTTGTATAATCTTGCCCCGGAACGTACGTTTCACGCGGATGTACATGAAAAAGACGGGCGAAAGAACGGATGCCAGTCACTTAGTGAAATTTATACGTCGATCTGTGTCTACCTTGTAAATTATGAAAATTACGGGACAACATTTTTAACGCTTTTCCTTAACTTTAATTCTATATACTTGTGCCCATAAAGTTACTTCGGTACCACTTTTAACGGGTTCATAATTACGCCTTTTTGTATATGCAGTTCTTGGGCGTGTACCTTGCCATATATCTGCTGCATTCTTTATATAAACTGGTTTTGTTTATTTCGGATCGTTAACATTAAGTATTATAACCGAGCCTATTATTTAGCTATCGTTGCCCTTATGCGTGATTTGTCGTGATTATAAATTTAAATCGTATAGCAATATTTTACGATCGTTATACCGTCGTGATATTTGCCTATAAGTGGTTATTTGAAGCTAACTTTAACTTCTTGGGGTATACGCTTTGTCTGGTAGATATTTGATTTACATTGAAACGGAAAATTACGAGGTAAGGAAATAAGTTAAATAACTGTATCGGACAGGTCCCGATAATATCTTTCTCCTGGTAATTGAATCTTTCTTGAAATGTTTGCTATCGGATCAGATATTGATATTTGTGCAAAACTATTTCAACTATTTTGCAAGTAGTTTGACAATACGGATCGACCGATATATACGCGCAATCGACATATAAAACACACGATGAAAAAAAGGATATAAAGTACAAGCGCAGAACTATAGGTACTGACCAAGGCGATCAGTGTATCAGTACATCTGATATCTCCGATGAAACTAACCACAAAGGAACGTAATTTGCGCTCCAAAGCTTCTAACTCTTTTAATTGCGAGAGTCCACCTTGTAAATACTGTGCAAACATCACAACCAATTACGATCAACCAAGATAATATCAGGGAACGTACAGTGCCCAACAATTCCTTTGCAAAATCTCTTGCTGTAGAAGAAACGAAATTGTTCGAGGACGAAAACGTGCAATCGTATATAAGAAGGAGAAGCGAATGCACAATAAAAGACGAGCACTACGATATCTTTTGGCATTGAATTTTTTGTAACTTCATGGTAGCAGACACATCTAACCCTTGGCCAGACTTCGCCCAGACACATGGTATCCGCGGTATGCAGGACTACATACGCATGAATACGCACGAACGAGAGTGTGTATACAGGTTTTTAATTTGCACACTCATTGCGTGCTAAGTTATGCATACACAGCACTGTGACAAAGTTGAAATGAACTTTCCACTGAGTCGATGTTGGTTGAGGGATCATGGCATTCAGATCGAAGTAGAATTTATATTCTCTGGCCGTATTTAAAACAATCGGGGTGTATAAAGTAACTTATATACTCTATCTGTCGACGTAAAATGTAATTCACATTAAGATCATTAGAACTTGTATTACTTTGCCGAGAAAATTTCACATGAGCATTAAAAGAAATTCACTATTCAATTTCATTTAACCGACCCAAATTTTCCAAATGCCATCAGCTTTTACTTTCGACTGGTACATGATGCGAACAATTAAATAACATTCGAGACACTGTCACCTGGATCCACGTGACCAGGCATGTCAGATAATCCTGGGATCGGTATCCCGTTCCGGTTCCCCAAATTAAATCCGTCGTTCAGACGTCGAAATTTCGAAAGCGAATTTCGGAGCGAATCTTCACCTCGCCGTTCCACGTTCTATCACTCATGCAAATGTAGGCTATCTCTTCGGGGCAGCATGAGTGGCCGTTTCAACGTGGGTGGCGGAATAGAAGGAAGGGTTGGAGGGACGGAGCAAGCAGGTCTGTCCTCCTTCGCGCGCCTTGTTTCGTAACGCGAAGAGGGAAAATGCTAGGAAGGACTGGCCGGAGTGAATGGAGAACGCGTAGGATTTATGGGCACGCTAACGGATTGGTAGAACGGGAATGGGAAAGAGGAACGGCGGGGGGAAGAGTATAGGTGGCGAGGACGACGATGACGGCGAAAGAGAGGAGGAAGAAAAAAGGGCAAAGAGAGAAGTTGTAGCGGTGCGTTTCGTAAGGGGTGCGGGAGGCAACAGGTGGGAACCCACTGTCACAAATAAATCCAACACAAACGTCCCTGCCGTCTAGACACCGATCCGCTGACTAACCATGGGCACCGGATTATTATTCCGCTTGCTTTCCCTCCTTCTCCCTCTTCGCCTTCTATTTTTCCCCGCTTTTGTTTCTCTTTTCGTCGCACGCCGTTGTGACAGTGGGACGAATGTATAATACACTGAGAAAGAGCGCAAGGAGCAAGGTTTCTGGGGATGACGGCGCGTACGGACGAGTCCAGAGCCGTACGGGGAACAACGATAACAGGGGATGAGAGAAGCGTGAGAAAGATAAGGACCTGGGTAGATAGAAGCGTGCAGAGACGTGCATCGTCTGCACGCCGGGATCACAGATTGCGCAGGTGAATTTACACACTCTTTCGAGCGTGAACGCGCCGCAGCCGAGATAGGTGCACCGCTTGGCATGCGGGTGCACTGTCAGATTGGCCAGCCGTCGCGTCGGCGTCTGGACGTCGTTGCGTAGCGCCACAGATTGCCTGTTTACTTGCCAGGCCATTCTTTTTTCTCCAAGCCATAGACAGACACCCGCATGCACGCGAGAAACGCGCAAACAATTCTCGGTTTTCGTTGCCCTTTCTTCCGTTTTCTGTGCTCCTTTCATTCTTTGCAAATTATGCGTTTGGAGTGCCGTTCGACCGATTGAAATAGGGCGCACGTTTCTTATGCGGCGTAATAGATAATGCAGCACTGCATTCGGAATGTTTAATCGTATTTAATTGACATCGTTCGCCTAATTGGAAAATTGGAAAGTTCACTTTGATACGGCAAACAAATTTAGTTTGTAATAATTAACGTGCAAGTTTTGTGTAAATTATCTAAGTAGAATTTTAGTTACAAAGTTATTAATCATAGAGTCTCGCGAAAAATTAGATATGCTAAAGGTCCCGAAAACATTTGTGATTTAGTCACCTCGCGAATGGCTCTGTGCAAATTAAACATTTCCCGGTTACTGTTCGTATTCGAATTCACGACAGGTAACGGCGAACGAGTTTTTCCTCTTCACGTGCATTGAATCTGTGCCCACCGCGTGAACGTAATGCAGCCCTAAGTGCTTGTGAAATGAAGGGGATCGTATCGCGTTATAACGCAACGTTCTCGCGTTGCAAATATTTTAATCAGAGCAGTGGAACGATACCGGGGAATGACACATTCGTTACATTCGATGAATGAATTATACGGGCGTAGCCGTTCAACGTGTTCCCCTTGCAGAATGAAAGCAACTTTTCGCAAGAGAGATAAAACTTAAGAGATAAAACTAGCTTTCATTTTATCAAGCAGACATTTCCCAGTCGGCAATATATAATTGGGCAATCATTAGTAACAGCCAATTCTATCAGAAATCTACACTAGCACGGTCGAGCTGCGAGGACGGCCGTCCGAAGCCCAGAGAAAAATCCTTGCCCCCAGGAAGACAATTCGACGGCAGCTAAAACGCTCCTAGGGGCGCAGCCAGGGTAAAAACCCTTGGCTGTAGGAGATTAGCGAAAAATGCGGCAGTAAAAAGCGAGTAATAGACGAGTCTGCCGTGGCGAGTCCCGGACCGGATCCAGCACGGTGCACGATACCCCAGGGAGACACGTAGAGACGGAACGAAATTAACCGGAGCTCAGCCAGGAGGAACCGGACGCGAGCGCATAATGCTGTGCACACAGGGAGGGCCGCACACGTGCGCGCATAACCACGTCGTCAGTTTAACAGTCTGCCTGTCCAACAGTGTGCACACCCACGTGTCTGTGCGTGCGTGTGTGCACGCGATACGTATGTACGCGTGCATAGCTCGTACGCTCGTAACGTTAGCCTGGCTAGGAATCCGGCAGGCAGGAGCGGTCGATCGGTCTAGACGAGGTGTGCGTCCATGCCGGCCGAGACACACAGGCGTACATCGGCCCGAACAATCGGCCAGACCCGGCATACAAATATGTACAACGAGATGATCTATTAATTACAACCAGCGGCAGCCGGCTCTGACTCGTATCGACGGGCGCGAACCGGCCGGCCGTTCGTGGATCCCGTGGAACGGGACGTAACCAGACAGAGGCCAGAAAACGCATCCCACTGCGCATGATTGAAAGTTCCTTTTGACTTCTTTAATGAAATAATTGATTAGATGAGTAAACGCCGCGATGCTTGCCGGGACAATTAAGGGGAACGTTTCTGCGGTCGCTTACGCGGCCGCCCGGGGATCAAGGGGTCACCGTAGGGAATATTATTTCATTCGCGGCTCTTGATGTTCCGCGGTGGGGTAGATCTTGTTGGGCCTCTCTTTGCGGTAGGTTGATCACGGGGGCGGCGGGGAGGATTAAGCCTCGTTCTCGGTATGCCGATCCTCTCGTGTTTTCGGCGCGCACGGACAACGAGTTTATATGGTAGTTATTAAGTAGGTTCAAATTAGCGACGCGGCGAATCCCCGGTTCATCCGGATTTCGCCTCGTCCGAATCAGACACGGTCTCGTTAAACCTTGTATACGAATTTCCGCTGGGAATGGCAAGATCCCTTGTCCTGCTTTTACGCGAAATTATGTGTAAATCCCTGAATATCGAACTGAGGGGTATAAGTACGGCGATAAACAGTCTCTACAAGTATGTTCCTTTGCGCAAGAAAAAGATAACAGTACTACTACAGTAACGTTTTAGTACTTGCGGGTTACATATTAGGTTCAGAGACGAACGTCTTCGCCAGTCCACACCCTACCTCCTCCAGAAAGAGTGTAGTTGAACAGCGAGTAATTCGTTCCACGCTCTCCATCGCGATCACTCGATCGTTGCGATCAATCAGATGAAGGGTTCGAAAAGGAAGGGAAAAAAACGTTCACCCCGTGTACGCTCGCTTCGGATATGCCCGCGTCGCGATTATTCTCGGCTAGAAACATTGTTGAAGCGCCGTCTCGTCGAAGGTGTATATCCTAGTGGTAGTCGAAGTAGAAGCGACGTATCGCCCGCACACACCGTTCGCGATAGGTCGGTCCTCCTATCGCCGCCAGACGGCTTCCGTCTGGGTAAACACACCAACGTGGCGAACAGCCTGGCTGGTAGGGCTTGCCGACTACCTAGGGACATCCATCACAGGATTATCGCGCGACTATGCCCGCGCGCGGTCAGGACGTGCAGCTTCTGTCTGTGTCTGCTCTCCATAAAGCCGCCAAAGCGTGCATGTGCAAGCGGTCGAGTGCTGCACGTAAGACTATGTCTGGCCGCCTGTCTGTACGCCGACACGCCGATTCATCGGCGTACGCATTAAGCTCGCCTGGGATTGACCGATAAAGTAGTTGAAGAGTGGCTGAAGGGTAAGGATGAGGTCGGTGGAACGGCGTGGAAAAGATTGCACGGAAAAGGACAGATACAGGAAGAGGGATACGTGCACATGATTGAGGTGTGGGGAGAATTGGTTGACAGAGATCGAAGATGAAATTATGATTAGGTGTGTGATGAGCCGGGAAGAAAGTCTGCTGCTGTGCATCGTTTTGAATGGATAATTGTATTTTGCGAATACTATAATTGAAGTTTGTGAGACGCATGCGAGAATATTTTGAGATTTATGGAATTAATGGAGAATGTAGTATCCTTCGGGGGGAAGGTTAGGGGAATGTTCAAACTATTAATATCTAAATGGGAAAAGATGGTATTTAGAATACAATCAGCTTTAATTAAAGGTGAAATAAACATAGTTAGATAACTCTGTTACAATGGTAACTGAAATTTAATTTCCTTTGTATACACTTCATAACTATATAAGAATGGGGTGGGCTGTAATTGTATTGTTATGTCGTTAGTTTTTAAAGGTGTGTTTAAGAAAACGAGTGATCGTTGATAGGCGAGAAAGCACAAAATATCAGCATAAATGTATTGAGTCGAATGGAGCAAGCAGGGGATTGTCTGACCATTGACGTCTAGATCTACTAGTCGGCTAGTAGGCGTTCGGTCTAGACTACAGTTGCCTACTGTTACTCGGAATGACTCGGATAATTGTATCAAATGACAATGACGAAAGGGAAGGCAATTAAGGTAAAAGAATAATTTAATGAATTGAAGAATAAATGAGGAAAATATAAATTAAACATAATGGCAAACGCAATGAATAGAACGAAAGTGCGACGGTCACTGATATGCTTAAAGAAAAAATGGAATAGCAAAGAATGTGAAGGTGAAGCGAAAGGAAACGTCGTGACGAGTTTGGCCAGGATGTGCAGTATATCTGTGCCTGCTATCCATAAAGCCGCCAAAGTGTATATGTGCACAGCGTCTGAATACTGCATGTAAGACTACGTCTGCCCATTTGTTTATACGCTTGTCTAGGACGGATGCAGACGCATGTGTATGCATTCTACGAACGAGACGTACGAATGAACAAACGACCGGCGACAATCTGTTCCCCGTTTCACGAATGGAAGCTCTGCCTGGCAGTTCGCTCCGCATTAATTGTCCGGTTTAATATTTTTCGGTGCTTCCTAACTGTTCAAGAGCGATCAAAATATTAAAGGGAACAGGGTACCCGGGCTTAACAATTTTATACATTCCTCGAAACAATTAATTCATTATCTTGACAATCCGATTCTTTTGCATACCACCTGTATAATTACAATATTTTCATTGAACGTCTTCAAAATGGAAAACAGATTTGTAATATCCTATGCTTTAATTGACACACGTGGATAATAGTCTACCGTTACAATTTTCTTCAATGTACACGAAAGAAATTGTGGAATCGATTTGTAATTGAATTACCGTTTCACAAGAATATCGTAGAGCGTTTTCATTAGTTGCACCAATGTTTCAACGCGGAAGCATGCATTGGTGCATTTCGTGCGAGTTCACACGTATACGCCACAGACACGCGACGATGATAAACCGTGACGAGAACCAACGGTGGTGACGAGGATGAAGGTAACCTGCGCCTTAGTTTATCTAGTTTAGTCTAGCAAGTCTAGAGTCTATAGACGACCAAACACTAATTAATTCTGTGCAAACATGCCGCGGCTCAGCGACCAAGAGATCGTTGGCTCCGATGGCTGCACAAGAACGTTCCCCTAAGAGTGGAGGATTCGTGGAGTTCCTGGCGTTTCATTTCGGACTTGCTTTCGAGTATTTGCCAGGGAAAACGTTGACCGAAAGTAATTGGCCCACATTTCTCGAGTACGCGGCTCCAGCTTTTGCTGCCTTAAGTTATTTCGGTGCACGCTTCACGATCAACGTCGCTTTTAATTCGATCTACTGGAGAGGAAGGAGATACTTCTGCTTTCTTTCCCGGGTGCAGACATCTTTCGCGTATAATCACGAAAATGTTCCAACGATAACGGTGAAAATACGGATATTCTCGTTTCAGAGGATTATCGACTCTTTCCACCATCTTTGTTCACGATTTCATTTATACCTTGCAACAACTTCGCCGATTACTCCCTCGAAAATATTACAAACAGGCACTGGAGGAAAAGAGTTAGTGAATAAGTTAGTCAACCGAAGCATCTCCAAAAAAAACTCGCTCGTAAAACAATAACATAATTACTCCGTCCCAATTTGCTCCCCTTAATCAAAGATTAATTATCCCTCAAAGAAAGCCGCGTGTCAGGGGCCATGCCTGTGGCACGAAAAGAAAAGTGGCGCCGTTTGAAAGCCGCCGATGGAAAAGCACGAAGGGACAGAGGAGGGAGTACGAGACGCGACGTTTATTTCCACAGGTACACAGAGCGTCGGCGTCCGCCTCCGCAGCCACCGCCGTCGCCGTCTCCGTCGTCGACGCCGCTGGCAGACATAGTGGCGACGTTGTAAACGAGCAAAGTTTCGAACCCAATATGCTGTCTCCGCGCTCCGGAGAGCCCATATTCAACCTGTCAAGGTGCGGTGCACGTGCGTCCGCGTCGCTTCCCGGCATGCCAGACGGGCAAACCGGGACAAACTTTCGAACTGGCACAGACCGTCTGGCACCCTACCACCTACTGCCGGCGAAACCGCGAATTCTCAATATGTTATTGTACCAGCGGCACCGTTTTATCTGGATGCCTCTCCGACTGCCATCGAACGAACGACTGCCGCCGGTGTCTGGATCTCTCTAGCCACGGAATTTCCTTCCTCTCTCCCGACCCGTGGTCGCAAAGTTCAAAAGTGCACGTGCACCACCCCCGATCCAGGGCCGAGATGTCTCCTTTCTCTCGCTGGGAAATCGACGGCGCCGCGCGTCATTCCATCAGGGGGGTGGTTTTTGGCTTGAACGCCGCCACGGGGACGAGGGGCGAATACTTTCTCGGACGGGGATAAAATTTCGATTGTCTTTTGATTGGCTCGTTCCGAACCGATTGGAGATTGGGATTCGGTGGACGATTTTGTTTGGATATTTCGAATTGTCTACTGTACACGTAAACACGCCGCGAAATAAAAATGCGAAAGAGGACGAGAGTGCACGAGTAGCGCGGATAATCGTGACAAGGACAATTGGAGTTCTCGTCGCACAGATTAACTCGAACTACGCGATGGAGGCTGCGAACAGTGAAGGAAAAGCACGCGGATCGAAGCAACGGGCAAAAGATTATCACCGTGCATCGTCCGGTTAATAAGCACAGAGACATTGCCTCTTTCCCACTTGTGCCATTCACACAGCCGACCTGCCCTATTTCCCCATTTTCCACCCTTTCAGTTCCCGCCTTGGCAGCGCGCATCGGTTTCCGCGTCTCCTCGCCAGAGGTTCGCAAGCTTTATTGTTCATTTTACCGCGACTTTCGCAACCTAATAGCGTGACGCTCTCGTGTCGTCAGCGCCGAGGAAGACGCGAATAAAATCGTTTATAAATGACAAGATTGCTCTGCAAATAGATATACCGCAAATGGTTCGAATAAAAAAGCGTGGATCATTCCGTTTGAAACGAAGACGGACACTCGATCTTTCTGGCATCAATGTTTAACAAGTTTTCGCAAAAGTCAACGATACCGGCAAATATAGCTGCGGCGCTGAATTATTGCACGCTGGAAACTTATTGAATTACTTGAAATCCGGCGACGACTCGACCCCGACTAAAAGTCTGATCCGCAAAGGAAAGAGTTTCACTCGTAAAGTAAGTATGATATCTTGGTCGAGACGTTCGAGCGACGATCGATCAGACTCGATGGAAATAATTCAATGATCGAACGTCGGTCGGTTCACTTGGCCGTCTATGGTTTATATTACGAGGCTGGTTCTCGGTTCAGCCACCGATTTATGTCTGTCTGCGTCGTACATACGAAAGCAGACGCGCGACACGATTGTCCCACAGACACTTTTAATCCGTTTTTAATAAGTAATCCGGGTATCATTGTCTCAACCATCTGTCCATCGCGAGCAGCTGTGATAAGTTTATGCACGAACGGTCGATGGCCCACGTATACACATCGATATGTATATGCATGTGCATATATACATGGTGTCTCTTCTTTAAAAGAAGAAAACTAAACGGTCAGTGGTTTCGAAGCGGCCGATAGTATAACGACATCTGCAAGATTTTTGTGCGTTCGTAAGAAAAGTGAGCAATAAGACAGATTAAAATTCTTTTTAGGGTAGCAATATACTGTCACAACGCCGAATTGCAATACAAATATTGCAATCTTTCGCGCAGTTAAAGTTTCACAAATATCTTTATTACCACTCTTGAATAATCTCCGAGAAATATAAACCACCCTCTATACCCAGAACAAAACGATTTCTTCAATTACAGACGTCTTCTGTCACTATAGCTCAATCTGCAATACTCCATCGACATCGATCTAAACACAGATTAATTATTGCAAGCTGAATCTTACCATGCCTGCACCTGTACCTATACCCCTACTACGCTACTTACCCCTTCAGCGACAGATTTCACCAACGACACGCGCCACCGATCATCGATGTACATACATAATTTCGCATCGTTTTAAACAGACGAATGTCCGGGCGGTGTAAAATATAAATGGCGAAAAGTCTTGAAACTAGTGCGGCGGTGCAAAATGTTCACGAGGGGGTTGTCCCTCGTCCACGGGGAGCAATAAAAGGCACGCGACGCGTCGTTACATCAACGTTAAGTAACCGTTAAAAATTCACCGGGCGATGACTCAACGATGAGCCAACAGAAAAACTAATTCCGTTCGGGGATAATGTTTCCTGCCGGGAGATTAATCATCTTCGTGACATAAATCAGGTAAAATATATATCCGCGAGGTTCCGTCGGCGGCGGCGGTGGTTGGACGAGAAGGGGAGGGAAAAAAGAGATAGGAGACGAAGAGGTGAGGTCGTGGTGTTCGTCTTTTGCGAGCAACGAGAAGAGAGAACGGACGAGCGAGCGCCAGTTATAATATATATAAGTGGTCTAGACAGGCCAGACGGATGCATCATCGCCATCATCGTCGAGCGAGAAAGCGAAACTCGAGTCGAGCCGTTTTGTTCCTGAACGTCTCGCAAGCTCGTCAATCGAGTAACGAGCGCTCATTTTACGCGCACGATAACGCGTCTGTCGCTCGATCATGATCAGTTCTCGTCTTTCCTCCGCGGTCGTTCCTCTGCCTCTCTTTTGCGAATTTCTCTATCGCCCGGCCTCCCTACCCCCTTCCAATTGGTTTCTTCGTGCGCTTCCTTCGAAGGGTCGGATGCGTAGAACCGTGGCAACGAGAGACGTGCAACCGGTGTACCTTCATGGGGAATTTCTTGAATGAGATGCGAGATATTGCAGAGGGTTCGTGGATCAGTATTGGCGGGCAGATGCAGTGCAATTCATTTCTCCAAAGGATTTGGAGTTTGGAAGTTTTTGGAGAACACTTTCAGATGCTGCTTTGGATTTATGCACTATTGGCAGATTTGATCAAGATAGTTTAAATATGGTAATTGAATATATTTGGGCGAATCTTGACAGTTTTGAGTTATAGACACTTGGCAGTGCGGTGAAGTTTGCTTTGTATTCTTTACGTAGTCTGGTATCTACCTTGCCTAGCTTTTATGGCAGATATCGAGTAATTTTATACTGATTGGGAATTAATTCAGAAAGTACGGTACAAGAATTTGCCGGGAGTTAATACGGTGTTTTTGTCGCCAGAGACTGGGGAAGATCAATGCAGCGACCCAATATTTATTAAATCCGTGTTAATTATTTACATTTCATCATTCCTTGGCTTGCCGTTTTCTTAATGAGTTGTTTCTGCGGCTTGGCGAATTCCACGTAGGCGAAAGTAAGTACACTCGTCTCCGTTAAAGCCTGAAAACCATTCGTCTGTGTTGCATTTTGCAGCTACTTGAAACTTATAAGCGAGGTTCTTTCAAGATACAGCAAGTGAGCAAAGGAACCTCATGAAATGTATCTCGAAATTTGCTGGGCCGTTTGGTTATTTTCATAAAACGTCAGAAAATGTCTTGCACTTCTTGGATTCCTTTATTCGTCCATGGCAATTTTCGTTCACCGTTCGCTGATTTATTTCGTTCATACGACGCGGTATACATTAATCTGCTTTCTGTTTGCATCTATTCAAATACAATTAAATTACCGTCAGACTGATGTATTCTGAACAGCAACGCCGCCTGGAATCTTTTCATTTTTCGTTTCCACCGTCATCAAAGTTTATTTATATACGTCAGAAATATCCTTCCATCTTTCGTATTCGCCTTCTGTCCTGGATGACAAATTTTCGTCCAACATTTTTATCGCGTCATTCGCCTTTTGTTTGACAATTTTAGTGCCATTTTATTCGTCTCTGGCAGGGAGGAGTTTTTCTCAGATATTTTTATCTTCAGCCGGATCGGACGTTGTTTTCGTGTTCCCGGCCGGAATCCTTTCCTCGTGTTTCCTTTTTACGCTCTTCCCATTCTTTCGTTTTCGTCTCTTTTCCTTTCAACCAAGTAAGTCAAGTGTCGACGAAGCTAGATAGGGCCTCATTTACAAGCCAGACAGGGAAGCCCACTTGGCCCAAATACGAGTCGAGGGAGGATATTTTGCCCAGTGGCTGCGACTCGAAACTTAAAGTGACCCTCCTCTCGATAAGAGCCGCAGACAAATAATAATATTTCTTCTTATTCGACGATCCTGTTTATTCGTAATTATTACTTTCACATTCTTGTCGAGAATGGAGAGCGGCAAACACTATAATTAGGTAGGCGGACGATTCAATTTAAAATGATTGCAGAATTGATTTTTATCATTTTCATTTAGACGATATCGAATAAATCTTTGGCAATCAAAACGGGATATAAGAATGACGTGGAAAATTCAATACGAGCAATTGGAATTTCCGTAACGGTGCAAAGTGGGAGGAGTACTATTAATACGGATCGTGAAATTGCATTAAAAAGTACCTACTTCATGCGCTTTAAATTGAGTTTGTATCATTTTAAAGCTGCATATTTACAACTTTTATGCAACATATTATTTTGCGTCGTTAGTAATTAATAGAGCACAGTGATGCAATTTACAAGATATCTCGTTACCTTTTAATCATCTCTTAATTGATATTTTTCATAAAAATGATCGGTTGAAAAAGGTGGATCTAATTAATCGTACCTTGCCCCACACCCTCTATACTTCTCGATGCGTAGTTTGTAAGGAGAAATTAAACGAATACACCGATCATTTTTCTGCCACGAAACCTGTACAACATTACTACGCCGCGCAACCTCATAGTACCCGTGATAGTAACATGTTCGTTTACTATAATTAAACGAGTGGATAAGCAACAAAATAAGACCGCATTTATGCAAAAACGAGTAAGACATTACGTGGGAAGAAAAGTACGCTTATCTCGTATTAATTTATGCTCTGCTTGCAGGTATCTTTGACGAATAATCCGAGAAAAACCGGTCTCGGCGCAACCAGCGAATTTCCTACAATCGAACTAGACTCTACGACGGAAAAGAAGCAGGCGTTATGGCGAAAGACCCAGCAACGTTACAAAGTAATAGCCGACCAAGCGAAATAATTGCACCATGAACGTTTGCCGGGAAAAACGCCCGATTTGCATTGCACGAGTTTTTTCATCGTTTGTCACGGTAAGCGAAGACAATTACGTGCACCGGCAAGAATTTCGTTTCTGCTCTACCGAGGGAAAGATTTAACGAAATGCCCAAGGAGCATTGCTACCTGTTATACCATAACGTGTATATGTATATATATCTTGCATACATCTTTGAATAAAGTAATAGAATTATTTTGACGAATTTTCTCGCGCGGGAGAATATTTTTGAAGCAGTACAAAGTAATGTAAGAACGAATAACATAAGTGTAAAAGTGTTTTTTGCAAATACAATTAACCGCGTTTTAAAAGTTGCAATGCGTTTGATTTATTTATTTGTACCCTGACATGAGACGTGTACACTTTGCTCGCAAGTGCCTCGTTCTATTCTTCATTTATTCTGCCCGAGTGTTATTATTCACCGATAAAGATACTGGAATGTGAAGGAACACTTATCCGTCGACGAAAGATTATCAATTATTTCAACATTTTAGCCGCAGCATATTTGAAACAATAAAGCAGAAACCGACACATGCAACATCATCTTAAGCTATTACAAAAAGTTTTCGCGACACTGCACGAGAGCCATGGCAGACATAAAACTACAACCTTTCGAAAGGATAGACTGATGCATACGATACACAGCGGGTTCCACAGATCGCACAATGGCTCGTTGATAAGTAAGGCTGTCATTTCGTTCTCCAACTTTCCAAGCTGCGGAGGAGCTACTACTCCTAATAATAATATTCTTCGCGGCCTATCAGTTCCTAACATTATTAAGATTTCTACTATTACCGTAAAGATAGCAACAAGGAGGCGACGGGCAAGAGGGAAATAATAACAGGCGGATCGAAACGGCGGACGGATTCGTTGCAATTGAAGCAAAGAGAGCGGCTTAGACCGTTCATTTCATCCAAGACACGGTTCGTTTCTCTGGACACTCCGGTGCACCGGCGATATTTATAAAGCAAACTTCACGGTGCAAAGACCTCGGGCGCAAGTGTACCGAGCTGAGCCGTAACTTTAGGCCCGAGCCCTTAACTCCTTCGGCACATCATGCGGTTTTCATAATAAACTACTTCCAGCGACGCTCGATCTTCATTATTTTTACGGCGCCGCGCCACGTGGCCGCGACGTCTGTCACGATTTCCAGCCCATCGCTAGTCGGAACGATTGCTCGTCGACGCTCCTTTTCCCCGCGCGAGAAACACTTTGACCGGTCTATTTAAAATTTCTGCACGATTTAACACCGCTTCCGATATATTTTCATTGACGATGCGCACCTTAGATCGACGAGATTACCATAGATAGGGCATCGGAGGCCGCGCTCGTTTCTTTTGTTCTATTGCTGGATATCCGCGTCGCGCATGTACGAAGGGGCATCGTTTATTTTTCGGATTTGCTGCAACGTATTCAGGTCGCGATGAAATTAGTAATTCTATTAGTAGTTCAGTTTTTGACAGCGACATCGACAGGGAAGTGAGGGGATGATTGTTCAATTTTCCTCCGCGTGTTCTGTGCATCGATTTAGATGAAGTTATAATAATAATGAGAAAGTTCAACTAGGAAAACCGATGCTCTGTTGATTAAATTGTAGATAGGAACGATTTCCACTACGCGGGACAACGAGGCTGCGACTCGGTTACGGAGACAGTAATACGTCATTCATTTTGTGTTATTCATTTTGTGTCGTTCGTTTGGAACGTTTTGCGTTGCTATTGTTGTCTGCCTCGCAACAGTGGAACATGGACAACCATATTTGTTACAAGTATTTATGGCGACTCGTTTGATTTAAGTATATTGATGACTTAAACGCGATGCTTTAGCGGTCGATAAATTAGTTTAACATTGGCTGGCTTCAGACATCCTTCGAATGCTTATCAATTTATTATCCGTCCTTTTGCATTGATGAAAACTTAGCTACCTACTTCACCGGTGTCTATACCATTTCTCACGGGTGAGGTTATTGCGAAATAGAAGGAACCATTGGCAAATTATAATTAGAATGTAGAACGTTAAATAATACTGCAGTTCCATATCCAGTCGTTTAATTAACACTGCAAAATCGATCCCGAGAAGACGGCGAAACTACAGAAATGACGAAACACGAGGATAATAAATTTAAACGTCGAAAGGCTTTACGAGATCCCATATTAATGAGAATTTTATTACCAGAAAAATAAATGGAAGCCAAACAACGAAACCTTGGAATTCAGGAATACCAATAATACAATATTCTGGTCGGCACAGCAAACTTTTTTCCTTCGCTAGCTGTGCCAAATTCCTCCCTTTTGCCTGCAATAGGAAAATGCCTCGTCTAATCGTATTCATCTCGCGACCGCGGACCTCGTTGTTTGAAATTAAAGAATGCGCAAACATGTCGCGGCCGTTTTCTTCGAGACGCTCGTAAACGGACTTAACCGCGAGTGCGAGTGTCGTAAAATACGGAGACAAGTGGCAGGAAACACAACGGTGACAAGCGTAGAAATGGACTGGCCGTTTCGACCATCGAACTCGGATCGGTTCGCCACGTCTACCATTTTGCGGGATAATTTTCACGAAGGCGGCGAACATCCTGTTATCGATACGAAGGATCCAAACGCTCGGATTAGGGGGAGAATTTATGGAGCGCGTGAACGCGCCTCTTATGCAAGACGCGGTGCTTCCTTGGATCAGTTCTCCGTGTACAGATTATTACTGGGGAACATATGACGGACATATTTCACTGGTTCTCCCGTTTCGAAGAAATTCTTCCCCTCTAATTGCACCGCGCTTTTCTGCACGCTTCCACGTGTTTTTCATGCTCTGGAACGCGTAGAGCGATTCCGCCGCGAGATTGGCCGCGTTAGAGGGAGCGCTATTTATAACCCCTTAACTGTTTAAACAATCGACGTTCTGTCGTGGCTAATCGGCAGTCGACGAGATAATTACTGTAGCCCTTTCGAGTTAATTGTAGTTTCATGTTTCTGCAATTGGAGATATACATAAGTATATTCATTGGAAAATAATTGAGATATTGGAGCAGCTCTAAAATGTAACTTAAACATTACGGCGTGCACTTTCGTTGTAACAAAACAAGATGGTATTGAACGTTTGATAATTCGATGCTTGTTTCGCGCGAATATTATTTAAATCGGAATTCGAGCAACCTTTTCGTTTCGTTCGTGGAATATTTTTTTGCGAAAAGGATACAGCTTATACATGAAAAGGCAATAGGTTTCAGAATCAGCTTATTGTCAGTGTTGATTAAGAATCAAGAGATCTCCAGATCGGCGTTTAAATAACTTACTGATATAGGCCACGACTGGTCGATCGTTAGACTGGCAATTAGCAAAGAAAGATTCGTTGTTGGCCTGGTTAGCTCAATTGATGAGATCGATTGTTGGATGACGAAAGGTCTCGTCTTGCGTCCTGCTTTGGCGAATCTAATCAGACAGCTCTTTTTATTTTGATGACTTTCGTTAACTAGGCATTCATCGCTGTGTTTGTAACAATTTGAACAGTTTTTAATTACTTCAAACGTTTTCAACCTGGATATATCTCTTGGATAACACTCGACAGAAAGCAGCAGCTATTTTCGAATATATTAGACCTGAGAAAAATGGAATTGCTGGTGGCCTGGATAGCTCAATTGGTTAGAGCAATTGTTCGACGAAGAAAGGTCCGGAGTCAAGTCTTGGATTAGTTGATTCAACAAATCCAATCAACTAATTTTTTTTCTGCTTTGCTATTGGAAAAATTATTTTATAGGCGCTCATTTTCTCTTACGGCACAAATTTTATTGAAAATAATTTATTGCTATTGCTATAATAATTTTAAGACGTTTATGTCCTATCGTTCTATAATATGACGATGCGTTGTCATTTTGCATCGTAATATCAATGCAAGTAATATATTGCAATGCATACGAACATAAAATAAAAAGATCCCAAACAGGTTTGCAGTCGTTAATGCAAAATTTTATTCGTCTTTCCTTCTTTTTCTTGGAGCATTACGCATATTTGCCGTCCCGTAAAGTCATTTTCATTACTCGCGAAACAATAATATCATGCACGTATGTGGGCACTTTTAGAAATGATTAAAAATATAAAGGAAGGGGCGTACTTTTAAAGTCTGAAACGTCACAGAAACGTCAGATATATGTCCATCCGTTTGTTCTATTAGAACATTAATGATTAAGAAACGTTGCAATTGCAAGATCGGGTTTCTCCCAATGAAAGCAAATCATCGTGATAATTGCGCACGCAGGCAATAAACACGAACTGTTTCGTGAAATGAAGTTTATACGGAAGACAGTTTGAGAAACTGGACTCGATCATATTTCTCTTGGTCGCTTATACTCTCCACTTCCGGTTTTCTGGTTACTCGTGATTCACTGGCACCAGCAAGGATACGTTACGAGCTTATGGCTGCAGAGATAATTACGCGTAACAAGAATCGAACAATCGAATTCTTTACCTCTGATGGAACAGTATTTTGAATTTAACAAAAACATGTTTCATTTAAATTGCTAAATGAAACAGGTGAATTGCAAATTCTTCATCGAGTTTTGTTAACGGTGTCAGCAAAAATAAATTTCCCAGGAATTCTGAAAAGATTGTTCACAGTTCATTGAACCATTGAAGGAACAATTTTTTTAGCAAGTACTTATCTCGAATAATTATTCTGCACGTTATTGGCGTGTCACATTAGCGATACTTTGTTTCTAAATATATCTCAGACTTAATGCATGTTCTTATATAAATTTCAAATGATATGTAATTACGTTGTCATAAATTCGAAACTAACAGGATGGTTAACATGACTTGCTCACCCTCCTGGAAGCATACTGACACATATAAGCCTTAATTGGTTCGCATTTTTTAAAACGCAAAACACGTTGCACTCGCTTAGCAAAGAAGTCAGTTAAAACCAGCCAATTAATCTGAACACCGCAAATCCTATGAACTTCAAACACCATGTAACCATGGAAGAGCAATGAGAGCAACTGAACACCGCAGCGGCGGGAAGAAGGTACAGGGAAACGATCATACGGGGTGTTTCATTAAAATTGCATCCCATTATACAAAATCTTTTATAATTTCCTTAAGTTAAATATTTTGCAATATCAGCAAGGAAGGCAGCTTGTAACTAAAATACTCATATGGACGGGGCTTTCGTTTTGCAAGTTTATTTTTCCAATCTGACCAATTTATCATGGATTATTTATAAAATACTTTAAATATTTGTCTTACACATACTCGCGTGGCAACGTCTACGTAATATCCATTTTACTTTCTTCAGCGAAGCATAAACGATATTCTTCATTTTCGACTCTTCACAAGTCTCGAGCAAATTTAGTTAAGCTACTTCACGACTCTGCGTTAGATCCTCAATTTCTGCTTCGACCAATCTATCGATCAAGCACGATACGTTCGTTTGTCATCAAATTAGCCTAGCAGAATATATCGATGTGTCATAACGTCAGCTTAATTGTCCAAACATCCCTCACGCATGATCCTCTAAATTAAACAACCGTTGCTCGAATGTTACGCTTACTTCGATTCTAAGAACAAAGGAAACACTTAAATCTAATAAAGTTGGCAAGCGATAAACTTGAGGCATGCTCAAGTGGCCGGCCATCGAGCGAACAGAAGCAGGCACGAGTGAGTTACCGTCGTCTGTGAATCATTCGTGGATCCACGGTGGACGGTTGTATTAATCGGAGTCTTGTTCGCGCGAACTTGTCGCCAACTGTCACCCCCTTCGCCCCTTCTTTTCCGTGGAAGCTCGAGGGAATTTACGAGGTGCACACCGAACCACAAATCTTTGGTAATAACCGTGCTTACGCATCCTGCGTGTATATCCATCAGCCCCTCGATAGGGTGTCTTGATAAGTTGACGACTGGGGCATTGCTTGCGTTGCTTGTTGGGACAACAGCCACCATTTCGGTGAACTCATCGGGAAAATGTGCTTCCGTGTATTTCGAGCAACGAGAGGGTTCGACTCGTCTGCGTTGGACGATCGTTTTCACTCGGGGAAAAATTTGGACAGATGTTATTATTAATATTGGGGAATGCATATTTTTAAGGACATTAAGTGTAGATGGATTGCGGAGATTTTATTTATATAAAAGTCCACCGGGACAATTTTTCCATCCAAATTTAGCGATCCTTTAATTTTCTTGGGGAGCGTATAATAGTTTGAAGATTACGTTAATTAATTTATTTACTTAAACCTGGTTAGAATTTAGGATACGAGTACATTTTTTAACGTTACTCACTAGTAAGCTCCTTGAACTGGGGAATAGATATTATACAAAAAACATTGCTAGCAGCATCTAACCCGTAATCTTTCACCTACCAAAAAATCAGTGACACAAGCTGAGAGATATGTAGCTCACATAGAATATCTTGCGCAACATTTGATTATTAGGCGTTGTGTTTTTTCATTAGGTTCGAATATGGTATTGTTGTAAAACGAGTGATTTATATGGGTCCAGATAATGATTAAACGCCATATACTTCCAGTATCATTTCTAGCGCAATACCATAATTTGTGCGAGCCTACAGTGTACCGGAGAATATTATTGGGTACCCTGATAATGCCGTACCTAGGATAATGCAAATTAAACCGCGTTGCCGGTTACCCATTTTCAGATGAAAAAATTCTAAGGCATATAATTCTAGTCTTGAAGAATTCATGCGCTAGCGTTTTATACGTGCGTGAACGTAAATCATTGCCCCATTGCAAAATGCTGTAAAACATTTCGGTAACTTATATTTGTACAGTATATTTGTTAAAGTATTTTTTTTTTTAGTGATTTTAAATAAAAAGATTTTTTTATGAATTTGGTCATTTGTCATTCATTGAAATTACTTTTTTAATTTTCAAACAATTTTATTTTAGACTGCCTAATGTTTTTCTTTCAAGAAAATCTATGTTACACGTTTCTTCAATAGTCAGAGCAATTTGATCAAAGGGAGGTATATTTGTAATAATATGCGGCCAATAAATGGAAATTAAAAAATAAAGAATAAAAGCAGGGCACCACAAACGTAATTGGAACAATTTCTTTACAACTCGCCTTCTCATTTTATTCGTCGAAATTCCAGCGATTCTTTGGCCGTCCATTCGTGCGCCTCGGCACGAAGTCGTAAATTCCCTGGAAAATAAGCTGGACGACTAATTATTCAACGGCAGACAGAGCTTTGTGCAACGATTTCTTGAAACGTATTAACGATGACGAATACGAATGGCTGATTTCATTCGTCGGCACGGCGCGCGAAGTCTCGTTTTATCGACTCGTCATTTTTCTTTTTACAATTCAAGATTACCTGTTAATTAGTCATAAACTCCTTCGATTCGTCCCATTTTATTTCACCCGATGGCGCAACGACAGTTCCAGAAAGAACGAAGATTGAAAGTAAATTTAAGATGATGTTTTCCGAGGCGCATTCTATCCTACTGTCGCGAGTTTAGTGTTTTACCACTAGAGTTCTCTAAAATTTACGTTTTGAGACCCTAAACTCTAGAGTGCACTGTCAGGTAAACTTAAGGCCGGAGTACTTAGTCGAGAAGCGCATAAGAGCAATTACGCGACGTAAAGCAGAAAATCTTGTATATTTTACTCTCTTTTAGACGTGCCCTCGGATACTTTCGCAGAAAAAACTGTATACTTTATAAAATACTTTAACCATCTTCCGTGTTGTTCATGTAACGAGTATGGCGAAATAGTGTCCCATTACAAATATAAGAAGAAAAACGTAGACATCTGTTATAAACGTACTTGCAATCATCAATTTTGTTTTAAAATTACTATTTTAGTTTTCCACAGTAAAATCTGCGAGCAAGAGACAAATCAAAAAATAGAAGAAAACATATTCAGAAACAATGTCACCGGCATTCGAACTCTCTTTGAATCACCAGTATGTTAAAGAAGATCGTACGGCGTGATAATCGTGGCAGAAAAAGCGCGAGCAATTGATTGCCGCTATCGTTAGCACCCGTGCAACACGACCAAAAACCACCGAGCTGCCAGTCAAGAATTACATGTTTGCACGCCAAAAAAACCAATACGCCTGATAAAGCCCTTGCTCCCAGTTCGACGCTGTGGTTCACCATATTGCAGGGGACTTGTTGCTCGGGATAAAGACGAATAAATAATAAACGGATAGCGAAAGGAACCGGAAATAAGATCGAGGGAAAGGAGTAGCGATATAACAGCGAAGCCGGAGAACCGGCAAATCAAAGAGAGAGAAAAGGAGAGGGACAACCGTGGTCGCACAGGCAGACAGAGTGAAAGGGGCTCGTTGCATCGGTGCATCCGCAGATAGAATGGCATTTCGATGCTCGGTAAAGGCAGAGAAAAAGGACATACGAACAGGACGTCTCAGGAATCTTCGAAAACGTCTCTGACTAATTTCCAGACGGTTCCCCCTCCGCCACGCTCTTCGTTCTCCCTTTCCCTCGAACCCTCCGTCTTTCTTCCTCCGTCCCGTCCCTTTTTCTCCTTTCACCAGCCTCCTCTCTGCGCCCTCCTTTTTTCTCCCCGTGTCTGCCGTTCCTCTTGCTCTCGTGCTCGCCGCGATAAAAAGTCAATTTTATACCGGTGGGTACCCGAAGCTTAATAGCGTCTACCCGCGGGGCATCGCTCGAGTGGACGCCACGAAACTATGTTTCGACGGCCGTTCGCGGACTTTATGAGCCTTATAAAAATGGCACCACGCAACCGCACCGCAGGAGTAGGGCCACGAGAAGGGGGATCCTGAGAGAGCGGCGGCGGCAACGATTCGGGGATCTCGTCGAGGACGAGCCGTGTGTGACTCATGGGGATGACCGTCGAGACGCGATTCTCCTGTTCAAATAGAAATCCTAGTTTTCGAGGAATCCCGACTCCGCCGTCCGCGTTCCTCCGCTCCTTTTCATTTTGTTGTTGTTGCTTTATTTGTATTTGGCTTTTAGCAGAGGCATTCTCGTTGGGGCGTAGCCAGGAGAGGTGCATTTCATTTCTGTTTCTTAATCTGGGGTTTTGAGTGTAAAATGTGGGTTTCACGCGGGAGGCGATAGGGTAAAGTTTAGATGCTTGTTCTGTTTGGCGACCGGTGCTCTTTACGTTTTTTCGATTCATTTGTTGAACTAACAATTCTCATTATTTTGTGTAGAATAATTTGACGAAATTAATCAATTTTTTATGTTATTAAATCTGTTCAAATGTACACGTGCACGGTGCATATGGAGTATGGGCTTTGGCAGTGTTAAATGTGCCGAAGCGAAGCTCAATTACAGCACTTGAATATTTTATACGACTTAGATTTCATTCAGCAGCAGTATCGTCAACAATGTTTCTCAAGTGCTGTTCCGTTCCTCAGCACCGCGATTCGATGAATGATACTTTCCGCTGTTTCGATCGGAACGTATGGCGGCACTTGGACTTCACCCATGTAACCAGTGTGTGACTATAGCTTTGTACGAAGCAATGAAGGGGTTTCTAAGGAAAGCGAAACGAAAAAAATAAATGCACCGCGAGTAAGAGAAAAGGAGGGAGTGAAAAAGAGTAAGAGAGGACGGGAGAGACTTCGCGAAGTCACCTGCGTACACGTTCGTAGCAGGTACTCAAATTGCATGGCAACAGCACTCGCTCAATCACTTTCTCCCCTCTCTTTTCTTTCTTTCCCTCTTGTGGCATACCTGTCCTTTTCTCCCTCTCGTAAATTCTCCCCTCGAAAGGTTTCGTGGTACGTGCAGATGCGCGCCTACTCGTGAAATCAGTCAAGGTCCTCCTGCCAACGACGAGAAGAAAGCGCCCCTAACCATTCAGGGACGTAAGCAAGGGGGATGCTTCCGGATGCTTTGACTTTCCACAAATCGCAACCGCGACCCGCACGTTCTTCTGTGGGGTCCAAGGGGAAGTTAGTTTTCCACGTTGTCGCCGATGGACAACGGTTTTCTCAGCTTTACCGAAAACCGAGGATTACGTGCCACTTCATTTGTACTACACTTTTTATTATTTGCTCGGTTCTTCGTTCGTTCGTTTGGAAATTCAGTGTGCAAGCGTTATGCTAGGACAATTGTTACATGATTTCGCAGGGAAAAATCAGACGGGAAATATATTCTTCCGCGATACGTTTTTCTTTTGCACTTATTCGCCCACGGCAATGTTAAAGTATTGATCGAAACGTTGTAAAAGAATTTCATTACGTTAATGAAAAATAATTTACCACGCGATATACGGATCATTGGAAACGCCAGCGCAGCTGAATTATCCAACGAGGTCAATCTCCTTAAAGGATTAGCGGACTTAGGTTGAAGTAAGGGTGCAAAGAGCAACCGATTAATCGATTATCGAAGACAATAGTGTGGACGGGCTTGTTGGCGATTTCCACGATCTTTCTCGCTCTTTCCCCCTTTTCTCTTTCCATCCGACACATTCAGCACGTTCCATAAATGAGCAGGGATGAAGAGAACAATTTTGTCCGATTTCCATGGCGGCTGGTGTATCGCGCTGCGAGTTCATTTCCCAGCCCGGAAATGCATAATTGAAAGGCGAGGAGAGCATCGTAAATAACCGCACTAATTGTTTCTAGCCTCGCCAATTTCCTGCCTTCTTACACGTCCGTTCTCCCGTTCGCGTTTGGCCTGCTGCTCCTCTTTCGTCGTCTCCTTCTTTTCTTACACGTTCTTCTTCCTCGTCTTCCTTTTCGGTACTCGCTGCTTGCTGAATCTACTGCGCGCCGTTCGTTCTCTTATTCGTACCTATCCCATTCTCTCTGCGGCTCCTTTTCACGAGAATTAGCGATATCGAGTTGTATCGTGCTCATTGCAATCGTCTCGTAGCGAACGAAAGATAGAAACGCATTGAGTTATTTTTTAAATTGCATATTACTGTGTGCATATATTCGAAAAAATATAACCAATAATATTTTGTATTATTATTCGGTAAGATTTGGGCGAAACTGTCATACGTTTCCTTGTATCCACAAGGGAGTATGCATTTGTTCTTTTCAATCGGTCAGCTGAGAAAGACTTAAAATCTCGTTACTCGAGCGGAACCACTGTTTTCTTTTTCCAACCGCGTCTCCGTTCGTGCTTAATGCAATTACTAAAGTTTCCTGCGACAGTATATATACTTACTTGCATACGTACACGGTCGCCAGGTGTCTAATCATCGCGAAACGAAACATTGGCGTAATTACAATGCTAACTTTCCGCCGCAGAAAAAGAAAGAAAACACGAATCGTTTCTAAAACACCTTCTTAGCTGTTCGCGAACGTGTGTCCGTTCGAACGTCTGGACCGAAGAGTAGCCCGATTAATGGTCCCGGGGGAAACGCAGTGACAAGTTGTCATTATTAAGTACAGGCGAAAACGGAAAACGACGATTAGGGGTTGTTACATTGGTACCGAAGCAACGGGCAGCGTTTTTGCGATGGATAAACCGTGTAATTGTATCTGGCTGATCCGATATTTAGCCGTGCCGCGACTTTGAGACGGCTGCGTTGTAAAAAGTTTCTATCGTATCCTGCAATTCTGAGGCATTCCCCTTTTTTTCCTCTTTGAGAAATAACTGCGCAACACGCCGTAACGTAAGGCATTCACGACTGTCTCGTGCATTTTTCAAATGTAATAATTCTTACGCTGTTCGACATATAAGATTTGAAAAGGTGTCTCGCGTTAAGAGGACGCAAGTATAGGTAAATCAGATAAACAGTGAAACGTTGGAAAGAAAAGTAGAATTGCAAAATTATCTGCAAGTAACAAATAATATATTCTATACATATGTTCTTTTCTATTATTCGAAAGCTTTGGCACAGAGATATTTAATCTTTTCCCTTTTTTGATTGTTGCATTGATCGAGGTATAATTTCCACGTGACATCGATGTACAGTAACTCTAGTACCCAGTGGGAAAAAAGCCTGAGGTTAGAAGCATTCACGCGAATGGAAATCGGTCTTGAAAGTTACAATTGCACAGGTAGCCGGTCTTCTTGTTGCTTCCGTCATTACGGCCGATTTTTCCAGGTGCCGTTTTTCTTGTACGAAGGCCTGGCAAACGTGGCGCAGGTCTATCATTTGCCCGAGGTACAGACAGTCTTTTTCTACTGTCTGGCGCTGGGAAAAGTTTTCCCACAGTTACAGAAAACGGGTTGAAATTTTACGACGAAAATTCGTAATTACGTTAATTATGATATATTTTTCCTGATGGCTCTATAGAATATTTCATTAATACCAACGTGGATTGAATATAAAAATTTCGCATTACAAGACAATCTACTAATTCAAAAGAACCAAGTGTTTCCTAAAGAGCATTCTCTTTTTATCTGACAAACTCTTCATCCTACAAACACTCGATGTCTTCAAGCAAACGAACTTTTCAACTGATTCAATGATTACGGTCGTGGCAAAACTTGCTAAACTTTCTCCAAGCGTTTCACTGTGTAATAATAATTCATTTAAAACAAACGCGACGCAAAGTCTGAAAGCATAACGCACTTCAATTCAATTGAACTACCGCGCAATGCTATCATATTCGCCAGACCCCCGCGTTAATCTATCACACTAAATTCAACCGAAAATTGACGAAAATAGCTAAGATCCAACAACGAAGTGCAACATAAAGCAACAAGAAGGAACCATTGAATGCGATCGACTCGCATAAGCAAACCGGGAATGCAGACCAATGCATCCTCCGATCGGCCGTACAAGAACCTGGACATCACCCTGCGCCATCCGCGTACCCGTCGAACCTCGCCCATCCATCCGTTTCAGAAACTTTCTACAAATAAATCTACGAAACGACGTACAAATCCTTCTGCTCTGGATCCGCGCGGGCAAGCCAAAGCAAAATCGATTTACATGCGAAAACGTCGTTCCACAGAATGGAACAGGCAGTCGCGGTCAGGAAACCGGATGGCGATCGCGGCATGCCCGTTAGCTCGCGTCCACCGTCTCTGGCACCAACAAAGACGGCCAGTTCTGGCTGAATAATAACGCAGCGGCCTCGGTTCGCGTTTGTCCAGCCGCGTTTGCTCGCCTCTAATGGACGATCGTGGCGGGCCCGGTGCACCGTAAGCGACGCAGGCCCTCGGTTCGTAAGCCTAACGTAATTGAAGGCTAGGAATGCGGACGCACGCATGAGGTAGCAGCCGGTAGACATAGCGCGCAAGGAATATACGCTTTTGCCTTGCTCTCTTGCCGCGTGCACGGTGCACAGCGCCGGCTCTGCAACATTAATGCACGTGTCCCTGTTACGTCCGAGCGTGCGTACGTCGCCGGTACACGTTAATTAACTAGACGAAAACAACCGCCGGAACGATCAGGAGGAGGCTGGGCCGGTTGTCGGTGGGAATGGTCGCTCTTAAGAAAATAGAGAGGCCCGGCTGTGTATGGCTGTTGCTGTTGCGGGGTAGTTTATTCATTGACGATTGAAGATAACAAAGTGCGCTACCTTGTTGTTCGAAGGGGCACGGTGGGTGGAATTTTGTTTATTGCGAAATCGAAGGTGTGAACGGGGAAACGGAAGAAATTAACGATGGAATAGTTTCGGGGTTGACGGGGGAATGTGTGAGTGGGGCTGACGTGGAAGGATTTCGATGTTTAGATAAACGGGAAAAAGAGAACAAGGCGGTATAAATTTATACGCAAAGATAAGTAAGTATGATGATAATAGGGGGATGATTTCTTAATTGCTATAGGAGGACGTTGAATTCGTTGAAGAAATCGTCGCAAGGGTAGTAATCATTGTTGAAGAAAGACGTACCTACTGAGTTAATTATCCTCGCAAAAATATATGCTCGATTAAATGTCGCCGAAGAAAGTGGTTTCAGAGAACCCTGCAGGAAAGGGAGGAAAGATGGTCCACCTTCTGCTTAGTTTATTATGTCTAATTATTACGGAGGGAAGAAACGTTGCTGCTCAATGACTTTTTATATTTTTGCCTCGCGTCTCGCATTTTTATTCACTTACGGAAATAATGAATCACGCAGGAGGACGTATAACGATTCTTGGTGCAATATTGGCGATGGTTTAAAGCGATTCGGTTAAATTAATTGACTGCAGCCTTGGGGACTGGAACAGACAATTAAAACGTAAATTCGATAGATAAAGGTGGGCGTGGTGAAGCAGATGCAAAGATAGCTGCGGTATGTAATATGGCATTCGTGTGTACGATCGGCAATAAGGCCTGAACGAAGTGGAGGGAAAGGTCAGAAAGGTGTGCGTTGTGAAGGATGGCTTTATAGTGTCATTATGGATTTAATAGAATCGCAATTTTCATCAAGCATACAAATTAACAGCGATAACTGATAATCGTGCGTAATTTATGAAGCACGTAGCAGCACATTATATTCTCAGTTTTGCCTGCGGCAATATTTCTGGAGATTGAGAAGGAAGCTTTTATCAATGGTACGTTCGACGTGAACGTCGAATTCGAAGAAGCGAATAGAGAAGCACAATGAAGAGCGTACGATCCTAACGTCTCGTACAGAAATTGATAATGCTTAACAGACGTGTATCGCGGTTAATACATTTCAATGACATTGTAAAATAATGAAATTCCGACTTATGTGTATCTCATAATTACTCGTGCAGCGCGACATTTATCGTATCGCGTATCGCTGAGAACGTCTGGATGTATTGCATATATGAATCTCGACTGTAATTGAAGTGGTTAGCGGTATTAATTAGCCGGAGTAATCGACGATGTCAAGGGATATAGCTGTCGGCGTGAAATGAGTAGGTTGATGATAAGCGGAATAAGACGTCGGTCCTTTTTCTTTCCTTTTCTCTTCTCGTCGTTTTCGCTCGATCAAGGGGACGGTGTATCGTTCGGAGTCGCGGAATGTGATCGCGATGCGTTTATATGGGTATGGGTATCAATTAACGTTGCTGCAGGTATTAATTAGCATTAGCGACCGTCTGTGTCGCGGATTGCGTACCTGTACACGTTGCGCGTATCTCGTTTTATATACCGTTTTCGAGAACGCCCTTCGCAATAACAACGTTTCGATTGCTGTCAATTGTTATACACTAAATGAACAAAAGTATCTTCCACGGCGTGACAGAGTTTGAGAATTCGGAAATAATATTATTTATGACAGAATAATAAATTCGATGAATTTTACATGACTTTCATTAGTATCGTTCAGAGTACTATAGCAAATATCTACTAATATGGTATTACCAAATTAATATTATTAAACAGCTTTATTCTTGCCTACCTGAATATCAGACAATCGTAAAACACCTATAACGAAAAAAAAAACAGTGAACGCAATTCGTATTAAATCTATTTCTCTCACGGATCATTTGAAAGCAACCTCGCCCAAGACGACTTCCTAAAAGAGTCATTGCTCTATTCCCTTCTATATAAATCTCTCGATTAGAACTGACGTTCCTTCCTGTCCAGCCAGTCGTGTCTTGGACGCGTGTTCACACGATGTCAACGTTCCCCGTGGCCGGTCGTACACGTGTCCATTTCTTTCGCGTCGAAGGTGTTGGTTAATAAGTAGGTTGTTAGCCAGAATAGGGCCACACGTGTCTACGAAAGGGCTGCCCAATCTATGACAAGTGGCTCTTCCTGTTTTGCACGTTAATCTAGCGTAGGAGGAAAAGCCAACGATGTAGGCACGACAAATTAAGTATCCGGAACAAACAGTCTCTATCTCACGTATGCCGTTAAGAGTTGATATCAGTTCATCAACGTTCTTAAGAGTGAATGTTTGATCATACGTGGTCGTGTTTGACCCGACAGATAAAGCGGGATGGGTGTTTAGCTCTACAATACCAACTATAATGGTTCGAATTTCCTATTAAACAGTTACTACTTGTATCAATCTACCTACATACAGTGTGGCGTGTCATAGCGTGGTCGGTTTCCTGTGAAAAATTCTCAACTGTTATATTCTAATAGAATGATCGCAGTAAAATAATTTTATGGGGATGATATGGAGGTGAAGAGTCTTTTCCTATTACTCGCAGTTAATACAAGGAACCAGAGATACCTCGAATATTTGGCCATGTACTATGCAATAAGTCAATAAAGAACATATCCCAGCAGCTAAGTTATTCCCTAGCACACGAATATTATTGAAACACATTTAATAATACGCCATTGATTAAGAAATCGGCCAATTCCCATTTCCAGAAGAGCACTGAATCGCTTTCGCACGTTCAACTTTCATCCTAGTAATTCGCAGAGAAACGCAGAAAAGTGAGTGTGAATGGGGGCGGGTCGCGATTCGACCCCTATAGATCGTTTGCCCTGCAATTCGTGCGTGCTTATAATTATACGAAGGGAATAATAGTAGGTGCTGGCGTGAGATCCATGGCCGATTGGGTGACGTTTGAGCAGAACGGAGAGGACCTTCTGTCGCATGTTACAGAAAGCGTATCGAGCGAATCGCGCGATCGCCGCCGATAATTCTTCCATGAAGCGGTTTCGCGATCGATCGCGGTTGGCCGGCTGATCGAGGCTGTCGGGATTTTAATGCGTTCCACCGCGTGATCTATAATTGTTCGATGAAACGGCCCTTTCAGACGTCGACGATTGAGCGATTCAACTTGCCTCGAACACAGGGAATCTCTTGCTGGCGAGCGTTGTATGCCTGATCAGTTGATTGGTAAGCGTCTGTGTGGAACTGTGTGTTTATGCGCGTATTGTTGCTGTGAATTGCAGTAGATATTGCTATTCAAAGTCGCGTTAAGTATTATTAGATCGTAATTGAGTATGTACATTGTTTCGTAGTATTACTTTGTTCGGGATAATAGAAAAATCGAATCGAGTAGAATAATTCCTATACTCTACTTTTCCTATTGGGTACATTTTTCTTCGTTTTTTAATTAATTCCATATATTGAGGGGGGAAGTTACAATAATAATCGCGAACAGTCTAATGAAATCTGATTAATAATATGACGTTAGTTCCCGTCAATGTTTATTCCACATGATCTGCCGTGTCTATGTACCTAGCCCTTTAATAAACAATAGAGCATTAGCTTCTACAAAACTACAAATAATAACAATTAAAACGCACTTTACGTACTTTCATCTCCCCAATTACCATCTCTGTGCCCTGTCTTTATCGCTGGCGAAACGTCGCGATTATACAAATGTTCCCCGTAATGAGTAGCGTTCCACTTGGAACGATTATACCTGCCCCGCGTTCCGTCGATTTCCTCGACGGCAGACAGAATCGATACGCAATCGGAGCCGGGGTCCCGATACGCGTCGATCGATGGCGGCACCAAGGCGGCCCGAAGAATGCGAAACTGACCAATGGGCAATGAAGAAAATCTTGCCGCGGCGCAAGTGTAATATCAGTTAGTTGTGTCTTCGGCGTACATCGAGAGACAAAACACGCAAGTATCCGCATAACAAACGGCGCTGAGGGACGGCGACGCTAGCCTTCGCACCAGACGCAGCGAGATAAGCAGATTAGCGCCGGTACCGAGATTACCGCAGGGGAATGAGGTCGTCCAACGACAGACGGAGAAACGCGATGCTTGTGTTTCAGCGATTAGGACTCAACGTTTCTATTTCGCGGTTACGGTTCGGCAAAAATCTTCCGAGGCCCGATACTGTGGGTAACGACGATGGCCACTGGCGTCCCACGGACGTCAATGTCGTCGCCAGTCTTTAAGCGTTGAAAAGGAAAAGAAAGAAAGAGAAGGAAAAGAAGAAGAGAGGAGACAGTTCGAGACCCTAATGTATTCTAAACGCAACCGGTGGCTTTCTTCTACCTGAATGCTTTCCTGTTCTGGGAACAGGAAAGCGTGATGATCGATCACGTGAAATGATTTCAGCCGCAGATACGTAACCGTTCATTCAGCTGGACGTGGTCGGTTCTCCGTTCACCCCTCTGCCGTGCACCTATAAATAGGTATGCTCATTGAGACAGGTTCCAGAAAGTCGAGCCACGGTCCCGCTTCGGGCGATTCTGCTTCTTCCCGGGGACAAAAATATCGCGTAGGCGCACGCGATATTTTCGACGGGATGGCGAAAAGGGGGACGCGTGCTTCCTAATCAGAGCAGCACAGCCGGCGAATAGATACCGGGGTGTCTGCCAAGTTCTCTGTGATGCGTTCACTATTTTGTTATTTTAGACCCGACGTTTTGTCGCGATTGCGTCGGGTGGGTGCGAAATGTATCGTTCATTAACAGCGGCCCGCTTTGAACATTCATGAATCGCAGATAACATTATTTTTTAATTCAATATTGGTACAACATTTTTCCGATCAATTGGCCATCGTTGGGTTTCACGCACGAAGAGGCGAAATATACTTTTTTTATGAAATAATGAGGGGTGACCTTAAATGTATGGAATATTCTGTGTTTCTTGGATTGGATTGATCGCCAGAACTATTAATTAATTGAAAGGTAGTCTTGTCTGGGATATTATACCGTAAAGGGATTGCACCTCTTCCCGGTAAAAAGAGAAATTAAATAAGCAAAAAGTGAGAATTATTCCTATCCAAGTTCAAATATTGTTACATGCACGAAAATTCTTGAAACTAAGTTCACGCTTCCGCTTAATTAATATTTCACATATACCACGTTACCACTGGTTCGTTGTTCCTGATAGAAAAATATTGATGCTTCTTATTTGCCGTTAATTTTCTATCAATCTAAGTGGGCGCACAACTCACATTTTATTCTCTTTACGAACACGTCAATCAAGAACCAACGCGATTTTCACAGTCGTCAGAGGACGACGCATGGTCGATTAACTCGAACACGAATCAGCTAGAGCGTTATCGTTGCGAGAACTGTGTACGCGACGTCACAAGCCAGCGGAGTTTCCACGAAGTCATTATTATTGCATTAGCCGGCGGCCGAGCACCGATTTGAATTACATATAAGTTTGCAAATTGGAGGAACGTATAATTACAGCGTGCACGGCTGGCCAGCGCGAACATTCCCGTCCCCGTCGTCAACGTTTCATTCCGTCGTCGCCTTCGTCTCTCACGCGTGTTCCCGGCCAATGGATTTCTTTTTTACCAGTGATTGATCTATTTTGTATATTGCAGATCGAGCCTGGTTAAACTCGGGCTCGTTCAACGAACGGCGAATTTTATACGCGTCCAATTACCGTGTTGCAGAGGTTAATCCTTCTAGTAACGCTCGAGGATTTTTCGCGTCTCTGTTGCGCAGAGATTAAAGCAGCGGTGTCAGATGAGAAAATGATGATACGTTTCGTAAATTAATCATGAATTAACCATAAAGCCAGATGTAATTTATACTACGGCCAGCGCGTTTGAAAAGTATCTACGTTTCTTTCTTTTTCTCTTTTTTGGGGTGAATATCGTTTGAGGTTTTGAGCGGCGTGTAAAGTGGCACGCGGACGATTATATCGGACGGCGATCTGTAGATCTCGCAGGCGATCCACGAGGAGATCATTGATCAAACAGCTGTTACAATTCGTTAATTGTTGGGAGCGAAATTTTCTTTTTATTCCAATTTTCTGTAATAATATTTTTTCCACGATTTATGAAAGCGCGTTTTAAACGATGAATTTATTCCTAGGTTTGCAGGCAATTTTATTGCGTGCCGATAAATATCTACGTACCCTCCTTCTTAATCTCACCGAAACATACCCTTCGAACCCAGAGATAAAGATTCCAGTTTCGAAATACCGCTTTAACACGCGTAGCGGACGATTCTGGACCGGAAATGCAATGTAATCGTCGGTTTCTTCGTTCATGGAAGACGAGCACGATCATGCTGATTCGAAGTTCCGATTCGTCGTGCACGTGGGTAGCGTCGAGCATATACACACTGCGCACGTATGCACGCGCTGGTGCACATGACACGCAAACGCGTACACGCACGTGTAGAAGACACATCAGGCCGATTTAGCGAGGTAATTGGGACGGGTTGGTAATTAGCGACGGTTATGTCAGCTGAAACTCGCCGAGCTCTGGTGTTCCTACAATACGGTTCAGGAACGATGTCCCGTCGGTGATTAGGTCCGTACCGTCAGAACTAAATTAATTAGGGGATTTTAGCGTTTGGCTTTTCGAACTGGAGCAGCATGGAGATTCGTGTAAAATGGTATTGTGACCTACTACAATTTATCGCGACGTGTCGGTAATTTAAGTTTCCAGCGAATCTTGTAAATCGGGACGTGCAGAGAAGGTTTGGACGGAGGAAAGGATATTTTTGTATTTAATTTTGGGTTTTCCTCAAGCGAAGCTCAAGTTCCGTCGAGACGATGAAATGTCCCAAACTTAACTATCATTGCTTAATAACCAAGAATTAAATACTTCTCAATTTTTTAATCAGCTCATTTATTACAAGGAGAACAAACCTGCCGCCTCTGAATTCTCAATTACTGACGAGATTCAGCAACCACTGTTCGCAACAGAAAGGTACAACTCCAACACCTGTACCAAACTATCTAAAAAAAAGAAGAAAAAAAATGAGACTACGAAAATCTCTAAAAGTCGAGTGTCCAACTTCACCGCTCACCCAGGTGTGCAGAGAGTCAAACGAACCGATCACCCACAACCCCGCGACCTCAGTCTCCCCGCCACATACCATCGCCGCAACAAACTGCAACTGAAATCGCGCCCCCGATAAGTCCCAACGAACAACAGCGCTTCACCGCGAACAGTATCGCGTGCGATCATCCTAACGAACCGCCACCCTCTGCAGAACGACCGAACGAGACCGAACGACGGGCGCACCGTCCATGAATGACACTGTACACGTAACGTACGCGTACTCCTTCGCGTACTCGCGCGACCTACGTACGCGAAAAACACGGCGGTACGCGTAAGCGCGGGCGCGAGCTCGGGTACATACACGTGTAACGCGATAGCTATGTAGCATAGAGTTACGCGAACCCAATAATACGTCTGACGGCTGTCTAGACGGGGCTACGAACGATCGGGCCGTGTGCGTGTAATCCAGCGGGCGCGGCGGCCACAGCTGCGACGCGTGTGTGCGCGCACGTACACGTTAATGGTCGACGAAGAGGAGAGAGAGAGAGAGAAAAAGAGCGACGGGGAGAGAGATTGCGTGCCGACACGACATATCCTGCGCGTATCCTGCGCTCCTCCCGAACCTGTTAGACGCGAAAGGATTACACCACTCGCGGAGAGTAACTGGACTGGCTGCGGGGGACAAGCTTTTTTATATTCGGTTACGCTCGCGTGGCTGTTGGACGGGGTTAATCGAGCTCCATGCTTCGTGTGTCTTAGGGATGCTCCGATGGTGAGAAGGGCTGAAGAGCGGGGAATATAATGGCAGATAAGGGAAATATTTGAGGGGATTTTGTTTCTTCCAGGGATCGGGTAGATGGGTCGTTGTTCGTTGAAATATCTTTCGTAGTGTTTCGATGGAGATAGTGTGTTTGTTGTAACGTGTGGACGAGAATTGTAGGAAGATAGAAGGAACGTCTGTACCGGAATTGTACGGATATGAACGGGATTGAAATATTTTAAGGGTGGAATATTTTGGTGTAGCTTTGGTAGTTGGGGAATTGGCGTGGGGTGCTTTACGGGGATGATTGCTGTTGGGCATTGTGGTAGAGAGCTTGGTGTTTCTTTCTTGGAAACTTTTTATTGGCTTGGTTTATTAGAACATCACGAGTTTTTTTATAAGGGGGTTAAAATGGATTATGGAACAGATTTGCAGAACGCGAATTTATCAAAATTGATGTCTCTTCGATCCGTTTCAAGTTGTTCACAAGTTATGTACTTTTTGGTTATTTTATTTGTCGCTTCGGTCAAAAGCCAAACTAAAATCGATCGTTTTCGCGGTCTAGAAGATATCGATATTCGTCCGTATTTCGAGCTGAAGAGATCCCAATTAATTTTCGCGGAAGATACGAAAGCTGAAATTGTTTCCATTATAAGTAACAAGTCTGATATCCCCCTTTTGTTAGATCATCTCGAATGCGGTTCGATCGGACAAATAATAAAAGAGTATGTCCATCAGAGAGCGTTATTGGAGTATAAAATCTGAAAATGAGTTTAAGGTATCGCATTTACACGACTTAACGTTATCTTTCATTATTAATCTCGGGTCGTGTAATTCATTGAACTGCGCCAGTCGAGACTAATCAATTAACTTCGCTACGCTCGTGCAGAAAATTATTTCCTTTTTCCATATTTCTTTTCTCCAATTTTTTTTCATTTCTTTATTATTGCACATTTCATACGTTACACGTGGACGCTAACCGACGCACGTAGCCCGGCAACAGATTCAATGGATACGAGTGCGAATACTGCACGAGGGGAGATTTACGCAGATAAATCGATTGAAAATGCATGATCTATGGCCCCGTGTTATTCCGCGTGTTTATTCCAATCATTCGTTCAATTATCGATGATAGATCTGCACACGTTACACTGTAAATTATACCACGGTGGAGCTTCATTATGGCACAACACAATCAGACGGATATTTTTACTCTCGTTAATTATTTCTGACATCGGTGCAGATGGGTGGCTTGTAGATCGTTCGATAACCGTTAGCTCCACTTTTGCTTCATTAATCGTATTAAAGCTGATCCTTGTCGATTTTCATTCTGCCATTAGACGGCTGAAAACCTATTACCTGGCATGCAATTAATTTATATCTTATCGCAATATCTTACGCTTGGTTTCACGGCGAGGCAGTCTCGTTGACAATGATAATCGGAATTATTGTATTTTCCTATGTATTCAGATAAAGTATTTCCATTCGACCGCGTCGATTCTGGAAATTCGTCGAAATTTTCTTCAGGATATGCTTAAAAGCTTTCATAACGCAACGCCACCGATGCCAGTTGGTGCATTGCAGCCATTTATCAAACGCTACGGGCAATTACAGATTTCTTCCTGATGATTTTCCCCTTCGTATCACGATTTCATTTCGTTTGTTGAAACGTATGAGAGAAGCTTAACGAGAGAGATTTTATAGAACATTTTTCTTCGCTGTAGGGAACTGTTTCTTTGCGAAATGTCATGTGACGTTAATATTTATCTTGAAATAAAAGAAATTGTTATTCTTAATTTTCTTATCGCGCTATGCTATTAACGTAATCATAAAATTCGAAACATGAGAATAAAATATGAAAGGAAAGAGGGCAGGAAGGAAATTAATCGATTCGACTTTCAGAACTACCTGTTCCATTCGCTGTAATCCTCCTCCCATGCGCGCATGTGAAAACTGTTTCACGATAAGCTCAAACGATCCGATCGATGCTCCTTTAATTACCTATTACCCAGCTGAACGACCCTAAATTAAAACAAATAATGATGAATAACCGCAATTATTGAATTACACTGCATATGCATCGTTAGGAAAAACGACACGAATATCCAGTTGTTATCTAGAAGACCATCAATTCCGACATGCGTTACGAACTATATTTCCCCTCCTCTTCCCCCCCCCCCCCCTCGATCTAATATTATGCTATAAATCACAATAATAATACACGCACGATGGTGCACGGCAAAACGAACGCGACGGCGACTCCGATAATAAAGCCTGTCGATTCATATATTTACGGCGATTTACGCAAATTTATGGCACGTGCAAGATACACAAACCGCTGAGAGAAAGAAACGATACATCGCCTGCGACGCGATACTGACGAGAATGAATGCAATAGAGTGCAGCGCACGGGGTGCAACAGCCGTTGCTGTTCGGCGCGGTAAACGAGATCCAGGAAAACGTGGAAAATCACTGATACGAGCTGGACACGGGGGAAGTATTATGAGATACGCCTACTTCCTTCCAGGATAATCCATGCCCTCTAGGATTGTATCGGGCTCGGGTGCCACAAAGTGAAGCGAAGAAGGAATAAACGGAGAGAGGAGAAAAAAGAGGGTGGTGCGAACACCGCGAAACCAGTTCGCAGAATGAACGTCGAAGGAAGCTCTTCTCACGCTACTGGACATATCGTTGGTCCCTAGTCGTAGATAGTAATCGTAATTACACAACCACGGACGCGGTTGATCCCAGGCATAAAACCTGGCCGTCCCTCTTCGTTTCATTCAGTCGTCCTCTTGTTTCTCTTGCTCATCCTTCGCTTTCTCCCTTGTTCCACATGGTCGCGAGATACTTCCTTCTCCTCTGCTTTCATTCACGCGTCGATCCCCTCACCCCTTCCTGTGTATTTTCATTTTTGTCTGCTTTATCTCCCTTTTTCTTCTTTCTTAAAGGGTAGCGTTTCGTTTTGCTTTTCGCTCTTTTCTTGGATAAAATAAGCGTGCTTGCGTGTCCTCGCAAACGCGGCACGATTTCTTCCGCGGGCGCACGTCGCAGTAATCAGTTATACTCCGCATTATTTATTTATTTATTTAATATTCATTGCGATCTCTCGTAACACACACGGGTTCGTCTTCCAAGAAAAAAAGTTACGGATTCAGAAAACTGATCTATCGTGCTTGAACCTCTGCTACTTCGAATTCGATAAAGCACTTCTATGCTGGACGCAAAACTGCAAACGAGTTCCGAATACATACGTCAATTATTAAATCCAACTGGTTAACACGTCTTCCCTTGCGACCAGTAAGTAATACGTAAGTTTCACTAAGAAAATTACCGAGGCCCGTATCGAGATCACCTGAAATCGCCGGTTCATCTCGAAGTGTTCGCGTCGTAGGAGAGGCAACGGCAACCGACGATCAGGCTGGCGTAAAAATATTGAACACGAGCATCCTCCAGGCGAAAGCGACGGGGATCGAGTTCCCGATCTCTGATTGCTACAGTTTGGCTTCAACGTGTACCCGTTCTTGCCACGTTCATCGAGTGTACTTCGTCTTTTGTCGGGGTGAGCTCCGGCGCACCCCGTTCGCCGTGCCCGTAGACTAATGATTCCGTCTGAGTGGGAAATTGACCACTAGGGCGCTGAAAACCTTCGGCCGCTGGCCAAGAGTGAACAGCAACGAGCTTTGGCCCATTGTCCCGCTGGCCTTTAGTGGCTTTCAGTTTTTTAACAGCGCTTTACGCGAAATCCCGAGAAAGCATCTTCCGGTGACGCCGAACGGGGGCCCGCTTGAAACGGGAACGTTCACCCTTTCGCTGCTGTGACGGTAACTATAGTTACCTGCTGGACGATTCCCGAACAGGCAAAACAATTGGGAATTACAGTGAGCGTTGAAAACAAGGTTGAACGGAGCGAATAATTGTTAATATTTTTCTCGAGGATCCTGTTTGATGTGGGGTTGATTATTGTGGTTTATCATTGGCGGGTTTGTTGCTGGCTACGCGTGATCAGTTAGAGTTGATTATTGGTAATGCAGAAAGAGAAATTGCAGCCATTCGTCAATAGAGCTTGCCGTACAAGAGGTGTGGTTGTATTCGTAAGAGATCGTTGGGTTGTAGGGATTTGCCTCTTTCAGGATAATTTTTTAAACCGTGACTATTGCAGTTTGTGACCTGTGCGCAATTTGGAGATATCTCTGTACCATGGTCACTGTACTACACTTTCTTTCGATACAGTACTAATATTGTACGAAACTACCATTGCGAGATAGTATATTTTTTGTTAACTAGTCTTCCCATCAACTGTTCAAAATAAGTACCGAGGAAAATAACTCGCAACGCGTACAAATTGTCTAGATTCATCGTTGTTTACTTTCCCTATTGTTTCGTTCCGAGCGCTGTGCTACTCTCCACGACAAGTAAGTACGATGCCGTTGGAAAAATCGCGTAATTTATACGATCGCGCGACTCGGAAGCGGGACACGACATTAGGTACCCCGAAACCGTGGTCCATCGCGAGAAATCATATTTATTGTGACAACGTTCGTATTGTTATCGAACAGGCCATCCATTACACCTGGCGGGGATATGATTAATGGCCGGCGCGAAGATAAAATGTGGGTAATTGGGGTCCTAAGTTCAGCGCACGGCACGGTGATGAATAGTAGAATTCAGTATAATTTATAGTCGGCTAACACCGTGTCCGCACAATGCCCACGACCGTGAAATAATGGGCAAGATCTAGCCCCGTAGTGGATGGAGCACGATTCCCAGGAAAAATCCGTCGGATCGGCTTGTTTTAAATACAGATTGGCCTTCGTAACAAATGACGACCAGCCGGCACGTGAAACATAAACAAGTCGTAAATCAAGCGATCTCCGTGAGCCGCGTGTTAGCCGCTCCACCTTTTTCGTCTCGCGAATCTGATGGCGATACGGCGGAGCACTTCGACTACGAGAAGCTGGAAGTGCATAGCGCACTTTTCCGTGGCGCGCGCCATTAATCCTTGCGGACCTTTCGTGATTCGCGAAAGGGGAAATTCACGGATAGATAGTATCGAATTCGCGATTGCAAGGTAGTGTCACGATTTTTAATACGATTGCGAGGGTAAACTTTTCATCGATTTATTATACGTCAAGCAACGATGGCGCGGAATCGCGTCGCAGATTCGTGAATTGAACAGCCGCGGAAAGTAGAGAGCCGACGAGCCGACGAGGCGTCGAACACCTGAAGAAGAGAGCACGGCCGAGGAGGACACGTCTGCCGAACGACCCTACACGCATACGTACGCGCGTCGTTAGAGAGTAGGGCTGTCAAGGTGCGCAGGTGGCCACGCTGGACGTGGATAGATGGACCATGGCGTGGGCAGCAACGAGCGTAGCCCCTGGAGGCAGTCGGCCAGTCTCCCCTTGCACGACCGCCTCGTGTTCCTGTTCCTCGCCTTTTCCACCGGCTGCTCCGACTACCATGCCTCTGACCGCCTTCTACTGGTTGGAGAACTCGAAAAGGCCACTCCACTTCGGTCCAAGCCCCGGAAGACTCACTCCCGGCACACGTCACTCACTTACTTACTCGGGTCACTTGCGCTCCTCGCTCGCTTTATTGCATACATCGTTGCTCTCTTCCCCCTTGGAGCAGGCGGTCGACTAACTGGTGGATTCCAATCACCTGCACGAACGCCACGCACACAGGACGCCACGGTAACAAAGCAACGAGAGCACCGAGACGGAGAGGAAAAATATATCGAGGGAGAACGCGCCGTGTCCCGATGTCTGACGTGGATTGCGCCGGCAGTAATCATCGGTTAGGATCGTGTGTCAGCCCGGCGACGATGCTGGGACGTTGCTTCCCAGATTGGTCGTTTGTAGGTGAAGCGCGTTCTTGAAAATTCGCCGAGGTGTACGTGGGGGCTTTGCTTACGGGATCTTCCCGGCGATTTTGTAATTCTTTCCGTTCTATCGCTGCTACTTTGTGGGACATTCGTCTTTCTGCACCCTTGCGGGGAAATTACTGAATTGTTCCATTGATATTGTACTTCTTGGAATAGCGTATTGTTATTTTCCCGTTTCACCTTCGGCGTCAAACCTCGTCGCATCAGTCGCGATACGCAATAAACGCGACGTCACAAAGGGCGATTGAAAAAAATGATCCCTCAACCCCCCCGGAAGGTAGCATTTGCGCGGGGCTAATTAAGCCAGACAACGCAACGATCAGCCTAGAGCGACGCCGATGAGTCAAGAAGTTTAACGGAGGCTTTCCTTTCCCTCTAGCCACCCTTATGTACCCTCAACCCCTTTAACTCCACTACGACTTTCTCTATGGGCGCGTACGAACATCAGCCACCGCGACAAAGAAGGAGAGGCTGACAAACAGACAAACCGAGCGAGGCGGGCGAAATGTAGAGGCAAGGAAGTGCATGCAGACAAGTACGCCAGTCAGCCAGCCAAGCCAGGCCAAGCCGAGCCAAGCCAAGCCGAGCCGAGCCAAGCCGAGCCAAGCCAGCTAGGACATATATCAGGAACATCCACGGGAGTAGGAACGGGAGAGGAGGTGGTGCAGGGGTCCAGCCGCGCTTGAAACAGGGTAGAAACAATGAAGATTTGAAGGGTTGACTCGGGCGGGGGGATCAAAGGTTGAACGAAGGGGTGCACGGTTTCAACAGCCCCACTGAGTGGCTATTAGGCACCCCCAAGCCAAGCAAGAGCAATTTGCTATAATCATTACCATTCAGGATCTCCGAGCCGAGAGGGTCCGTTTCTCCGTGCGTCTCGTGCCCTCCTTGACGAAGAACACCCGTGTGCTGTTGTAACGCTGCCGTCCTCAATGCCCGAGTAATATCTGGCCAGCGCAGCGCAACGCAGCGCAGCGCTGCTTTCCCGCGGGAAACGCGCTGGCATCGCTTCGTTGAAAAGATGCAGATTCGAGTGAAGTTCTCGATAAATGATTGATCTGATGGGGTAGAAATGTTGGTTGTGCGTCATTTTCGAAAATTAAAGAGAAAGACGTCGATATAAAATTCCTGTTGTACGTTGTGGTCTGCAACGTGGTCGACTTTGCTCAATCGAGGGCGAGTAAAGAATAGTATTAAAGGGTCTAATTTTCCAAGTACTCGATAATCGATAAATACTTTTTACTATTTTAAATCGATATATTTGATATCCTATTTATCAAAGCCAATTCTTGTTATCCTTATACGCTGCAAAATTTAATCCCAGCAAAAAATCCACGCTCTCTCATCGCGCATTTATCGTCTACAAATTTGATTTCATATTGACAGTACGGTGTATCCGATTCCCTCGTTAATTTGCGAAAGAAAATACATTGTACCATGGAAAAACACACGAACCATCCTTACCAAAAGAAATTTATTCATCCACCGTGCAAACGATCGACTTACGTCGTTCAAGTAAGAAGAAGCTGCGTAGTAGCGTATCGGAACCGAGTTCACGGTTGAAGAAAATGAAAGGGTAGAGAAGGAAGCGTGAGAAAGCGGAGAAGAGGCAGATAAAGAGAGGGTGGTGGTGGTGGTGGTGGCGGTGCGTACGGTAAAAGAGTCGAACGGCGGCGCGAAGTGGGGAGGAAGGGATGCATGAATGTGCTAGCAAGAACAATTGATGAAAAACGGTGCGAGAGTGGTTGGGTTTCTTGGAAAGTCTCTCTGAGAGAGGCACGCTGCGAAATGAAGGGAGGCAGGTGCATCGCGGGTGCAGCTGGGAGGCTGCATGCAGCCTCGTTGCAAGTTACTCTGACGTCCCCTTCTCCTCTTCTTGTGCCTCTCCCCTCCTTCGCTGCTCCTCCTCACCTTGATCCGTACCCCCGTTTCGTACTGGGGGCAAAATGCCGAGACAAAGCGGCTATGGGGAAAATATTGCACCATCGGTATACAAACGCCCGATTTCTTCTTTTTCCTCTCCGAGGTAGTCGGGGTGAAATTAAGGGGATCGTTGCTGGTACGATGGAAGGAATGTTTTTTGATTGCTGCCACCGCACGATTGGTCGTCCGGAGATTTCGTCAATTTTTCACCGCGCTGAAACTGGTTTCGCCGCGGACTGCGATCTTTTCTCTTTGGAACGATTTCGAAGGCAGAGGTGCGTACCTTCGGCGAATTTTCTGCCACCGGGACGCGGCGAAGGGTGGTGCGAATCGGTGGCCGCGTTTCGATTCCCGGTACGTAACAGATACAAGGTCCCTTCGGTAGTCACATTTGGGCGATTGCTCGTGCACCGTTACCGACTTAACGTCAAGTAACTTGGCCGAGATTAGGAAAAGGTCAAGACGATATTTCACTGGACTCTTTGGAACGCGCCGATGAATTATACCGGCACTTATGCAATTACCCTGCCGTTGTAGTTCCCGACGTACATACAAATGCGCAAAAGGAAAAAGTTTGCAATGAAGGGCACCGATCTCAATCCTTCCAACTGCCAAATAAACGACAACCGATCGGCGAAGCATGCCATCGTGGTACAACCCCCTGCCCACCCCAATGGCCATCGATGCGCCGTCCCGCCGGAGCAAAACGAATGGAAGCATCAAAGCAGCAAGGACAAAAACGAACAGCTCTTTCGAACGTTTCCAAGACGAGCCGGGGCAAGACAGCTTAGTCCAACAGGAAGAAATGGACAACGTCGTCGAAGGGTTCGCGATTCAACCGTGGACAGACAGATAGACAGAGAAAGATGAGATCAAGGTGGACGTGACAGGCGGGGTAGAGGGATGGGAGGGAGGATGTTGAAGAACGAATCGGTAGATCGGCGGGGCAGGTTACACGTGGACGCGAGATCGGCGTGCTCTGAGGGGAAGCAATCAGGGCCTGGTTGGCTACCTGGCTACCAGCCACGGTTATAAAACACAGTCGAGCCGGGGACGTTTATCGCCGCCCTAAAGGTGAATTCACTCGGTGACGTCGCGACCGGACCCCGAGAGCTCGCGCAGAGTCTAGACTGCTGGCAGACGTGGCAAAACGACGATATACAACACGCTCAGGCCCAAGCGTGCTCTCTCTGCTGGCCGTACCGTGATTGGCTGCCCTTACACGAACAACCAGATACCTTGCTACCAGCGGACTCATCACGGCCAGAGATGCTGTCGGGGTAGGGGGCAGCGCAGACAGATAGTCTTTATTATCGTGCGTACGCGAACGTTTTGGACGCGTAGGGTAACGCTGTCGCGGATGGGATTATGCAATATGCGATTGACTATCGTTCTCTGATAACGTTGTTGACAAGAGTATTTAGTCGCGTTGATTTGGATTTCCCTTTTCTTTTTCAATCGAAGGTCTGTTTAAGGGGTTATTGACTATTTGGGCGAGGAGAGGGCAATCCACGAAGGATTCGATAAGGTTTCTTCTTTCTCGCGGAAAGCGGAAATGTGTAAGAATTTACGTTGACGGGCGAGTATTTGCTTTCAATTAAGGAGCCTTAATTTGCAGTCTTACGTGAACAAGAGATGGAAACAAAACGTAGATGAGTAACATAACTATTCGTTCGTTGAATCGTCAATTCTAGAACGCTGCCGTGTTTCCTACAAATCAAACATTAATCCCTCCGACGAACCGAGACGCCAATCATTCCCTAGACGAGTAAAACAATAATAATATAGAGAGCCTACTAAAGCTAAAGGAAGTTTATGAAAGTTCTAAGGCTAACAAACGCGTATCTCTACAATCTAATACCTCTGTTTATGACATAACCGCATGGCTCTGAGCTCAGGCCGTTCCATAAATCCGCGATAGAAGTGACCGCGATACCATCGGCGCAGTAAACGAAACATTTTCTCCCCGAACAAAGTCGCACAGCGGTCGATTTTATCGTGGCCCCGCAACCCGTGGCGTATTATGCAAATTCTGTGTGCAACAAAATGCAATAATGCTCCTTCAAGAGTGCCCTTGACTTACATCAGATGCCAAGATGAGTACGCGGGGCTAATAGAAAGGGAGGTAGGAGCGAGGAGCATTGATTTTAAGCTAACGTGACGTTGGATCTGATACGTGAAATTACGAAGGCTGGCTCACATGCATAATGCATACCGTACAAAGAGGAGAGGAAAGAAGTGGCGCAACAACGGCGGGCGAAAACTTGAGAAGAGGATCAAGAAGAAGAAGAAGGAGAAGAGGAAGAAGACAAGTAAGAAGGAGTAGAGAGAAGAAAAATAGCAGTGAAGGCTGAGTTTCTTCGATACTTCCCCGTTTAGCCTGCCTTCATTCTGCCCTGTTCTTTTGTTCGCTTTCGTCTTCTTGTTTCTCCAAATTTATTGGACGACCAATCATTGCCTCCTCTTTGCACAGCCACGGAAACGTTCCGCTTGCCGTGCCCTCCTACTCTCGTATTCGCGGAGACGGTTACATGTAAATGAGGAGCAGTGCTCGTAGCGAAGGTCCAGGTGGAGAGCAAGACCGAGTGGCCGCTTCGAGGGCATGTTTAAGACCCGCGGATCACAGCCCCCGGACGAGGTATCAAATATAATATTAATCGTTGTATGAAACTTCCATGGGGTGTGTCAACGGGCTCGAGGTAGAATTTCATTGAATCTAGAGTGTTTGTCGTTTGCTTGCGAAGTTAAAGAAGGTGAAAGTAAGGATGGAACGCTCTCTGGTTTACGATTCTCGAAAATGTTTATCGCCGAAGTGGTTGGAGTTCATTCGCGATTAAATTATGCGCAACGACGGATGAAATGATTTGCGCGATAGTGATATTTACTTCCGCGCATTCCTTCGATAAGGGGACGAAAATTTGAAAGTAGCTGATAGTAATAATTTTACCGATGCATCGGTAAATTCAGCATTCAGACATCTACAAACTTCGATATATCAAGTTTCGAAAACAATTTTTTGTATAAAAAATTAAGTTATTTCGTAATAAAATAATGCTAAAATTTATTTTTAATTTCATAACATTGTAGCTGACGTTAAGACGATTTCAACGATACATTATGGTCTTGAGCCTATAAACAACGCTACAATATTTTTGTCCGGTTTTTCGGGGCAAATAGACCACTGTGCGATGCCCAAATACAGACGCAAGCATTGGACAAGCATGACCGACGTGATAAGAAGGAGGACGATTATTAAGTCTCGAAAAGTCCCCTTTTCAGCGAAGGAAGCAGAACGATCGTGCGTGTAACGTTTTCTCAGCGTTAACGCACGTGCAACCGCGATATTAACCCGGCGGTCTCTTAACTCTAATATCATATTCTTAACACGATGTAGAATATTGCGTCCCCTTCGCGAGGCGAGCACGGTGAAAAATTAAAACGGCATTCCGTGCCTTATAAAGAGTTCTGTTGTCTCGTTACGCGGGATGCACGAGAACGTGCATCGCGGATGCTGTTGGTGCACGTGTGCAACGTAAATCTCTTAACCTTACTGATGCGACCGTGTGCAGAGGGAAGAGAGGAGGGCACCGTGCAGACATAAACTCAGGAATGGGAACAAACACCGTCGGACAGCGTACGTTTCAGAGACAGCGAGCGTTACTTCCAACGTTATTGGGTCCGGTCAGAAAATATCGACAGTCGAAATGGCAGCGCGGGGAAAGTTTCTCTTATGTTCTGTAATATTCGAAGAAGTTACATCTAGGCGTGGTGGATTAAAAGTTTTAAGCGATATAGAGGGGTGGAAATTATGGTCTCTATTTTATTTGCTCACTTTCGAGTTTGTTTCAATCGTCTGGAGCGATATTTCGAGATACGGATGTAGGTCTGTCTTAAAGAAGTATAAATATTAGCGCGATTTTATTGCTTTATTATCATGAACAGCTGTTACTTGCTTTCCTACGATTTCGTTGCTTTTCCCTTTATCGCTGGTAGAAGATTTGTGGTCGACAATTTTTGTGATTTTTTGGAATTTGCGGTAACAGGATTGTGCAACGGGGATATATATTTATTTGACTTTATTTTTTAAATATTCTCCAAACCTCTATCTCCTGGAAAATGAAATTACAAGAAAACGAATGACCCAGGCCACCGTTTGACCTGGTACAAAAGCGGCCGTAAGAATTAATAAACTAATTCGACGTGAGAGGGAGATTTCTCGCTGCAGGTTTAAAGAAACAAACGGCAGAGCAATTTGGCGGCACGGTAACTGGTTAAAAATATGCAAGCAACTCCGATTTTGCATAGCTTACGCAATCATTTACATCGGGCGTAGTCAATTCTGACGTGGCGAATATACGATTACGTGAAATTGTTTTTGCGAAATGCGTCGATAAACAGATTGAAAAAAACTGAAAAACGATAGAAGTATCAACGGTGGAATAACAAAGATAAGAGAACGTAACAACTTCGTTCCACGGTTTCCAGTTTCGCGCATCAGGATAATAAACATTAGCGCGAAGATGAAAAAAATTAATTAAACTTAAATAAAGGTAAATGCGAAATGCAGCAACCTGTTATTCAGTTATTTGTTATACATAAATTAGATATATAGAAGGAACAGAAAAAATGAGTACTCCGCTAAAAATGTATAAAGTACAGAACCCACTTCTCCAAGCACTCTCCTCAACAATCAAATTCCACCTAACAATAATTCCACAGTGTTCATTATCGCCAAGTAAAAGCTACAAACAGCAACAAATAATAATGCTCCGCCAATAAAATTTTACGCTTTCATCACAACCAGGGAGAAATTCCTTACTTTCTTATTCAACCCCCAATTTCCTCCGCGTCAATCGCGAAACGCGCAAAATATCACCGCACGGAATAACACGTCCCCCATAAAACGTTCCCCCCATAGAACGGTAGAAAAGTCTTGCTAAATTGTCGGAGGAGTTCAATAAACAGAAAGAAAAACAAAATGAAAAGTATGAGCGAGTTAATTTCGTTTCGCACGTCAGACAGCCTTCTCGCGACTACGATTCATTTCGTTTCGTCGCAACGGCGAGTGGGAGTTCCGGCAAAGAAGAAAAAAAGATAGGGTGGAGAGAAAAGCGAGGGGAAAAGAGGAAAGTGTCGAATACAGTTATTCGATTTGGTACCGGGCTCCAACGTAACTCGCATATGGCTAGCCACAGTCCCCTCGGGTATCGTGTAATTGCGCAACGCTATTGCCGGCACGGTAGCATAATGTTCGCCCGGGGCTGCTCACGAGTCTCGGCACAGATTTGCCGATTATTCGCCGACAATTCCGCGCGCAGAGAACACCGGCCGTGTACTTGCATAAGTATATACCGGCGGGCGCATGTACTCGCCGTTGAGCTGTTGTCGAAGGCAATCGAACGCGCCAAAATACGACTCGATCCGACAAGTTGCCGAACCCATTCGACACGCGTTGAATTAAAATTGATTCCTCGGTTGGTCCCCTCTTGCACAGCGCGATCGGTTGATTCCTTGTCGGTGCTCCATCGCGTAGTTCGCTCGGCTTTCGATCTTTCCTTCAATTGCGGGATTTCTATTTGATTGTCGAAACGTTGTTGCCAGGATTCGATTTGCTTTTAATCATGAATAATGTTCCAATAAAGAACACAATTGCACGATAACCACATAACACTTCCATCTGAATTCAATACCAACATCTCTAACATCCGCATTAAGACCTCCTAATAATTCGCACGAACGCGTCCTAACCATTAAACGTATGCAAAAAAGGAGTGTACACCCTCGTAGAGCACCCTCAACCCCTCCACTGACCCCGCTTTGCCGCTCGTACGAACCATTTGAATGCAACGATTTTTAACTAAACTGAAAGTAATCCTCGTGAGGACCGTGGGCTGTGAGCCTGAAACGAGATATCGTTGTATTCAATCCGCGGCAAATACCACGGCTTTTCCCCTCGTGTTAAAGACATTCGAAGGGCATCAAAATGCATCGGGTGCAATTGCTCGACGCGAGTGCACCGTTGCCGGTCTCCGGCAACAAAAGTAAAGCGGAGATCGACGAGGAGGAGAAACAACGCAGTGGAGAGAAAAAGAGGGGAGAGAGAGAGAGTGAGAGAGAAAAAGGTGCAGCTGCAGCATGCACGCGTTCCTTTAGGAGTTCGTGCAACGGCAATAAAGTCTAGGAAGTTGCCTAGGCCGGCGAGTCGAACGTTCATAGCGACTGTTTCCGGTGCACACGGTTCCTCCTCTCTTCCGGGCCGACATCGTGAGAGCCTGTGCTGTATTCCAAATTCATTGCGATCTGAAGACTGTCTTCGTAATGATTGATACGATTTCGGACGAGTCATGTAATAGTTATTGTAGCAGGTCGTACCATCTCGCAATTTCATTTGTTTTGTGTTAATTTTTACGTTGCTAGCTTTCTGTATTTGGATAAGGAAGCTGAGATTGCAGTTAACCTGTTAGCTGGGTAATTGCCAATATTCTTGCACGCACTAATTCCAGTTCCATTAATCTTCAACTTTTTCATTGAGAGAAACATCTGATACAAACGACAAGTAATTCGTTATACTTTGTTTATTTTTATTACGATATTCGTAACAAAGATGGTAGAACTAATACTTCACTGTGGTAAAACGATTGCATTCGTTTTCCAAAAAAAGAAATTCCTTGATTCAAATCTCAAAGATGATTCTGTACTCTCTTAATTTTGCAATGGTCTTATATGGATAACAATTTTAGTTTCATTTGTAAAATAAAGGTAAAAGAAATTTAGCGATTGGATGTTGCGCTTTTGAGATTGCATTTTCTGAGGCGCAGAAAACGAAAAGTAAGGAGAAGTTGGATTATAGGGTGATAGTTGATGTGATTGAGCCTCTCACTAGTCTTGAGTGGCCAATTTCTTTCGAGTGTGTAAAGGTATACGCCTCATATGCATATACACTTCGCCCGAGCTGTCCAACTTGCAACAATGTTGCTCCCTTCGAATGATAACAACGTTGAGTAATAATCACTGAATAATGAGACGGCCTCGGGACGTTGAGGCTATTTTTTTCGTGCACAATAATGAACCCTGCAATCCTGCAGAGAAGAACGCCATTGCATTCTTGATGCGAACAAATTACAGCTACCGTGTTAGGGTGAAAGTTCGTTTATTTTTTACTGGAGGGACCATTCATTATTTGTGTTGAAGATTGGCTACAAGAGGAGTGGAGATTTAATATTGTTCAGAGAAAGCACAGCAAGAAAGTACAATCCTATATTACAAACACTAGTGATCATTAGAATTATTCAAATAAAACGAAACAAAAATTATTATTACTATTATTTCTTGTATTATTAATAAGGAAATATCGGTCGATTTCTTTTTGGTTACAAGTGACCAATATCGATGCCGGGAATTTCGTTTTGGTTACCTGAGATCTAAAATTTTAGCTTCGCGTATCTAGTAGTTTCTAAGATATTGATAAAAAGACTTTCGGTGCTATACTATACATTGAAAGCTGCGTATACAGTTTCATAATGATACTTCAGCTAGAGCCCACCTATAATAATTATCGTTGCTGGTAAGTAATAACCGAGTGGGAAGGCAAACAGGAAAACATCTGAGTTGCCACGAATTCGAGTTCTTTACACGTTTGGAATTTTTTTTCGAACGAACCATGATCGTATTATAACTAATTGTAAATAGTGTTCGCAGGGTAGGTAATAATTGCATGGCGCGCGAGATCGTAATATATATTGGACGCTGTTAAGTATTAGTTAAGTCGGTTAATTGAATCCTATGATAAACTCGCATAAAAAAAAATATAGTATCAGTACTTCACCTACCTTTTCATACGGTCCGTATGATAATACATATACATATATGAAATAATGCTTGAAATATATACGTGGTAAAAGACAATGCATGCATATGTATAAAAGTTCAAAATATCGCTGAATATGATAGCGTACCGAGTCTGAGCACCACTTTCGAATGCAGTCGACGCGCATTCAATCACAAAATAATAAGAGAACGTCGACAGATTGTAGTCGTGAAAATTTTTGCAAAGCTGTACCTCAGTTGCAGCCCACCCTGTCTATTCAACCATAAATATCCTGTAGGGTAATTAACCCTTTGAGGACTCTAAAACTTCGACGATTTTAATAATCTTAAAAGACAGCGGGCTCCGTGATTCGTCTACCTGTTGGCGGATGCAATCGACAATGCGCGTATATTCCGGTGATGCTCAGTTCGGTACGCGTGCACATCACAAGGTTCCCGACATTTTACATTATAAAGAGAGAAGGGGGTACACAGACCGAATAGAAATTAAACGAGAACGCGAAGGATGCAATTTTTAACGATACCGTGCGTTTTTTGATCCAACAATCCCGATTGCCAGAAATAAATTGCGGAATATGTAAATAATTCAAAAATTTTACTAACTAAATATTCATGATACTTATTAATAATAATGAATAAAAAACGCGCTTGCAGATTGTTTCGAACGTTAATATTCAATACTACTGATTTCGTATGTCGTTTAATTATTTCGCGTATCGAAATTGTTTTTCCGGACGAAATTCCCTTGTGTGTGCGATAATATTGTGAAAATATTTCGACGCTGGATGCGTGTACGAAATGAAAAAAGCTTGTTCATATATGTTAGGACTCACCGTTCGCTGACGTTGACACCTTGTAATGAACACCAAGATGGAGGTCCGATTGTAATCCATGTAGCTTTTGCGTCGAACAGTATCCATGACTAGGTATCCGTTATTAGTTTTCCATTGTTACGTATCCATTATTATGTATCCATGGCACTTTGAACTAATAGCACAAACCAGTCACTCGCGGTACGACTAAAACAATCAGCGGTGAATATGAAACGACACTCGCGTACATAAAGACAAAGGGCTACTACGTAGTACATCATGGCGTCCGGCCTGTACATTCTTGAAAACGGAAAGCCCATTTGACTTTCAGTCGATTACCGTTTTGCATCTATAATTTAAGCTTCCGGGCACGAGAAAACCGTCGCGACAATATTGAATTGAAATCCGAAGTATTCAAAAATGACCAGATTGCGATAAATAGTCACCAAAATCATTACTTTCGTTGTCTCGTTAAAAGAACTTCGATCAACGTCACTTGCCACCAGAGAACTACTTCTTCAACGGCGTCCCTTCTCCTTAATTTTAAAAAGTGCGTTAAAAATCTGATTCGTTCATTGGTCCACCCGCCCAACAATGACCAATCAAAGATTCTCTTCTATTTACCCTATATTTAATCTTCTAATAATATATTTTTATTGTCATTGCAATTCTTAAGATGTATTAACTTTAGCATGTATGAACTTTGTTGTACACATTGTATTTATTTTATAACGAAAAAACTATTTTATTCTTGATTCTTTTTGGCGCGAACTAGACGATGAAAACCAATCAAAGCAAAGTGATCAATCGTATCCAATCAGTGCATACTAATGATGCGCAACACTGTTCCTGTATTCTCATTTTTGACACATTGTTGAGTTGGCCGCCCTGCTCTCCCATTGCGTCTTCAAACGTCTGTTAGCAGAAGGAACATACGAATCGCAAATCATATTCCGAAAACGACTGCATTTCATTGTGCTTTCTTCAAGTTACATTCGTGAATTAAAAATGTTTACGAAGTGTGACAGTAATATAAATCGGGTAGATAGAAATCGTGCAACAGCACTCTGTGTCGTTCATACGCGTAATCGGTGTTTACAAACAAAATTTCTCTCGACGCTCGACGCTGACGTCTACCACATCGAAGACGGTTGTGTTAGTAATATCTGGCTACGCACCTTTCAATGGATAGCACCGTAAGTCTTTTTATCAATATCTAAGAAACTAATAAACACGCGAAACTAAAATTTTGGATCTGGTATAACCAAAACAAAACTCCAGGCATCGACATTGGTCGCTCGTAACCAAAAAAGAATTCCCGCCGTCATCGATGGTTATTCGTAACCAACAAAAATTTTTTCTTCAGTAATGATCATTCGTAACCAAAAAGATTTCTGCCGCCCAATAACAATTGATAATGGTTATAACCAACAAAATTTTAATCATTTATAATCGTTATTCATAACCATAAAAGTTAAAAGTGAAAAGTTTTTGGTCACATCATTTTTTCAAAAATTTCTTGCAGATTGAATGATGAGTTCCTTCCATCAGAATAAAAATCAACTTTTTATCAATAACTTTTAACTACGAAATTTTTTAACTAACTGTTACTTTCTATCTCTGATTGAAATAATTCTGAAAATATAGGTTACTAATATTTTAATAATGTTTAGTAATACTCATTAAATAATGTACATTATACTATTCGTCTGTACAGAAGAATTAGCACCACATGATTGCACGTGGTGCACGTGGTGCAAAAACTAGAGTGTCTAAACAGGTATCACTGCTGCGGTACCTTATATGTGCACACATATCGGGATCCCCGAAAATCAATTTCACCTTGGTGCCTATCGCTTCTTTTTCGAATACCAAAATCGGCGCGAAGCCATTTCGTCTGTCTCTTCTCGTACCGGTGAGTTTTTCCAGTTTCTCGCCGATTGACAGAGACTGGTCGGTTACCATATAGAGTAGGTAGCCAGACGATGGGTAGGCATGAATGGAGCATGGTAGGCATGGTCGGGTTGTGTTGCATCAATGCTCCAAGGCTCTCGATCGGCATCAGAAAATCGCAAGAAACGTAGTCGCAAAAACGCGGCGAGGGAATGCAATAAACACGAGTACGAAATGAATGGGAAATTTTCAGAAGCGGGAAAGATTAATAAAATTAAGAGCCGCGAAAAATGTACCCCGGTGATCGCAAGGCATATTAACTAAAACGAGACCAATCTTGATAAAATGATAAAGTTTCACCACTGAAACAAAAAATTGCTCGCCGTCAGAAATTAAGCAGAACAATATTCCTCAAATAATATCCAATACTCGATCCTTTTAAACTTCCATAACGCCCGTGTAACGTTGAATTCCCATACTCGACCCTAGGTCCCTATCCTTCGAAAATCTTACGCCGTCTCTTAAAAACAATCCGCTAAACTGTCTCCCAGTTGCGCACCATTCTATCGCAATCAGTAGTAATTTTTTATGTAATTACATCCCATCCGATCCAAATTCAGAAGTATCGCAAGCTTTCCTCCTCTAACAAGCGACGAGGAATCTATTCAAGCCCGAAAATGAACTGGTGCGCAGCAAAATTGAACAACCCCGTGAGCAATGATTTCGAGCATCGTTATCCGCCCGCTGCGGCAACATCGAACACCGGTAATACCTTTACCTGTGCCGCGAGAAACTCGTCTGTCACCTACGGTCACCGACGACGATCGCGTCGCTCGCGCTATCTCCTCCTCGGCACCTATCCTTTCGTCCCCATCCCATCTACTCGGCCATCCGTGCGTCCGAGATTCCGTCGGCGAACAGTGAATCATGTTCATTGACTGGATACCGGCCAGACGGACTGGGCCCGACCATATACAGACTAGATTCACTCGCGTCGTAGCGTCGGTCGCGCGCAAGCGAGAAGTCGATGCTCTCTGTGTAGCGCGGCCGGAGAAAAGGAACGATAGAAACAGCGGGAGAGGAAGAGGGAGAAAACTAGAGTGTGGAAGAGAGAAAAAGAGGGAGAGAGAAGAGGCTGGTAGAGCATCCTCTCTATAGACGCTTCCTGTCTCTGCGGCAAGCGATGCCATTTGCTTGGCATAATGGGCCGTCGATCGTCCGGACGCTGCGTTCGTACAGGTGTTCGATCATACGAACCTCTGTTCCCATTTCTTTTTCTCTTTTTTTCTTCTTCTTTTGCTTTCGCTTTAATAAGAACTAAGCACAGCGCCGTCGTTCGTCGGGCTTAATGATACGGAGCGCGGACCAATTAGAGGATCGTGCATTGAAATGACTTTATCGGGACGGTGCTTCGCGTTTTATCGGCGACGAATCTACGTGTGAATATCGATGGACGTTATTATGGACGGTTCACTTGTGGGCAGATGCGTTAGGCGGACTCGGAAGACTCGGGTTATGCCGCAGTGGTTCCTGTAGTCTCGAAAGCGGGTGCACGTTTCGAATGAAATCGAGGCGTGAAAGGGAAACCGACGGTGTACAATTAGAAGCGGCATGATCATTTCGCTGCATTGCACGTGTTACTTTGAAGTTGCAGGCTCGCGTTCTGCGGCATCTTTTTCTTCACGGTTCGTTCATTCTTATTGTTGGTTATTATTCTGATTCGCTGTGGCACCGTTGAGGATTCAAGCAATATATTTATTGCAAGGAAAAGAAAAATACCAATTTGCTTTTTATTGATTAATCTACGATGCTTATTCATATAATACTTAAGCGTACATTTTTACAATAAACCGTACACTTTTGTCTGCTGTTCTGGTAAAGAAGCTTGAAAGAAAATATCAGGGATCAAAGTGTTTGACGATAACCCGGCCGTGCAGCACTTTCTCCTGTTCCTACGAAGCAGGCGATAAAAGAAGTCTGTGCGCGCACGAATTGGCTTCGAAGGCAGGAATAATTGGAGAATCGAAGCCGATAGAGAAGATACAACGTCCTGGAGGATACGATCGCCAGTGTAATTCGAACCTTACGTCCTGCGAGATGCTCGACGCACTGATCGATGCACCACGATATACAGGGTGCGGCGAAATTGTGGCGCGATCCACGCAAGGGTGACTTGTCTCGAATCAGACTGAAATTCTTTTGAAACGAATAATTTTGGAGAACAGTGTCTTCGACGTCGTTCGCCTCACGTGCACCGTATACAGCGATCGAATACATCAGCCCGAATTGATCCATATCAATTTCTATGGTAGCATATTTAATCCTTAACCAAATGTTTCGAAGTTATTTTTCCTGGACAGTACAGTACAATATTCAAGGATTTCTGTTGTCGTTCATATACAACGTTCCCGTTTTATTTCATCAACGCCGTGTCTCGTCAACGATTAGCACAATCAGAGCCCTTCAGCCCGAAGCAAACACTGAATATCCAACATTCTGTGTCACAAAACCGATTCGCCGCGAGTCCTCGGGACCGCGCGGACTAATTACAAAGGAAAAGGCGAAGAAACGCGACCATCGTATAATTAACTACCTGATGCTCATTTTTAAACAGAACGTGTTGGTTCGCGCGAAGGTGCTGCTGAAGCGAGAGAAACGACCTGGATTTCCCACGCAGGTGAGAGGGAGAGAGGGAGAGAAAGAGTTAACTGGCGTTCATTGAAGCGTATCAGAATCGCACGGTGCAAAAGCGGGGATGCACAAAGGAAAGAGATTGCCAGAACGGGGCTAGGCCGCTGCATCCGGTCGCACAGCTGACCTTGACTTGCTCGTTCTATTCTTTGGCGATCGACAGAGCGACCGCCGAACGGCTCAGCTATCTAGATGTTCGCCACCTGCCGCGATTCTATCGAGCCGAATGATCGACCACAACCGCACACGATCTACTGCCCCTCGATGTTACCCCCATTCGTACCCCTTTTATCCCTCGAGGAGGTTGGCGCGCTCGGGCTCCCAGCGTACGCTTCCGTCGCTGACGGAATCGAGCCAATGAATTTTTCACCACGCCGCCCGATAAATCGATACACGTTGCACATTTCGTTGGCGTCACCGTTCCATATCGGTTCGTTTGCTCGCAGAAGCGGCCAGGTTATTTATTGTTCGACTGTGAAACCGACTTGGTAATTGCTTGGTAATTGAGATACAACGACTTCTTCGATTGATTGTTTTTATTTCTCGCCGGCGCACGAGAAATAGTTTCGGGGCGAAGTTAGTTGTCGAGTAGATCCATTTTCCAATCGAATTAAATATATCGTATTCATTGGTACAAGAGTGAGAAAGGGGAATGCGAACGTGTATATCGTAAAGCACGGTGATGATTCGCGCGAAGGGTTCTATTGTATTGAAGGTTCTATTGAGAAGCAGTATGAAATTTCCCAAGTTGGAAAACAAACGGAGTAGGAAAAATGAACGTGCAGAATGTTTACGTTTGCCTTTTATGTTCCCCGTAAAACGTATTACATAATCGAGGGATCTATGAATTAAGAAGAAGAGCGTGTCTAGACGGCAGATCTTAAAAGGAATGTTTTCCTTTACAGTGTGGCGTTCTTCCCCAAGAATGCACGCTGAGAGGGGAGAGGAGAATAAGAAGAGCGGTAGAGGCAGGATCGTATTGAGATTTCTTGAGTTCCTCTATAAAAGACAAATCATCGTGAAAGAAGTTCAGTTTGATTCGTGAGAATTTCATTGCACGGTGCATTAAAATGATGGGTCCGTTCAACTTTGTTTATTTCTCATTGCAACTTTGTGACAACTACGCGTTTCATTCCGCCTTTTATTTATAGGTTCCTTCGAACGCTTTCAAGCTGAAAAAAAACAATTCCGGCGTGCATTCAATCTCCTGCCACGAGGACGTTTCCTGCAGCCGATTTGAAAGACAATCCTTAAATTTTTACGACGATCTGTCCTGAATTAACGTTCCAAACGATTGGTGCATCGCAGTGTACGCAAGCCTTCAACGTTTCTGTAAGAATGGTGAGTATAGTTAATTTTCATTTTGTTTGCAGCACGTAAAGTTCATTGCACGCACATTTATTTAATTGACATAGACATTTTATAGATTTTCTTCGAAGCAGACACTTATCTTTGTAAAAATGAAATTTTTATCATACGATACTCAATTGCCCCTATTGAACATCTATATTTTAAATTAGTAAAATCGCAGTATAATTAGTCCCACGCGAATTCATTTGAACAACAACAAATTATCTCCACCTACAATATTCTACAAATTGTTACGTACACATTTCCCAAAATACCAACGCGACCATCGATCTATCCAATCCGTCTCTCACTCGTCAACCTCTCGATCCACCTCAGCATCACATTCCCCGTAACTTCCCCGAGAGAGCCACCCCTTGAACCAACCTACCGCAATTCACTCGGCATCCCCGTGTCCTTCTTGGCCATGGATCTTAACGGTAGCAAGCACGGTTGGAAAAAGGAAACGGCGAAAGGAAGGAAGGACGGAAGGAAGGAAGGATGCGAGGAAGGGTGCAAGGAAGGGTGCAGGTACCATGGGTGGGGGTTCTGGTTGTACCGTTTGAAGGGGATGCGCTGCAAGAAGCGCGTGGTAGGTTCGGCTGCAAAGGTATCGTCACGTGGCCAAGGGGGCGGTACCGTTTTCTCGAGGCCGCCCGGTATAAAAGAGAGACGTAGCACCGGTGCATCTACCAATTACTATTGCACTTTGCCACGGGGACGGAGGCAAGGTCGCCGGTGTACGACACTCTTTCGACTCGACTCGTCGTCCGTTGTCGTGCGCGTGTCACGCTGTCCGTTCTACATTCGTATACCTTTCTTTTCTTCTTTCTTTTGATTTCTTCTTCGCTGACCTCTTTGTACCACACTCTTCATGGACTACCGTCCACCGTCGTCGCGCCCGTTTCCATCGTTCGAAGCGTGCGTTCCGTCCGCGCCCGTCGACGTACGCCACATCGAAACGGCCGACACGACACGGTGACGGTGATTGTCGTTGTACGTTTGTACATGCGCCGAAAGAACACGATTTTGGAGATACCGCGTCCCGTCTGCCTCGTAAAGCTCACCTCCTCGTACTTACGCAACGGCGCTCGCCGATTTAAGGGTGCTCGGTAAGCGTTAATCCTTTGCTAGGAAGGGCGGCACAACCACGGGGTGGTACGATCCTCTGTTACTCGGGTCTCTGTGTTGCGTTTCTCGTTTGTCGCTGTTACGCGACGGATAGGTCGGTTGGTTTTCACCCGTTTTCCTCGACGGACGAATAAATGGACATTTGTTTTATCGCTTTCGTGAATTGCTTTTGGAGTTGCCGTTTGGAGACGCTGGGCGATACGCGTTGCCGATGTGATTGTATGTTCTTGATGGGGGGAAAGTTGCACGACGTTAGTGAAATTAGGTAGAGCTATTGTATGCAGCTTGTAGTCTGTAGTGGATTAGATGCAAGGGGAAAATATGTATAATAGTGAAGTACTTTCCTTGTCATACTTCTTCACACGATCCTGGCTATGTTTCGCTTCGTTCTTTTACCTAGAAATTTGCAACTGTTATCACGCTGTATTTGCTTGCGGCTCTGTCAATATCACAATCTGATCTGCTAAATGTATTTGAACATTTTTATTTTATTACTCAATTCTCTTTGATCACCTTACGTTTCTAAGCTAGCATATTTCCCTTACTTCAAGTCGCACAAAAGCATGCTGTTACGTTGTTTAACGAAGTGAATAATCATAGCTTAACCAATGACCGTTCTGTGCGCGTGTCCTTCCCTTCTTTCAATGTATCGATCTCCCGATAAGTATTCCTTGAAAACGGTGCCAAATAAAATTTCTTATACCGCTGAAATTCATCCTCCACGTCTTTACACAATGGCTCGTTCAACGGCCAAATAAAATAAGATAAAACAGACCAACATATAACACCATACTCTCGACATTAAACCTTCGAAGCTGTGACTCGATTAAGTGCATCGACGAGTAGCCGAGCAGACAAGGCCGGTAATAAAAAAATAAATAAATAAACTCCACCTGAAGCACAAAGGAATCCTGGAGAAAAGTTGCAACCCCTACGATTTCTGCTGACACCCGAGTGTTTGATCGTGAAATCGACGTGAACGGGACAGTCGATGAAACTCGACTGGCAGAAGCTCGTCGGGGAACGAACGAGCCGGGAGCGAAAACTTCTTACGGATTGCGCGCAATTTTTCAGCGGCGTCGGTACCCTATTTCGCAGGCTACAGAGTTTCACGGTGGAAATAATAATGGCCATCATTAAACCGTTACACCGGGCGAAGAAGCGAGAAAACGGAATGGAGCCATTGAGTGCGACGAGCAAACCTACGAACAAAAATAAGAAAGACCCAAAAAGAAATGAAGAAGCAAGACCGAAACGAGTAAAAGAAGAAACGCAATTTTGACAGCGATTCCATTGTTTCCTTCCTGCCATTAGTTTCGTTCGGGAGAAACGCGACACGAACTACAAAGTGGAGGCGAAATGGCAGCAGTACGTACAGTGAAAAACATTCGCCTATAATAAATTTCGTTCTTCCCGGTACATTAAGACGCGTACAGTTTGTGAAATGTTGCTGCAAAATTGAAAACGGACGTAACACGTATCCATTCGGACGTATCGATTTCGAAATTATTAGAAACTATAAGAGAATGACAAATCTTTTTTATTGGCGTTTATTTTCGTCTTCTCTGTCCTCGCAATTAATAAGATATCCTCAACTACTTTCGCCACGAGTGACGTATGTTACACCCCGATTCTTCCAAAGAACCAACAAGAAGTTCACGATGGGGCAAATATAGCGATGCAGTGCACGTCTGATTTCGTTAAAAATTGTCTTCCAACTTAAAGATGAATTCGACGTTATTCATTTCCTGCCCTCGATTTATATATTTACTGCGCGCCGCAGAAAGAATTCGAAAAATTCGTCATCGAAGGAACGAGAGTTAACGACCCCCGACGGGAACAAAGAAGAAACTCTCAGCGACTTTTCGTTTTCTTTCCCCTCCCCGCCGTGCATGGGCGTGGGGGGGCTTACACAATTTATGCATCCGAAACAAACAGAAACGCGGCTGTACTATAAATATCGCGAAACGGGCAAAAAATATCTGGACGCGCGATGGGACCGTTCCTCCGTTTGTCGGACTGCCAGAATCGAACCTCCCCCGGGCTGCGCGCTTTCCCCGTGCCTCGAGAAACGAATACCGGAAGTAAAGCAGAAGAGGGTCCGGCGGACCGCGAGGCACGCCAGTCGATGTGCTCCGACAGAGGGGCGCGTCGCGTTCGCTAAAAAAAAAGAGAAGAAGACGAAGAAAACCACCCGAACAAGCAGAAAAATGAAAAAGCTGCGGCGCAATCGGGGGCCGCGAAAGAAGCAGACGGACAGTGGGGGAGGAAGAAGATAAGCGAGACGAATAGAAAGATAATGAAAATACGCGGACGGGACGGGGATGAGAAGAAGGAAGAGATCGAAAGGGGCAGGAGAAGGAAAGCGTAGGAGGAGCGACGAAAAGAGAGCGGAAAAGAACGTTTGGAGTAAGGAAGGACAGAAGGAAGACAGCTCGGGTGGCCGGTGAAGGGCAAGAGGTTGCAAGAAGCACGAGGAGAAGGAGAAAAGAAGGAAGAAGAGTAGGAGTAGCAGGAGAAGGAGTAGTAGAAGGTGGAGTAGAAGGAGGAGGTTGCCCGTGGAGAAGGAGACGAGCATGCAGGCATGCATGCATGCATGAGACAGGCAGGGCATAGAGGCATAGAGGCATACAGGCAGATAGGCGAGCCGCTGCCGCAGCCGCAGCCGCGATCACGCGCTCCAAGAAGGGAAGTGGGGACAACATAACAGCGCGGCCGCGTGTGCAGACCGCTTTTGCAGAGCTTCGCTCGACACACGGGGAAACGTTCCGCCTTGTACTGCTGCTGCTGCTGGCTGGCTGCTGCTGCTGGCTGGCTGCTGCTGCTAGCTGCTGCTGCTGCTGCTGCTGCCGCTGCTGCCTGCCGACTGTCGACTACTACTCTCAGTCTGCCGGGCGGCCTCGTGCGCGCTTGGTTTCCATCCGACGAATCCGCGCGCCACGAAACTACCCGCGCTCGTTCTCGAGGCGGAACGGTTCGAGCGAGCGATTACGAACGAACAAGCTAGACGAGCGGGTGAACGAGCGAGCGAGTGACCGAACGAACGAGTCAGCCGTCGTCGTTGCTCCGCCGTCGAAAGCATCGGCTCGGTAATCGAGCGGCGCTCGTCACTCCTCGCCGGACGATCGACGAGGATCCGTGAGTGAGGCAGGTCGAGGAGCCGGCTCGTCCGCCGTGCGAATCGTAGACGCGAGCCCCGAGGAGCTGACGATCGTGTTACGCGCCCTGCTCGGTCTTACCGTGTCTTAACGCTTATCGTGTCCACGTGTCCGCGTGAACGAGTAATCACGACGGTCGGGGAAAAAAGGGACGAGGAACTGTTCGAATTGCGGGTAGGGGGAGATTAATTATGCTGGTATTGCGTGGTTGGTGGTGTTAGGTGTGGTAACGTGTGTCGCTCGATCATGGGACGATTTTCGTTTCGGAGACGGAAGACGCGTGGCTGTTGAGAAAAAAAAGAAAAGAAAAGGAGAGAGGTTTGAGAAAGTAACAGCTTCGGTTGGTGCACGGTGACAGAGGACAGGACACAGAGTGCTCTGGCCTGGGTACCGCTCGCTGGAACGAAACGGAACGGAAACACGTCGCTCTTCTACAGGTGTTTCGAATCGATTCCTCCGCTTCGACCAGACGCCCTCCCTTACCCCTTCCCCTGACTATTTCGCCGTGCTTCTGCCTCGTGGATGGTGTGATGTTCAGTGAGTTTCCTTCGCCGGACACGTGATCCGTTGGCCTGGACGGGCCCTGTCTCTCGCTCGTCGCATGCCTGTTTCGGCGACGCAGTTTCTCCCGGGACTCGCGTTCACCGGACGTGAAATTTCACCGGCAACCGATTCGACGCGCCTCGTTAATATCCAACCGAGAACGGGAGAGGACGATCGCTCCTTCGTTCGCCAGTGTTAGATTTCAACTGACAGTGATATCGTTCGTCTCGCGCGGCCGTTTACGAGTCGCGATCAGGGGGAAACAGATCCATCGGTGAGTTTCGTTTTAAACGGCCCCGATCTAGACGCGTGCAAATACATTTCGATGATCACTGACGTAGCTCGGACGGTAAGGTGAGTCGCGGTGGCGGTCGCGTGAGTCTTTCCTCGCGGAAATGCGAGCGGCATTCGCGTGCGATCGCGCGGACCGGCCTGTGCTCGTCCGTTTAATCGCGTGACACCGATTCGCCTGGCCTACGAACGCGGAACGTTCGACCGCGGCTCTCCGAACCGAATTTCCCGTCACACGCGGAGGCAGACGGGACCCTCGACAGGATAAGGGGAAACGTTTTCCCCGGGAACGAAATTTTCAGTTCCCCCGGCTGACGATCGGCGTGTATCCCGAGTTGTATTTTGCGCGTTACCCGCACGTAGACGCAGGGGACAGAGTGGCCGATCAGTTGGAAAGGAGCCGGCACGCGGCACAGCCTGGGGATCGTGCGCGTAAACGATCGAACGTTTCCAGCGGAACGGTGTGTTAAATGACGAGGTGGCCGACGAGGCGGTGGAGGTGGCGGCCCGATAGGTGGTAAAACGTTGCGGAAGAGATTCAGGGAAGGACAGGAGGGTCGCCAGGATACGGAGAAGAAGAGACAGCGGCGTGGCAGATGAGATGTGAAGCACGAGGACTACGCGGCGTTGAGCTGGCGGGAGCGAAGGCGGAAGTTAAGAAGCCAAAGCTGCCGAAGGTGGTCGCAGGGGCGGCGGCAGCTCGAGGGGGCACCTGGCGGGAGCCGCCTGAGATGACGACCCTGCGACGGGGTATCGTGGCACCCCGGTACAACACCTACGTTCTGGTTTCGCTGATCGGTCTGCTGCTCCAGACGCAGTCCGCGACCGGTGAGTACCTTTTTTTCATCTAGTTTCCCTCCCGTCTCTTCTAGTTGTCCTGTTCATTTCATTGGACTTAGTGCGGAAAATTGACGAAGAGAATTTTCAGGGGGTGGTTTGCATTTTTTCTTTTTTTGGAGTAAGGTGGAGTTCTTTTATGAGTAAAAGTCGATGATTATTTTTATTGTGTGAATTGAATATTTTGAATTTGCGTAGAAAACGATTTTGGAATGCGAGTTGATTAAAGGGCGAAATTAAAGGGTTCGTATTTTTTTTACTTTCATTTAGTTCAGTTCTTCTGGCAATTGTTTACGATTCATCCGTATTTGCCTTCTGTTCGTTAGTTTTTCTACGTGTACATCCGACAGAGAATAAATTCGGTAGTATGTTTACACAAGTCGGTTAGGTAACCGCGATCTGGAAATAATTGTGGGATGTGTTTTTAATGTATGGGGTGCTGATTGAGTGTTTAGCCTGTGAACCTTGTTAGATGTTTTAAGGATATTTCCGGTGGCTGTAGTTCGTGAATTACGTCGAACGATTCTTGTCTGGCTCAGATCTAGTAGACTAAATAAATGGCTGGAATGCAAAGGCGAACATCGCATTATTTCTTAATAATCTGTTAACTTCCATGGTTAGATAACATAAATATAATTCGCTTGAGGGAAAGAAATGATTTATCCTAGCCAATTAATTCTATTTTATAAACGAATTCGAGAAAGTCTATATAATTAAACAATTTAATTCAAAAAACAATTGAAAAATTTACAAAATCTGTCGTCAAATTGTTTCATATTTAATGACGTACCGAATAAAATTTGTCGAACATATTGCTTCGAGGAACGTTTAGGCAAAATCACTGATTAATCCATAAAAATCAACGCCCTACATTACTCGCGTCACTCGTATTAAAGTGCAATCGCATCGTGTCATAAAGATGTGACAGTGTTTCGAAAAAGTAGAACACTGTGCGTGTGGTATACCCATACTCTTCATTTTTACGCGCGAAAGGTTCTCATTATTGGACTTTTACCTTAATAATAATCGCCGGGTAGCATAAAGGCAGCAAGAAATTGCTGTTCCGATTAAGCACGCCTATCCTTCGCTCGATGTTCTTTATGTAGATTAAAGTTGCTGTTAATTGCTTAGTTAATCAATAGTTGCTGTTATTAAGTCAATCGATAATACTTAATAAACGTCACTCTACAATCACATATTATATTTATTGATAATATTTTGTGCCAGTTTACGCGTTCACCTATCATGTACACTTGCATACGCGTATGAATTTATAATCGATAAATAAAGAATCGTAATTCCTTGCAATAGAATAAAAGTTCGATGGAGTTTATGGATACAAGCAGAAACCTTTTCAATGAATATCATACTTTTCATTTTCGTCGAAGAAATGTTTAGCTTTCAGGAAAAAAATCCGTCAGCCCTGAAATAGTTGATAAAAGTATCATCAAATATTCTCAGATAGCGCAAATTATTTAACAACTGTAGAAAAGAATTCATTTTACACGTGCCCTGAATTCTCTACTCTTCAGGGTGTATGTAAGTAAGTTTATTGTCCCATTTGCAACTTTATAAACTCGATTCGTATGTTCCCCTCGTCTACTGTGCAACAATAGATTCTAATAAATTGCAATGCAGGTCGACAAGGCGAAAGGTCGCGAAGCCGCGCCAATTTATCTTGAAAATTGGCCTGCTTTATTGAGAATTCTTTCATTCGTCGCCGTCCATTAGCGGACACTTTGCAGAGGCGACAACAGATAATGTCTAAATGACGACACGCGTTGACGTAACTCGAGGCAAGGTGTGTTCCGATTGTTAGCGGACTGCAATTCTCGTTACGTAAACAACGGAGAACAATCGATCGATCGAATTGTTTATTTATCGCGTCTAGTATAAACTGTGTCAACCTTTTCAGCTCCGCTATGAACGCGTTTCGATTCGACGCCGTTGATCACATTGTTCGCGAGTTTCCGCTTAAAACGTAACAGGTAGAAGAGTGTACTTATTTTCGTACGGATCGTTTATTTTAGCAACTTCCCGCAGTCCGGTTACGAAGAACTTGGGCGAGAAGTTCCGTTGAATATTTATGCAAAAACGAAATGCTGTCAGATGAACGAGTATTCTGGAAGCATATACGCATTTGTTACTTAATATCTTAAATAAGCATGATTATCGTTTCCCCGAAGAATCCTCTCGTTTCGCAATGTTCTACGAAACGTTTTTAGTTGCAGTTTATGTGGCACGAGGTGATATATATACTTTCACAAAAAAAGAATCGGTATTTTTAGATACAACGCGGACAACGTAATAAGCGACTGCAGTGAAATTTGGTTAGAAATTATTTAAACCTTTATTACATCTTTCTCCAGGAATTAAAACTAAGAAACAGTCATTGGGCTCTTTCGAGTGTCAGTTGAATGCAAATTAATCCAAGTATTTGGTAAATTGTTTGGTGATTTCACTAAAAGAAACGATGAACCGAACATTTTAGAAGATAGCGAATATAATTGCACCTGTAAAAATTATTATTAAGGTATAACAAAATAATTATTCCCTTCAAACAACTAGCCCGGGATTGTCTTTTGAATGAAATAACAGTACGATCGTCCCAAGCTTGCACTTCATTGCACACGAGTCATAACTTTACTTAGGGCAAATAAAAAAAATCGTGTCACGTATGCTATTCAAATTGCCCCTGTCAATATTACCATTGACAGAGCAATTTCTCGCCGAGACGAGGCAAACTGCACAGTTCTTCGCCAAACTGTTGCCACTGTTGTACTCGGGTGATTGCAAAAGTGTTAAATGTTTTTTACCTCGCCGCTAGCGGCCTGCCCAGTGTTCCCGTTCTATTATTGTCTACTTTACACGCAATTTAAAACGTCTGCTAATCGTACAACTGTTGTGCATTTCGGGGCCGCAGGCACACGCGAAACGGAACGTACCATCCCCTTTTGAAACGCTGATATCTTCAAGTGCGGATACACTTTATGCGTTGACGATAATGTCAGATGCGTACACGAGCAATGAAAAGACAGAGAACAACTCCTACGATGGGGGGATATGTGAATAAGCTAGGAATTGTCATAATTGAAAGCGACGCTTTCAGCAGACGACTGTGTCAAGGAAATGATTCTTACAGGCGTCCCGTGAGGATCGCGACACAGTTTAAGAAAGTTGCTTAAACAATCCCGAATGCTTTCACGTTGGCTCAACCACCGTCGCAGTTGATGCAAATTTCACCTTTCAATTGCTCAAGGAGCGGGGAAAATATCCCAATAGGTAGAAGAATAAGGAACGTGGACAGGAACAGCCGGATAAAATATTGCAATGGTGAAATTGTTCTTCGTTCGTCTTTTATTCGTTTCAACGAGGATAGCTGCAACGCGTCTAACGAGCACGATTAGCTCATAGCCAATGATAGGTCATGAAATCGAACTTAATCGTCTAATGCGATTAATTGGATTTGATTCGGTGGTGCTTAACAGATCATGTAATTCGATGTACGTTTTACGTCATCGTGGTTAACCTCGTTTCTAAAGGAACGAACGAAATAATTCTTCTCCGCCGAGAGACACGGGACTCGTGAACTAGCTTCTCTTAATTGCTTTATTCGAACAAAAATTCTACAGGACTTCTAACTAAACAAATTATCGAATCAGAAAAAAAGAGCCTGTACTAAAAGATCCTTTATTCTGGCCCTTTTGTAACACAGATAACTGAAAAAATACATTCCATCAGATTTGGTCCGACAAGTACATCGAACTCGGCAAGTTCCATGCGAATTATTTACCCCCGCAAAGTTCCGCGCGGCACCAGCTATTGGGTTCCCCAAAACCAATATTACGAATCATCGTGAAACCGCGGATAATCAAATCAAAGTGAACGAAAAGTTCCCACGAGAGACCGCGGATAAAAAGTGAACCGCAATTCCTCGCGATCTTATCCTCTCCCGTTCCATACGTGCGATCCGATCCGATCCGATCTATCCGCGCTAGAAAGGATCGGAGCACACTAGCGCGCCGTGTCCGAACACTTATCGATCCCGCGTCACGCTAGAGGAAAGCTCGTTTCGAAGGTCTGCCCGTTGGTCACGGATCGGCTCTAGAAGGACGCGGCGAACAATCGCAAGCCGCGATCACAATTATTCGCGCGGTGGCAGCGAAATTAGTGGCGTTGATGCACGCTGGTCCGGGCATGGAAACGCGCGGTCGCTCGCCTTCAGACAGGCGATAAAGTGCGAATTAATTCAGCGCTAATTCCATGTCTGCTGGCGAACGCCGCGGGGAAAACGCGAGGAACGAACGGGACACGGCCGGGCGAGCGGCTCTCTAAAACTTCATTAACGTGTTGGAGTATGCGGCTATGGAGGCGTTCGGGTAGCCTATTGGCGAGTAGATTTGGAATTGTCGAGGAGCGTTGCGAATCGGGAGGATATTTGTCGGTTTTGCGACATCGTTTAGTGCGAAGGGTGGAGAGAAATTGGATAACTTTGAGCTTTAGATCGGCTCGAATTTTGCAAGAAAATTGCTACGGATTTATTTTAGCCAGCATTTTGTGAGCAGTGTTTAACGTAAATATACGTAGGATGGTAATAGAGCTTACAGTTTGTTAATGTTATTAAACCAGCAGGTAGGGCGATGATCGTGGATAATGCGTTACACAGGTGCACTTAGCTGTACTGTATGGTTTACTGAAGAGATATGAGAAGACATGGCTTGGTTTTATAAAATAGTACGATTATGTTTGTCGAAATTGATTGGGTCCTGCGTTAGATAGTTAATATCGCGCAATGAAAAGAAATCGAGGCCGACAGACGGAGCAGCGTTTCAAACTAGCAAGAGTCATGAGATTACAGTGCTCGTCGTCATGCTACGATTATGAATTCCGAAAAAATTAGAAACGCCGCGAACACAGTGTCGCGTTGAAGAGAAAAATCTGTGCGGCTACAAGTTCACGGTATCCATTAAATGAAACAGCCAATTCCTGAATACCACCTTTCCCAGTACCTTACTTTACAATCATATCGAAATAAATGATTGATAACCGTTCATTAAATCTCCAACTGTACACCACATTTAATTCTAATATCTACCATTACACGATACACGTCTACAAAATCATACCTTCCAATTGCAAAACCTTGCACGCCACCGCCACAGTTCTGTCACAAACACGCAATAGCCTAAATGACCCAAAAAAACAAAACAAATCCCTTCCCCACCCCCCTTAAAAATCACAAAAAGACCCCATCGAAACCCTTCCTGTCCATAAAGAAGCAACATCCCGATAGCAAAAAAAAAAATCGCCAAAAAGACAAAAGCGAGAGAAAGAGAAAAGTTTCTCGGGGTATCGGTGTCGGGTCTGCCCGGGCAGTCTTGCCGAATCTGCGGCGGTCTACACGACGCCGCTCTTTCGCAGGGGGTTGCAGAAGCTGACCAGCGGGCGTAGGAAGGCTAATTGTAAGTAAAAGAGACACAGACCAGCCTCGCAGGGAAACGGAGAAGGAGGGTTGGATAAAAAGAACGAAATATAAAGGGAGACAGAGGTATCCAGGCAGAGGGAATCGAAGTGATCCGAGACGACGAAACAGTGGGACGAAAGGGGAGAAAGAAGTCGAGGGGGCAGTCGTTGGAAGGGAGGAGAGGGATAGAGGCTGAGTGAGTGAGCAAAAGGGTGGGAGGGGGAGAAAGCCTGGTGTAATGGAGGAACCAGTTTGCGGGTCAGTGCTCCGCATCAGCGAGTGGAGCTTCAGAGGCTGTAGACGCGAGGACGATGCCACCGGGCGAAAGAAGGACGGCGACGGGGCAGAGGGACCCTGTTGGTCCTCGAACAGAGACGCGAGGGAGGAACGAAGGGCCAGAGTGGCAGATAGAGGGGCCAGAAGGGCCTGGCGAGTCGCGAAGCTGCTTGCAACCGATCGGTAGAGCGAAGAGTGTAGGGCCAGGCCTGACCAACGTGAGCTACGCGCGAGGGAGAACGTACTCTCCTTTGCTCTGCCGTCATTTTCCTGTCGAACGATACCAATGTCCTTAGCTGCCTTTCGAAAATAATGAAAAAAAAGAGGAAAAAAGGAAAGGGAGGCTTTCTGCCCTCGTCGCGACGCCCGACGAAGGGGAGCCTCCGCCTTGGACCGGTGGAGAGGGAAGCAGCAGGCCTTTTCGTCGCTCGCCTCTGCGACCACGATGTCGTAGACATCGGAGACCGATGATGGTGCTTTTGGATACTTGGCAGAGCGGGGACGCTCGCGATGGGGGATTTCAGAGATCTCGAGATCAGACGTGGTTGAATACTTCGTGTCCATTATCGTTTCGGGGATTCAACGGTGGAATTGGAAGGAAGGTGGTTGTCTAAGGGTTGCTGGTCCCGGGAGTGTGAGTTGCGCTGCTGGTCGGATTGGTATTTCGTAAGTGGCCCTTGGAGGTATTAGACGGGCAGATAATTATTGGAAGAGTTGTTGCAGGTTAATGGGAATAAGGAGCATATGTATTGTTCAATAAAGTATAGTTTCGAGTGTTGACGAACGTTGGGTACAAGTGCTGTAGTTATAGTGTAATGAACGTTCATTAATATTGATCGACTGCCCGCGTGTTAAGAGTTTATTATAAAATTATAATCTTTTAGTTCCGCCAGATAGGAGGCAACTTTATTTTTTTAAGCTTTCACAGAAGACTTAAAAAATCAAATAATTAAATAGATTTTTAGACAGATTGACAGATAGAAAAGTGCGAATGTTAGAAATGAAAGAAACCAAGAGTTTGAATCGAGAAAAATATATTTCTTTCAATTATCTAGTTCTAGAACGAGGCTACTAAAGCAATTATTGCACAACCAGCTGCACCGATAAACAACTCCCTCGCCCTACTATTCCTCTATTACATTTTTCTAGATCTATTACGAGATTTGCATTACTTTGTGATATATTCAAATTGAACGGACGGTGCTGTAATTCTTTTTTTCTTATAGAAAAATGTTAATAGCGCAATGGTTCGATAAATCAAGACCGAGACTAATATGTACTGCTTAAATGAATCATCCAACCACTTTTTTTCATACAGTTAAGCGCAAATAGGTTACAAAGTAAAACAAAAGGAAACTGTTCAACCGTTATACAAAGCAGTATTCTGTTTCCTCGTTAACTCCTTTCGCTCCAAATGACAAATAGGTTGGCGTTAAAACTCTGCTCAAGGCATCGACCTGGTTTTTACACTATTCCAACGCCATTTTAAATGCAGGGGAATTAAAGCACTATCGAGCAGCGATTAGTGTACGAACATTACGTAACCAGACAAAGATTTTATTTGCTACATACTGCGCGTTTCGTCAGCCTTCACTTTAATAACCTGTTTCGCGCAAGAACGGTATTTTCATTATTAAGTATTATCAAAATTAAGAAGGTATAACAGAAGTTGCATTGCTAACCAAAATATTTAACGAAGAACTATATATGCATATATTGTATCTATCTTAATATATACTTGTAATGCATTAAGAAAAACATTATACAACATCAAAAGATTTGTTCCTGGCATTTGTTTAATTAACAAATTTTATAGGCTCATTGCATAAACAGGTTTCAACGTTCCAATGTTAAAAATACTAGGGAAGAATCAATCGGGATCTTTTCTAAATCTAATTCAATTAGAAAAGGAACTTAATACAGACCTAATAAACACTTAAAATAATTCTTATACATACATCGCGTAATGTATAATACCGTCATCGCGGTATTCGAGAGCCACCTTGGACCACCATACGTCACATTCTTCAATCGTCCATTATCCGTGCACCGCAATCCACCTTGAACCGCAGCGTCCACTAAATTGAACCGCACGAATCAAAGTGTCATTACGGATAGAGCAATTTTGTTCGATCGTCCTGATACCAAACTGCCTCTGATCAAACCGAAAAAGAAAATAAAACGAGGACATGCCGGTCGCGTAATTGCCATCGTAATGGAACGAAAGTGCAGCGTTCCTTCGTAACATCAATTGGCCGCATCGCATTGCACTTACCCGACCGCATTAGCACGTCGTAAATATGGTACCAATCGGTGTTCGCATGTACATTGTCAATCTTATTGATCGTGCCGGGCCACACGGGAACCGTTGGAACAAAACGTGTTGTTCGTACGTTAACGCCGACGAAAATTTGCTAAGCTTTCCGTTGCCATGCCTTGCGTTACCCGACCGTGCATGTAACGCTAGATGCTTACGGAATATAATCCCCGGAGTTCGATATTTTTAGTCAAATCGGCCGTGTTACGTAATGCATTCGCACACGTACTCCAGATAGTTTTTCGTTTCGCAAGACGATTGGAAAAAATTGCTGTGTACGCTGGGCTCCGGTAGACTTTTGGGGATGTAGAATATAGGCAACGGTCATTTTGATATATTTTTCGCAATATTTGGTTTCACTGTTGATTCGGTAAGAAAGTGTGCAGTCGATGGTGAACGTTGGTTCGTTATTTATTAATAGTTTGATGAGGTACAGTTTGCAGAGATCATGAACGAAGTGGCAAGGTCCCTAGCAATATCTGAGTGTCGCGGTATTATTTTTAGAAAGGTCCTTCTTTACTTTTATCAGACTTTACGTAATGGAGATAATATTATGTATGATTAGGGGTGGAAGTTCATAATACATTTGTGCGATTTTCTTTTTTGATTAAATCAAAGTGTTTAAATGAACGTAACAAACAATTAAATAACAGCGCAATAGTATAGTGAAATATAAATAATAATCCTGGGACTAGTTATTATTCGAATATCGTCGTAATTAAATTGTCCCGCGATCAGGTGTCCAAATATAATGCAATCGTCGCTCGTTAAATTTGATCAAATCGCACATCAGTCAAATCACTGCCCGGTCGAATTAAGTTATCGATAGTTCGAATCGAAGAATACCGAATGTGTCTCGCGCTGAATAGCGATTACGTAAAATTATGTCAGAGCGGGTTCCTCGTGCTCTTTTTGCTTACACTTTGAACGAGTCAGTGGGCGGATGTTTGAACAGTTCTGCGAGAAGAAATATTTCTTTCGCGAATTAATGCAAGCTTTTTGCCATTCCCCTTTCTTTTTCTTTTTTACTCGAATCTGGGGAACGTTGCGCTCAGACTTGTTTACTTTTAGTATACTACCAAATGTTTGCCGCGGAATGTTGAATGTGACCTGAACATGTAATCGAGGATACGAGAGGCGATGAATTTTTTCGTACGTTCCAAGACGGTGTCACGGAGGCGTGCACTCGTGGGCTCGTTAATGGAATATAATTCTTAATTGCAGATCTCCGTTCAATGTTATGCACGAGTTGATTTATGGGCATGATTGAATAATGTGATGAAGTATTATTTAGTAATAAAAACTTTGCCACGAAAATACTTCCTCGTGAAGCTGTGGTCGTCGTTTAACGTTCGGCCATTGGAAACGGACGGAATTTTCCATGTCCATGTTTACAAGGAAGATGGCAATATTTGAAATACCTTCCCTGGCATGCACGCGCGAAGTGCATTATTATGAATTATTATTACCATTATAATCATAATGATTATTAACATTACTATGAAATGATCATACCTACAGGCGAAGCAATACAAGATTATTTATTATTATTTATCTATACACCTCGCACGATATTTCAAATCTGATCCAAATGGTAACGAAACTTCGAAAAGGTGTCTGACGCGCCGGCGCGGCGCGACGCCTTGGAAAGGCACGAAGCGGGTCTGACAGCAAGAGGACCGAAACTACTTGGCGACTAGCGAAAACGGAGGGCCCTGGCACGGAGATAATGAGAGCCGGGACGAAACAATAAAGCGCTCCTGAGTGTTACGCGGCGCAACGGTGTATTTGAACGGATTGCTGTCGACTGGGTTTCCTCTATGGCGCGTACGTCCTGCGTACACACGTATCGGATTAGCACTTTGACTTGGAGGCCTTTAATATGAGTAGCGTAGCAAAAACAGACCGACATGCATGGCCGAAGGCGCAGTCTGCGGTGATGATGAGGTTGCGATAAAACACTCGAGTTATGCGCGCGCGTGCGGTTAGTTTCAAGTTCCAACAACGAGAGTGATTACTCGAAAACCTGCACGATAAAACCGGCGTTATCGCGATCGGTCGGAGAAATGGCGCTCGACGCGAACTATGGGAATCCTAATCGACATCGATTAACGTGCGGGAAACGAACGGTGCTTGGAGGTTCAGGTCGGAAAATGTATGCTCCTTGCCGTAGTTTAGAGGATTATTGTTTTATTCGTCTTTGACGGATATGGCGGAACATTGTACGGTCTGACGAAGCAGAAAGATTTGTCGAACAGGAGTTTTATTAATGCGTTTGATATTTCCGTCTTTTATTTCTACGAAACTTACAAATTCTTGTCAACAATGAGTTGCGGCTATTACCCAACGAACGCACTGCTAGGCAGACACTGTAATTGAAACGCAAATGGTTCAAAATAAAATGGAACATACTTCGGATAAATCCTAGCGTACTATCGCTATAAATTCACTCCCCGACTCTCCCTAAAAACATACAAACCTCCCTTCAGGATACTGCGACAGCGGCCTGTCGCCTGCGCCAATATTTCCCCCGCGCCGCGAAGCATCGGATCCTGAAACGCCTCTAACAGAACGAAAAAAGCCCGCAGGCTGAATAGCGTGAAAGCTGTCACGCAATGGCAACCGGGGGACGATCTCGATCGAGGCGTTCAACAATGTATGCATCAGTACCTGATACCCAGTTGACTTTCTAAGATTACCCGATCTCGGTCGAGACCGGACGCATTGGGGACCTGGGGACGAGGGCAACCGCGGCCGCGACACGCGGAGGGAAATGCGCCACACCGACGACAGAGCGAAACAGAAAAAGTGACAGAAAGAGGCGAAGGGTTGGGGGAGGAGGACGGGGGGAGAAAGAGATAGATAGAAAGACAGAGAACGCCGGGGACTGGGCAAAACAGCCAGGAAAAGGGGGAAGAAGGAGAGTGCGACGAGCATACAACGAACCAACAGGGGGAGAAGCTTGTGGTTTTGGTCAACCGGTCGGGTCGCCGTCCGCGGGAACAATCTCCGGGCCTTGATGACTAACCGCGTGGCCGTCTTGCCGTGGCAAGAACTCGCCTCCCTGCGGCACGTCGCAAATGCCTGCGCAGCGTTTGCTCCGCCGAGTACCGATCTTTTTACCACCTGCTGTCGCCCGATCCCCCGATACTCCTCATCGTGTTATTTCATCGGGGCCCGGTCGGGATCGCTACCCCGGAAAAGGCTCGCGGGGATACGCTTTTACGTTCCGCGCTGATCCTCCGCGTTCTGGCGGGCCCGCGCGGAGGAATTTTTGTTCACCCGGAGGACGGATCGGCGGGAGATACGGTGACCTGGAAATGATTGCCGGTGTTGGATGGTGGGCACACGGGGGATTACGCGGCGAGAGGGGGCGGTCGATTTTTCGAGATCGTTTGCTTGGGAATTTTAATTGGGGCAACGATTGTGGCGCTGGGGGTTTGTCGCGTTCGTCATTATTAATCGTTTCCTTCGTTTCTTGTTCCGTGGAAGTCGCGGGGGCTGGCAGGGTGGACCGATTAGGAATATACGATAATGGTAATTGTATATTTCATTATAGGTTTATATTCGCGTTATCGAAACATTTGGGTTCTTGTTCTTCTTGGATATGAAGTTTGGCGTTGGGGAGCCGAATATTACCTTTTTTTCTTAACGCTAGAATTACCGATACATTTTGGTATTATTCAGGTAGCATACGTTAGACAGATCATGAACAGGAAAGTCGTTGAATGGACATTAAATAGAGATATATAATTGTCATTCTGTCTTATTAAAGCTCGTCATAAATTGCTACCACGATACTTATATATTAATAATTCTAAAGCGAGAAATCTGAAACAAGTGATTTTGACTTGCTTGGTAGTTCTAGTGTTAAGCCACTTTAACTTATACTATAATAACTAACTGAGTGAATCGTCCATCGTGTATAATGTAAACGTCTCCAGTCGAATACTTCGACAAGCAATAAAATTATAAAGCGTCCTGTCGCTCAATTAGATTAAGCAACGCGCATCGTACGAATGCATTGGTTCCAAATACAGTTTCGTAACTTGCTCCGTCTGACATCATCGGTCTAATCATCCGTTTCATGGCCTGAATTCTAAAATTGCAACGAATCGAGTTCAAATATAGAACCGACTTGAATTAATGTAATATCAGAATCCGGCATCGAACGGAGTCTTCTGGAAACCATCAATGGATGGAACGCGATAAAATTAAGACCGATACATCCATGCATTTTGATGCAATCGTATCGAGTACGCATAATTATCCGAGTGGGTCGGTTTACACTTACTGTTAGACTACCGTTCAAATATGTTCAATCGTCCAGCAGCTCTTGCACCTGGATTTCCGTATCAAACGGGAGATACGACGAATCGTGGTGCAATTCATCGACGAAAGAATCGTGCAATTACAATATCGTAATGGAGGAAGGGCTGGTTACAGGTTCGCCGCGATTAATTATCAGCGTAAAGTAGCTTCCATATTAATTGTTGAAGAAACTTGATGCAATCTCGACGGCGAGGTAATTCCGTTCGAGCGGCCTGTCCGCCGATGAAAATTCAAAGATTAGATCGAAGCTCGTCGGGATTATCCGCCGGATTTACCGTTGATCAGTGTCAGCCAACAAGATCTATCTGATGTTATTAGAGAAAGGAGCCGCGGAAAAATAAATTCTGCTAATGAACCCAGCCGATGTTGGCTAGAACGAGGAGGAAAAGTGAACGATATTTCGTGACAGTCCCTCGGTTTCAATGAAATGACAACTTCTCGACGGAGAATTGGACGGTAATTTATTACTGGACGGGATAACGTGATTCATCCGCTCGGCGAATTCAATTTACGCGGATGTAAATCGCTGGCGAGCGTAGAAATTAATTGATGGGAACGCGTAGCTTCGTATTTCACTATCGAGATGGAAATTACGCGATCGGTCTGAAATAAGGAGGCGCTTAATTGAACGATTTTCCCCGCGTGAAAATGTTAACGGCGGCACACAGATTACGGGCGAATTACGCATAAGAGAGTCCGATATTAGGACACGCGATAACGTATTCATTTACTTGTTTCCGCGCCTGGATAATAGTAAATTACCTTTTAAATGAACACAGCTATCCCGTATATTACAAATGAACTTTACAATCCGATATATAAACGGGGGGGATATAGAAAGAGAACCAGTTATCTATCCGATTTACATACATCTATAATTATTATCCAGCTTTAAAAGGGAAACGTTATATATACCGCGCCCTAAGTTATTCAAATCGATTCATAAACGGCGAATAAATTCTGCCCGATAATAAAAATCGATATCGATCCCGCGGCAAGTTTACATTTTTCTCTAACAACATAAAAAGAGAACAATGACAAACTATCTGAATGTCGCCCGATGAAATATGTATCGCGAACGACGGTACGATTGCAATTTAATCAGTAATTACCGCAGACGTGCACCGAATGAAAATTTCAATCCTGCGCTACTGCTTATTCCGGCATAACAAGAGAAAATGCCAGTGCGCGATCCTTTTCTCCCGTTTGCTTTATGCAAAACAGATGCATTCATAACGATAGAGTTCACGAGAGAATAGAAAGCCGCGCTTTCGAGCAATCTGTCTTTCCAGAGCACATTCCACGGCTATCAAGATACTCGAACGGGCCTTTTGTTCCACGTAATGGCATTAAACGGCTGGCGAACGTCCGGTGAACTGTCGAGACACCTTGTATACTACTACACTCTACTACCCTGCGCGGCCGCATTTGGGAAAGTCGCGCTTCCTGAAAAGCATAATGATCGGCCCACGATCGGAACCGAGATAACCGGCTTCCGGTATTATTTCGCATAATGGGAAGAGCTGAACGTGCGAACGAGCCGACAGAACAATGAGACACACGGTTCCTGTGGATCTGGCCATGTGCACAAGCGGGGCCAGAGTTACGCGCGTGAAATTGCGAATTGGAAATGGAGTGCAGTCCGTGAAAAATTCGCGTTTCCGTGGGACTTTCTCACAGATTCGAGTTTTATTCGAGTTTGCTGATGAAAGGGATGCGGTTGTTAAAGGAGCACGTTCATGTAGGCCATTCTTAATAGGAGTTTTTGATTTTTACTGTGCATTTTTTAAATTAAAGTTCGTGGCGTCGGGTGGTAAATGTGCGATTAACTTCTTTCGATTTTCAGAGTGGAAATCTTGTTCTCCGTAAATTACGAGCGCATCGCGATACACGCTGTCAGCTTTGAAATTTGTTCAAACAAAATTGCCCTCCGTTTGCGTGAAAGCAGATTACCAAATTTTAATCAGATTGATGATATTAATAACGCAACACTCCCATATTGCAATAATCCTTCAGTGGCCGTTTCCTTTTCCCCTTTGCATAATACTATTACAAATACACAATTGCGTTCCAAAGTATCGCGTCTGGTGATTCACACCGTGGAATTCAGGATCACCTTTGCCACCCCCTTTTCTATAGCCGCTAGCAGAGATAGACACCGACGACTACCGTTGAAAATCTCCAGTTTTTGATACACGAGAATGGCAGTGCGTCCGCAAAAGCCAAAGCAGCATAGCATGCACACGGTGAGCGGATAGGAGGTTTAATCGGCAGCTTGTATCTTGCATACCGTGACTGTAGAGCCTAGAGGCTAGAGCCTAGAACCTTGAGTCTAGGCCCATAAGTCTTCCATGATTTTTCCGGCTCGATCGCATTATCCTCCTGTTTACGATAAAACCGTCTGACAAGCACGCTGCTCAACCGAGCGAGTCTTCCACTTTGCGAAAATCATCTTCCACGTCTCGCGCAATGAGAAACTAGGCGGCAGGGGGTGGGGGATGGTTGGGGGGGGGGGATTTATATTTTTATCGGAGCAAATGTAATTTCGTTTTACTCGCATGGTGAAATTACAGGATACGGCGATTGCAGATGGCGGATAAACGCTACAGAAATGGAATACGTTGGTAGATTTTAGATTCAGATCTGAGATTATCGTTGGTCCGTGAGGTGTATTGTTTCTACTCGCAGCTGCCACGACCGACACTTATTCGGCGGCATTTCAACTGTACAACAATCGAGATGAATGATATTTCTTTCGTGAATATTTGTACGATCTTCGTAGGCGCACAGATCTTATCGCGAGTAACGCGCCGCGATTGCTTGAAGTATAGAAGTGGGTTGGAATTTTTTTAACAACGTGATCATTCCTTTTTAGCCGAGGATTTAAAGTTTCCGTACCGTTGGAGAACCGAACATTTGCTCGACTCTATCGCCTTTAAGGAACTTAAAGTCGCAGTTTCACGTCGCGATAAATGCCAATGCGGTGGTGATAAGGAGAGACGCGACCTTGACGATTGCTACAATCGAAACTTTCAGTCGCGCGATTATATCGTTGCAACTTTAAAGGAAAAAAGGTGCAAAGGGAAGTTATTCGTGACGGGTGTTGTAAAATTGTTGGTACGTTAATTTGCAGAATGTGTAAATTTGATTTCAGTAGTACAGGCTACGATGCAAGGCGTTGCATGAACGCGAGCGTGAGAAATTCAATTAGTTCGGTTAAGTTTCGGGTCTAAATTCGTCGCTAGTGATTCTAGCTTACTCACGCCAGCCAGAACAGCAACGTAACATTTAAGAAAGAGGTTACAATGTTACCATTAACCTGGTGAACGTCGGTCACGAAGAGGCTAAGGGATGCAGCACTCTAAATTTAGAGTTCCGAGCTGCTAACGATTCCTATCCTTTCGTTGCTTCAAACGAGGCTTCGAGATACCTGAAAAAAAAGAGCTCACACACGTTTAAAGACATGTCCAATTCTATATATAAAACGTTGGCACGAGAAATAGTTATCTCAACGAGCAATTTTCATTTATGAAACTCATCAACCTTCCCAATCTCGAGCTGAACAAAATCGATCGAGGCAAAAGCAAAAATCCACCTGCAAAAGAATAAAACTGATCCGTCGATTGGTCAATCTGCCGCGCGGTAATACAATGATCATCGTTCTCGATTAAATTTGTTCAGTGCACGAAGCACAACAATTGTGTCAGAATCGCCGTTCGAATAACTACCATGCACCGTGCGTTCGCCTAAATTCACCCCGTCGTTCCCTACTGCCGAAACAAGCCAGACCAAGCCAACCCTCGAAACATCAATACGACAAGTGTCGCAAAAATCCTAGACACAAGGGAAACCGACCCCCTTCCCCCGCCTGCTAGACGAAGACCTTACGAGACCCGTCGAACAAAGCCGCCCGTCACAATGCCGCATCGCGAAAGTTACAAACCCGTCGTTCCGAGCGGACTGGAAAAAAAAATCCTATGCATCGGCGTGGCTCGCGGGTTTGATACCATTCCGTCAGCCCCCCGTCAAAGCCACTCGTGCTTGTTTGAACGGTGTCGAAACGCGGGCAAAAAGCCGGCGTTCGTGCGAATCGCGACGAAAGGTGTCTCAAAAGTCACCGTTGACCCGGCAAACGTTGCCGTCGGCTGCCGCGACAAAATACTCTCCGAGGTGCCAACGTCTGTCCCGGGGGGGTTCGCCGGGACGGTGTTGGGTAGCGGTGACGTAAGCGGAGAGAAGCGGAAGGACTCGAGAGAGTGAAAGAAGAACTTGGCTCAAAGTTCCGTTCATCTGGGCCAAGCTCGCAAATAACAAACTCTAGAACCCGAGGCGAGCCGCGGCTTGTTACAGTGCGCTTTCGTGGCTCTCCGCGGACTGCGAGAGGGGGCGAGCAACCGAGCCACTGAACAGGGCGAGGGAGGAGAAGGGGATGGCAGGGGCTTGCGAGTGTGCATTACGCGAAGGGAAGGACGATGCGGGGAAACCAACGCGGAGAACACTGAGCAGAGAGAAAGAGAGAAAAAGAGAGAGAGAGGGGGGAGAGAATGAGAGAATGGGGGAGTGAGAGAGCGAGAGCAGGGTGAGGAAGAAGAAGGGCGTAACTGGGCCAAACGGTGGCTGTGTCGCGCGGTCTAGACACCGCGCGCGGCTATTGAGAATTAATGCTGCCAGTTCGCCAGACTTTCCTTTTCGCTCCGTAGCAAGCAGGCGGTTCCGCCATCAGCGGGTCGTAATCTGTGACGTCTGACGGCCCAGACGAATTACTAATTATAATGGTCGCGCGGTTACTTTTGTCGCGGAACCGGGTCGCGCGAGATTACCGCGGCTATTCTGGGACACGCGGTGTGTCGCCTCTACCTGTCGGACGTGTGGATTTGCCGCGCGGCAGGTAGCGTTGCTTCCGTTTGCCCGTGAGGAATCGTTTCCTCTTTCTTGGGAATCGTGCCGGACGAGGGGATTTGTTCGCTGGGCGGACGAGTTTTATTGGGAAATGGAAGTGCGGGGTTTCATTCGCGGTGCGAAGGGTCGATTTCTGTTGCAGCCTCGGGGTTGGTTTTGTGTTCGAGGTTTACTCTAAGCGGGAGTAATTACGGAGAATTTATCTAGGTTTATGTTACGCGTGACATATTAGTTTCGGGATGCTGTGAAGTATTTGCAAAGTTTTGCAGATATATTCCAATAATATTTCTCCGCTGTGAAAAACGGCTCACTTGAAAATGAATTTCTTCCCTCGTTAATTTATTTATATATATGAAATATCTTGCCTGCGCTATTCATAATTAGATATTGATTTTCATATTTTAACATTTTGCAAATATTTAAACGCGATTTAACGTTTATTTATAGAATGTAGGAGACCGACAATAATTCCTGAGTGCTACTGCATTAAAGGCTCAACGCATGGTAGTAGCCGGTAGATCAGGAATATGCGGTTCATGTGGTTACGATCCTATCGATTATTATGTAAGTTAGATATATACATGAGCAATAAGGTTCAACGCGTAACCAGAACCATCGGCAATCATTTCTGTCGCGAAAAATAGCAAGCTGTGATATTGTGATACAACCGATTGTGATACAACTGATTTGCGGTAACCACAAACGCGATCACCAGAATTTTTCTTTGTGCGTCGTAATAATATCATTTCTTTTGCTTTTGCTGGAATTATTGATAGATCGGCAAGATAGACTAATATCTGTTTATAACTTTTCATGTTTAAAAGAATTTATTTATGAAATAAGAAATGCATTGAGTTCCTATTTCAAGTATACCATTCAAATTAAACAGTTCTATGGGAATGATGAATAATAAAACCAATAATACCTACCTAATTCACGTAATGAATTTAATTATAAACGACTGAAACTGCAGTAAAATTTATTCTATCATTGATTGAATTTTCATTGGATTGAAATTAAATTTGGATTTGATGGGAACAGTATTTTCTAATATGTAATTTATTTATTCTCAACATAATTTTAGCCACGTATCTTCCATGATTTATTGCACATCATTAAAATCGAGATCGCTTTGCAGTATGCATCGACTCAGTGATAAAAATCTTTCGACAGCCAGGAAGAGAAGGGAAAGTGCAGAATCAAAAGATGTAGGTGTTTCGATGAAGTCTGTGGACCGAGCAAAGGCATCTCGGTCGTTCTTTGACCGAAATAAAAATAGGTTCTGCTTGATGTTCGCCTGTGTGAAAGGAGGTATTTCCTGCGACGTTAAGGGAGGTCAGTGGCAAAGGCGAGCTTACAAACAGGGGTGGGTCCCTTCTGAGAATCTTCTCAGACCGCTCAGTCTTTGATCTTAATCCCTTGACGCGCGAACTGCTCGCTTTTCATTAATTTCTTTTTTTCATCATTCAATCAGCTGCATTCAGTTCTGCATTTCTACTTCTTGATAATATTAATTTACCTGTGTAAATAATAGAGTTAGTAACATATTAATTAATTGTGTTTAACCGGTCGAATAAGTTTATAAGCGATGGGCGGGTTATTTTTTCAAACGATATTTATTAAAACAAAAAACAAATATATAGAATAGAATAGAATTTTTATTTGCTTTTCGGCCTCACAGCCATGAAAAAGAACTTATTTTACATTCTTAATTTTACCTTACATTACGTTCTCCTTCATCTGCCTTACGCTACATTTCTTTATTCCTACTTACTTATTATCTATAACCTTATACTATTATCTATAACTTTATACTATCATCTATAACCTTATACTATACACTAATATAATGTACACTAATACTATACACTATACCCTAATTCGTATGTTAAAGCATTTGTATCTCTCTATCACATTCAATGCCATCTATCCCTACTCTTGTCCTCCCTATTCCTTCTAAAAACAAATATATATTTTTAAGACTTTTCTGCAACAGTAATTATGATCTGTATTACCCTTATTTCCTTTTGAAAAGCGAAAGGTGATCCAGTCAGAGATTAAAATTTACTTAAATCTAAATCTAATTTACTTAAACATAATAATGTTTCGTAATTAAGCTTAGGTTTTGAATCATTTTTATTATAATTATAAATATTTTCTGTTTAATATCAGTAGTCGTTGAAACGACATAGGCTATATATTTTTATTTCACTAATCGTACCCCGTTAGGAATTTTTTTTTTTTATTATACATTATCGAAGATTTTCATGGAGGACTTAAGTGCTCCATATAAAATGAAGGAAGTCAAGCGGAGAGTGGGCAGAATTCAATATACTCGGTAGTTTCATACAATTAAACATTGTAATACGACTCTGATGCGTGCTTTAAGACTCGAGAATCTCGTATTTCGCGTGGTGCGGTGAAAAAAATGTAAGCGAAAGTCGTTCGTCAGAAAACTTTTAGTATCGATTCACTTGAGTCATCGTGTTTACTTCAGGAACAATACGTGTTGCTCTAACACGGCAATGTAATGAAAAGTATGTAAAATATGTTTAATTTAATCTTTTTTACTTAATCAATACTCTTCGCATCTGTATAGACTTTGCCGAAGCGTATCATCCCGTGAAATAAATATTACTTGTATTAGTAACTGCGAATACTTTTAGCGAATTGTTAAATAGAAATACAGACTATTAGGAATGGGGAAACAGATGGAGGATGAAAGGGTTGAGTAAAGGAAATCGTTTTAGAATATTAATTTTTAAGATCTAAAGTGAGCTCGCGTGGCTGCCCGTAGTGCACAAAGTGGTTACGGCCATTCATTGTCAGACATCAAGTTTGCTAGAAGGCATAGAACTTGCGATTTCCAATTACATTATCGCGCTGTGATTAATCAGTGCTTGTGGTATTTCATTGTCTCCGTGTGACGTCTCGATTCTGGTTCCTTTTACGCCGCCTCGTAAAACCGTACCGTACGCTCTCACCTTTTCTTTGTCCCTTTCTCTGGAACCTGCGGTTCCTGATTCGCAAGGCACCACGTGAGTATGGGAAGTTCCACGCGCGAACTTTATCCGTGTTATACGACGTCCACTGCCCATCAGTGAATGGTCCGTTATAAATAGATCTGAATTGAAATTAAATTAATTAAAAACAGAAAAGAATTATAGCATTACAATAACGCAGTACAAAATATTTCGCCCTCTCGTTCCGACGTTGGAACTTGTTTTTATCATCGTCTTCATTGATAAATCGTCAATCTTGCTTGCAATTAGACTTAAAAGCAGAAGACACCGGGGGTAAACAAAATAAATCACTCGTGGAGTGCGTGAGTAAATGGCGAGGTGCAGCGTAGTTGCTGCAATGAAACGTAATCATAAGGGTCTATGAACGGTCGCTCACATTCGAATAGGAAGTCTCGGTTTAAAGGTCTAGGTTTTGGACGTACGGTTAATTGAAATGGGAAATTTTAGTACGAATTCGGTGGGCGGCTTATTTTCTATTTTTTAGCAACGCGGTAAGATTTAGGGGAATGTTAAGGTAACGTTGATATCGAAGATGACGATTATACAAAATTTATTCTCTGTATATATTTAATTAAAGCATGGTGCATATTAGTCGAAAACGATGTTGCATTTCCAATTATATTTTTAACGCGTGAAAGCCTGATATACAAATACGGGAGCACCACCATCAATTCTTTCCTTGCAATAATAACTGTGTTTGTGAATTACTAGTAATTTGAATTACTCTAATTATACTACTCGGGAACGATTATTTCTCATCGAATAAATCTCCATAACGCTGGAAGACAAGATTGGCACGCAATCAGTCATTATTGTGCGTCGTAAAAAAAAACCTGATTGCAGGCAATAAATACCGAGCTGCACATATACGCGAATAATAAACGGACTTGCATAAATTGAAAGCTTAAATAAACAACACGTCTCGCAACTGTTCCATCGCCCTTCGAGAACTCGATGTCTGAAAGACGATTTACGATTCTTTCATTCAACGTTCCAAGGGTGTGCATTTATTCTAAAATCAGAGGCGCATTTATCCCAAACAATGAATCAGTTTCAAATTATTTTATTTAACATTTGCCAGCGATCGTAACTGACGTTATTAACTAATCCACTCGGACATCCCGTTTATAACCGTTCAATGACGCTTATTGTTGCAACCGCTTACGACCATAATCGCTTTATAAACGCGTTTTAAACACATGCCTTTGTTACCGACGTCTGAGTTGCTGTTTAGCTGCATGCAAAGAAAATACGACCAAAGCGAGCAGAACAGATCGCATTACCGATCTCTTAATCTGCAGCCTGGCACGCATAAGATACAATTGATATTCCTCTGTGCATACATTATATGTTCAAGAACTTTTTTTCGCGCACGATTCATTGCGCATTCTGGTCATTATATTTCGCAAGGGCGTGGAAGCGGTATTTAAAATATACACGATCGAAAGTGGCAGTAATTAGTCCGTTGAGATTACGGGGCTCATTGTGGCGCAGACTTTAACATAGCTGCGAACTCTTCGCCTTCGAGGAATTTCGCCTTAAGTCGATGGAGAGTTCGGCAAACAATGTCGACTATTCCTAACTTGTAGCCAGGAATTGGACGAGGTCCCTGTGTGCTAATCATACAAGGTAAAGTACTTGCACACGGAGTTCACGCGAAACGTTTCCCTCGCGAGTTCCCGATGGAGAAAAGTACATTATTCTTCCCCCTTTCGGAGCATAAGAGTTTGCCTACCATGTACATGATATTCAAACAAACCTTTCATCTTAAAGTATATTTCACTTCCTACACGATTATATTCGATACCTTTAACTGAAGCCTTAAATCAATCATTAAATATTGCAAAAATATCAAGTGCAGCATTGTATTCGACCTTTTTATTAAAAACTTATTGGCCACTTCAGCAAGTGTCCACTGTAGTAATTTATATTTATAAAATTATAATATCAAAATAATTTGTTTCCTGGTGTATATACGCACGAAGGAAAACAGTTAACGATCGTCACGACGCTGCTTCAATCGGTCACTCCATTTTCCGTCGAACTCAGAGTTCTGAGTACCAATGCTACCGATCATGCGGACAAATGATTCAACGATCATGCATGTATACTTTTAGTCTCGTCGCAGGCAACCTGTTTCTTTCGCAACTTCGTGACACACTCGTCGTGCCTTCTAACGAATGCCTGTCTGTTACGATCCGGGCCTTGTTCCACTTCCTCTTTTTTTTTAACGAGAACATCGCGCCGGCCGTACCTACGGCGTCAATTAAAAGTCCTCGAAGGAATTTTCCCCGCGAACACGATTCATTAATACGACGTTCCGGGAATACTAACGCCAGCCGGCTGTCTTTCATTAAAGAAGAAGACTCGCGATCCGCGAGTTTTGCGTCGTGCACCGAGCATAGCTATGATTGTTATTAGGCGAGCCATGAAACGGGAGAAAAAAATCCCGTCGACGATTCTTGATGAGTCTTGACGAGGCCTCGGGCTTTCGTCATATCTTGAACGGAATTTCATCGTTTCGTTCTGAGAATGTTATTCCTGTTCCTCCGTCTAATTTGTCCGATACGTTGGAGGCTCGCCGCTTTGCAGATTGCGGGATTACATTTAAATTCAATTCGGATGTATGTAAAATGACTTCTTTTTTTCTTTATTTCACCGGGCAGGGAACGATACTGTTAAGTATTTGTAAGTGAAATTTTCTACGTAAACATGTTTTCATGCTTCACAATGGGCATAATTCGCATAAATATTAACGAGTCTTTTAATTATGCTGGATGAGGATAAAAAAGCTCTCTTCAGCACTTGGTAACTATAATTAATGTTTGTAATACATAATTGTATTACCATGTAATTGGTGAATCTACGAATAGCACGCAGTTATCGTAATGTCGCGCTGCAAAAAGGTAATACCTACGTCGGGGAATTAAACAATTTTATCTCGCGAATAGCGATTCAATTAAAGGAAATATTTCTTAAGAGCAGAAGGACATCTTAGATTACTAATCGTGGCATTAAGTGAAGGAGTATCATTAAGAAATATTTGTCTATCGCGCAAACTGATCCATATATGTAGTTTGTAAGAAAGTATTTGTTAACGACCATTCTAATTATCCGAGCATTGCCGATACCGCTGCATCGTTTTGTTCGCGGACAAATCGCACGAATAACTCGATAGATACGGACAAAATTTAATCAGTTGTTTCCTTCTCAATAATATGTTCCAGGCGGTATTTGCTGGTCCTCCATAAGCAACGGCCGCTGCAAGGAATTATTGTCACAAGGCGTGACGAAGGAAGATTGTTGCGCGTCGAACGCTGCGGCAGCTACCGCGTACTCTGAAGAAGACCTCGATAGCGGAAGCCTCTTTTTTTGGAGAGTACTCGGAGGAGGTGTGCAGTGTCGTCCTTGCAGAGGTAAATGCTGGCACGGTTTTTCAAAATATTTGGTCCCTCTTCTTTGTGAATTTTTTCATTACATCCAACTACACCATATATGTACATATATTTAAAGGGCAAAAGTTATCTGGTTCTCTCGAACAATATATTTTCTTAACCCTGTTAATTGGTTGCGCAGAAATCGTACGATTTGCTTGCCTTCCACTAAATTAAAATAATGTGAGACTGTCTGATTTGGCAGAAAGCTGCGCGGAAGTAAGGTGTGAAGAGGGAAAGAAGTGTGTGGTGCGTAGAGGTAGACCGAGGTGCGTGTGTAGCCCGGAGTGCAAAGCACCTAGAGGAGGAGGTCCGGTCTGCGGGACGGACGGCAAGAGTTACAAAAATCTCTGCAGACTGAAGAAACGCGCTTGCAAGAAAGGAAGCCACGAGCTAGCGGTCGCCTATAACGGCCACTGCCAAAGTGAGTATGTATGAAAGAGATGGAATCATTATCACCACCGTATTGCAATTGAATTATCATCGATACTGCCGTTTCGGATTAATTTCGTAGGAGAATTACGCACATTCGATAAATTATTAATTAATTATACGATACAGCCTGACAAATTTTCAAGCATTCTAAGTAATAAAGTTATTCGCAAAACTTTATTTTATAATGCTGCGTGAAGAATTGAATAAACTGTTATTGTATTTGCCGTGATTGGATGATACACGATCCGCAATGGAATTTTCGGAGGTATTCAATTGCAAAAATTAAAATACATTAGACATGTTTCTGCATCTATACATATACTAATCTAATATAACCAAAGTAGTAGAACATATTTATATTTATAAGCAGCGATTGTACTAATTGTAAGCTTCTCCCATAATCAAGTACAAATTTCTATTTATACCATACACTTGACTTCACGAACATAAAATGATTGAACAAATGTCGGTTTATCTGACCATTCTGACACCTTCCCACTGGATCATACCAAATGAACATATTCCAGTCCCATTCGTAACAAAATCGACCATTTTCCGCCGCTACCATTCGAACCAGCTCAACGCGAAATAACATTTCCTGGAGATTTCTACACCTACACAAATCGTCTCTCTATTCCGATACCAGAGCCCAACGTAATTCCCGTCCGCCAGTATTAACTCTCAAGGGGTTAAAGCATTTCATCCAAAATTCCCTGATCAACGTTCCATAAGAGGTCCTCGCCGAGCCACGTCCAATTTCAACCCTCCCGTTCCCCACCCCCCTTCAGAGTAGCCACGCGAAGAGAAACGGACCACCGATCCGTTCGGAAGAATGCGCGCGACATACATACGTACATACAGGGATGGCGACGCATCTATCTCACGAGGGCGGTTTATGACTGTGCGTAATAACGTGTAAAGTGTCGAGCAGGTTCGTGCGCACGGGTCCGTTGCGGCCAAGGCCGGAGTTGCCTTCTGGACCAGAACCTGAGCCCGCACTGCGTGAGGTGCGCCCGCAGGTGCCCCCAGCCGCCTCCGCAACAACGAGCCGCCGTGCGCCCCGTCTGCGGGGCCGACGGAAACACCTACAAGAGTGCCTGCCACCTGCGACTCGCCGCCTGCCGCGCAGGTCGCGCCATTCCCGTCGCCTATAAGGGCCACTGCAAACGTGAGTCTCCTTTTACTCTTTCCACCTTTCTTTATCTTTTGCCTCGCCGCGCCAACCCTTCTACGCCGCCAGCCCCCCTTCTTTGCCCAGCTCTTTTCCCTCACACCCTTTTTCGCGACTTCGTGGCCCGCTGTTTCCATTGCTTGCTCACACTCGCCGTTTCCCTCTTCGTGCCCTCGTCGCGCCGCCGTGCCCTCTCTAGCTTCTGTTTGCCTTTTCCTCGCCTTCCCTTCGTCCTCTCCTTTCCGCTGCTCTTCGCCGTCTGGTCGCGCGTTGCTTTTTAGTCGGTTTTTCTATGCAGCGGTGCACAACCCGGCGTGAAGGATCACGGGGAAATCGCGAATACAGGATGGAGAACGGTGGTGAGTTCCGGAGAGATCGGAGATATTCACTCGCGGGTGGCGGCTGTTTTAGGGTTGGCCGTTCGTTGGAGGTTACTGGCGAATGTTTCTGCACCGGGATTTTTTTATTATTTTAAATGTTGTTTTATTATTTGAAACGATTAAGGATGAATGAATTCCATGGATTTACCCTTGGACATGTGGTAATATGTTCTCTTGCGTTTGTTGAACGACGTGTTTAAGGAATCTTGGTTTTTCTTTAGATAAAGTACTCTGTTTAAAATATCGGCGATGTAGGCGTGAACTTGACTCGATTTTGTTGGAACTTGAAATATTCGAAACAAACGAAAAGGAAGTTTACAGTTACTTTAAAACAGCTTAGATATTAATCACAATAATGTATGTAACCTGCCATAGGTGGTCAAGGATTTCTATCATAGTTTCTTAATAGGGTCTCAATATTTTTTTATCGTGAATTTTCTATTTTTTAATATATGAATTTTTAATATTTCGTCTCGGCTACGTTCCCATTTCTTTCACGTTATGTGAATCGTTATGTTTGCAAAATTAGAATAATTGTAGGGGATAAATTCCTCTGTGAGAGAGCTTGAATGCATTTTGCGCTTTCTTTCGAAGGTACTACCTGTTGCTTCTCACGCGAAAGAGCGATTAAACGCAGGAAAACGGCAGTGCACCACAGGGTGGCTTTTATATGACCCGGTGCAACTGGTGAATAAGCATTTTTATTTTTTTAATTAAAGCCGAAAGCAATACTGATGTCGAACAGAATTTTAACCGAAATATATTCCTTTCTTAATTATTTGCAAAATGAACGAAAATGGTGCGCTTCAACCGTGAATATTTGATTAATAAAATTAATAAGCACATTATGGAACAATTCATAGGAAACAGAAACTGCAGCGTGTCACAATTAATGAAAAGAAGTTGACAGTAATGTATGTCAACTATACTCGCTTAGACATTCGCTTGTATAATAATATTATTTCTGACTAAATAGTTGAACCGTGAAATTACAAATCTGGTATTTCGTCATTTTCGTCCACGACCCATACTCTGTTATTAGCACCATTCTATGTAAAACATTATTAAACAAGGAACGAAAAGAGAAAGAAAGACGAGATACTCGTTTCGAATTGAAAACAGAGGCGAGTGCGTTTCGTTTATTGTTCACCCGCGCGAAAGAAAACGACACGAAAGCGTGCATGGAAAAGAGGCGAGCAGGAAAGGGTGAAGGACGAAGACGAAGGAAAGGAATAAAAAAGGGGGGAGAGGGAAAGTTCAGTTCATTGGTGAGCAGGCGAGTAGCCAGACTGCTGCCGCTGCTTTGCATCGGAATGTACCTTATTGTTGTCTGGTTTACACAGTGCCGAATTCTTCTGACAGGTGCCATAAAGTCACCCGGCGAAGTTATGTCCAAACAAGAGTTTGCAGGGAATAATAAAATCCTGTACCGGCACGAGTGTTTACAGCGGATTGCATCTCGACCTCCTTTTTTCTACTGAAATTGTCCGCCTCCAATTTATTCCCCAGTAACGTCTCGCATTCCTTTCCATTCTTATCGGGAGACAATGCGAAGCAACGCTGATTTGTCGTACACGATAGCAAATACAATATATTGCTCTTGCATTTTCGAATGAAAAATTCCGATTCGATACTTTTATCACAGCTGTGAATATTAGCCAGCTTTTCACATTCCCCGTTATCCGTGGCGTTCAGGTTTCTCTTTTTCCTTTCTTCTTTTTTCTTCTGTCGCCGTCTGCAGTTTTTTAAGTATACCTTCTGAGAATGAAGAGTGAGATCTCTTCCTTCTCGGAAGATAAATTCCTCTTTATTGTTCTCTTCCCTCCGCATTCTTTCCCGCTTGTTCCTAGTCGCTTGATCTTTCAACCGTTACATTATCCTTCTTCTAGGGATAACAGATCCTGGCCGGTGTTCGTATTCTGCGAATCGCTTTGTACTTCTTTCAAGCTTGTCTTCATTGTCTTCACTTTACCCAGCCTGGTTTTCTGTTGCTGGTAATTGATGTCGTTATTGTTGCTCGCCTCGAGAAATCGAAAATAAAGAGACAGGACTGTTTTATCTTATTTCACAAGAGTTGGATAAACAGAGGGGTGGAAGTTTAAGCGTTAGTCACGAAAGAAGAATGTCGATACACTTTTTTCTTATCTGCAAATTTTCTTCGCTCGCGAGAATCGTTCGAAGACGTGCTAATATGCCGGATCACTGTGTAAATACAAGTAGCGTTTAAAATATCGATGGATTCGCCTTTTTCCATAACGGAACAGCGCCTTTGTACGTGCGCGTTCTCCATAAATTCATTTCATCGTCATCAATTATCCAGTCGTCACCAACGAGGGTCTTAATGACCGACACATAACATAAATTTATTTAATTAGCACTGATAATGCCAATTACACCACTCAGCGCTCAAAGCGGACGATATTCTCAAAGTATAAATAATCAGATTCGCGTGTCTGGAATTGATCTGTAAATTATAAATTTGTACAGTGAAACCGTCGAATCAAAGTTAGAAGATTATAAAACTGCCGCAGATTTTGTCGAATTCCTAAGTTAACATGAATTATATGTTAATAAGTGAAAGGGTGCAATTGAAATTATTTGCAACAAGTAGATTTCTAAAATGTAGCGTACATAAACAAACATTTTTCATCAATTGCCATCATATCAGTGTTCATCAACGACGCAAATTAAAATACGTAATCGCAGACGGCGACGAAGTTAATACGTAACGTTTCCGAGTTTTGTGGAGGTGGCCGCGCGATTTTCGGTCGGCCCTTCGAGTATCCGACATTGCGTGGATTCAAGACGAAAAGGGACGAAAGAAACACGAGGGTAAAAAAAAATCTGGTGGCAATCGCAAGATCGTTCCAGGAAGTTCATCGACCGAGACGCGATCTGCCTGGTTGCGAGAGAACAAAAAATTATAAAAAGAGCAAAGACATACTGAAAGAGAAAGAGAGACAGAGAGGAGGGATAAGGTGGAAGAAGGACGGGTGTGTACGTTGGACGAGGAGAAGGAGTGGGAAGTATCGTTTTCTGCGTATTCCCTCTGAGAAGTCGTAATAAAGCGTGCAAGTTTGGAGAACGTAAGATCAACGATTACAGGGGAGCTTGCCAATTTTTTTTCTAATATAGCATCAGAATGCCTCCGAAAGCGGCCGCATACATCGGCCGAATCGTTTCACCTGCTAATTTCCTCAGTATATGTGGCACCACGGCGGCAACCCTTGTGAAATTGTCATTAAGGGGATGAGAAAGTCACCCTGATTGAAAGTCGATCTTTGATACTGCTTTGAACGATGCCTAACTTGCGACAAATTTCTGTATGTAGAGAGTGTTACACGTGGAAAGTCTCAAAGCTTTAAGAATTGATTAACAAACTAGTTTTTAGTTAATTACGAATCACATTTCATTACTACCATTTTGATTGTTTTATTATTCTTATTAGGTATTAGTAGAAATAATTCCACTTTGAGATTGCTAGGTAATCATGTAGCCAATTTACCGTGAAGTGAAGTTTTCAAAATTAATCAACACATCAACCAATCTACCGTCAGCAGAATTAAACGAACCGTTCATGTCTTTCTGTACGCTTTTTATTCGCAAGAAACGCAGAATCTTTTCACGATGTTGATCGTTGCTTCGATTAGCAACATGGCCTGTCGGCAGTAAGCGTGCAACATGTTACAATAATGTATAAACATTGAATCAAAAAGTCGTTAAGAGAATCAGCTCGAGGAAGGGGATGGAGAGAAGGGGTGAGCGGATGTAACGAGTGCATAACTCGTGGCCGTTGGAGGATAATCCGCGGTTTCTTCGTTGATTTACGACACTTGGAATGCCGAGGACGCGTCTTTCCTGTAATATTATCCCTTCACTGCTGAAGACCGGAATATTTTTGCTGGCACATTTTTCCAGGGAACGTTTGTTCCCCAAGCAAAAGAGACCGTGTCGAGTATTTAAAAAATAAGCTTGCACGCGAGCTAATTATTTTCCGGGACAATATTATCAATTTGTTCTCCGATTCATTTGCAGCGGCATCGATATGCTACAATGGCTACAAACAATTTGGTCCTGTTCTCTAAAGATATATTCGAGAAATGGTCATCAATTATTTTTGTTCATTGACGGAACCACAAGATCATCGTTCTTCTTACCCAAACGTTTACTCAACCCCTAATTTAACTGAAACTACCCCGCACGACTCGATACCTCGCGTATCCTCCTCGAAACTCCCATTCATTGTCACCCAGCTTCGTCAGGGGTAACTATACAAACCGATCGCAATCCTGACGACACGTTCGCCAACTGAAAAAAAGGACAAGCGCATCGCCAAACGCACCTCTCGACTCGGCATAATTGCACGCCGGCTTCCGCCGGTTCTCCAACCGGGCGTTACACCTTCCGACGTCGGAAGCGGCGCGTACGCGAAAGTAGTAGCCACGCGTGCATAGTTCATCGGCGTATAATAGAACGGCAGGAGGAAGTAGAGCCAGGAGAAGAAGAAGAAGAAGCGTCCGCAGCGCGCGGGCGCGCAGAAAAGGGTTGACACGCGTGCACGTGCACGTGAGCGCGCGCGCGCGCGCGTCAAGATGCCCGGACGTGTGTAAGGGCGTGTCCTTGTGGCGTCCTTGCCCTCCGGTCGTTCACCGTACGCACGCACGCACGCATGCAGTCGGAGCGCGCCCACGCAACGCGCGTGCATGTTGGAAGCCGGGACACGCGGTCTTTTACGTTTACGACACTTACGGGGGCTCCCCCCCCCCCCTTCCATGCTGCTGCTTCGACTAAAAATAACTGGCGTCTCGAGGAATTCGGCGTGCATCGATCAGCGTTCACCACCGGCCTCACGAAAATCGGATAGGATTTTATTGCCGCGACCTTGGTGCCAGGCGGGTCTGACCGGCAGGGAAAATCGGGGAAACTAGATGGCTGCGACGCGTCAACGACTTTTCCCTCGTTAATTTTTGGAAAGCCACGGATGTTCCGAGGAATTGCACGCGAGCGTTCGCCGCAGCATCCTGTTATTCGGATTGTCCTTTACCCAACCATCTTTTAATTTTAATTTTCCACATAGTTCGCTTGGTTTTCGATGATTCATTTGAATTTGAGTCGCGTAACTTTTTCATGGCGGGAGGAAAAACGATTCATTGGGTGTAGGGAAGGGGGTGGGGGCAATGTTCCACGGATGCGAATAAACAGAATTACAGGAGATGTGGAGTCGGCTATGACGTAACGTACTTTCCAGGTTTTCTCCAGAAAAAGGTATGACTAATCTTGCTGTAGGTAGAAGGTGGGAATTTAAAAAATAAACGCATTTCGATTCGAAAATTGACTATTTTTAACGCTGTTAAACAAACATTTCGGTATGCGGTATTTGCATTGAGACACTTAGAATTTTAAATCAATTACATAACGATGTTGAAGAACTCATTTTGTTCTCCATTATAATATGTATGTATATTTGCTTACGTTCGCGCATGAAACGATACTTCACATTTTTTAAATATCCGTCCACAAGAAATTCAAGCCCAATAATGCTTGCGTAATTACGCGAAATATCGAAGCAGCAAACGATCGAGTCCCATCGAAGGAAACTCCAAGTGATCCATGTTCCCGTTTCGAGAATCAATCGGGTTGCGCAGGGGATGAAAGTTGGATCGATCTGGAAATTACGTAAAGCTGGACAGCTCCTAAAACAGCAGACCGTCCGCGGACTTATTTCCATTCCCGTACGATAAATCGCCGGAGATCATTTGGATTTCGGAAAGCTGGTCGCGAAGCCGGCGTTGCCGCGACGGAACGTTACGGCGATCTAAATCGGGAGCTCGCGAAACAACAAACTATTCTCATCCCGATTTGAAGCCCGAAATTTTATCCGCGGCACTCGCAACGTTCCGGCGAATCGCATCGCGGCACCTCAGGACCAGACGCGTACCAAGCAGAAGCGCACGGAGAAGCAGCCGAAGTAGCGGAGAAAGAGAAGGTCGAGGAACAAGAAGAAGAGGAAGAAACTTCGGGCGGAGAGCGTTGCAGACGGATGAAAAGGAACCACCTTTCCTTCTCCGCTTCGTCGTGTAGTCTCCTTTCTCCCCGAAGTCTTCAAAAACTTCGTACACCAGCTGAAACGCGGCTCGACAAGGTAACATCTTTGCTTCCCCCCGGTTCCGTCTCCGGTTCGACTTTACCTTTTATTCTCGAGACGACTTCCGTGATCCAGCATCGTCGAGCTCAAAGGGGGGCGCTCTATCGGCAGAGTCTCAGACGCGAATCTACCTCGTGTCGTATCGTTTCTTTCGCTTCGCGATTCTGACTTTAAAATCATCCCGCTCTCCGCTTCCTCTCTCTGTTCTCGCTTCGGTCTCCTCCGCGAGTTCGATGGGGCTCACCTCTACTTCGGGAGAACAGGTGGGTCGCACGAGGTCAGATGTTTACCCGTCTGAGAAGAGGGTAGAGAGGAGGCCGGTAGATGCAAAGAAGGTTGAGTACCTCGCACGAGAAGGCCTCGTGGCACGACTCTGCGCAAGGTATGCCATATGTACCGTCTTTTTCGACTGGTCGGCGGCGCGAGAGGGAAGGAGATTCATTTGGAGAGAGCGGGAGAGGGAGAGACTCATACCGCCGACGGACAGGGAGCAGGATACCGTGGACAGAGAGACAGAGAACGTCGACGACCGGCGAACCAGAAGGGAGTCCTGCATATGCAGGGAGGGAAAAAGGAGGAAGAGGAATATAAGGAGACGGTTAGATGAGGAGAAACAAGAAGTTGAAGTCGAAGAAGAGGAGGAGGAGGAAGAGAAGCCGATGGCGAGGACGGAGCGGGCCACGTAAACAAGGTGGAGAGGAGAAGCGAAGAATTGAACGTTTATCCGAGATCGAGCGTGCAACAGATTTCGCTAGGGTCCCGTTGCTAGGGTCTGATGGGACCACGGTTGGCTCCGTGAAAATCCAAATCTCGAGGATAGTTCGAACATCCACGATGTCCCACGCTGCTTTAAGATCTGTGCCTTGGCTAAAGCTGTCAATCATCGCAATCTTCGATTTCCACGGGGAACCTACGAATTCTTGCAGTTACGTAGTTGGCGCCATCAAGGGTCCAACGCAGCCCCCGAAACGAATCCCAAATTGTGACCCTAAACACCAAAGTTCCCTCGAAGCAAAACTGCCCAACAAGATTCCATTCTATGCCTCCTAATTTCTATCGAGGTCCCCGCATAACCATCTCAACATTTTCTTCCATATCGCCCGCGGCTCTCCCTGAAACTTCGCATCTCAGAGAATCTCGCGTGCCTCCCTAATCCTTCCCTATCTCTCGGGGACTGGTCCGCAGTCGGGCGCGTACGCTCCAGGCCGGTTCCCCTCGAATTTCAAGTGGGTCCCGACAAAAAGGCGAAACCTGGTGACACGAGAGCGGCGGGGGCCCTTTTCGAAAGTCGATGTTTTTCTCGTGGCCGAGGATGGCCCGAGACGCTTTGCGCAGCCTTTCCTCGTCAGAAACACTGTGCACGGTTTAGCCTGGTGTCTGGTCAACCGGCGAGTGGCGTGGCGCAGCGTCCGTGCCGAGCTCCTCTTTTTTCGCCGGACTTGTGCAAGATCTGCCCTCTCCTTTTGCACCCGTCGACCCTCCCATCTTATCCACCCAGCCGAATCGTGCTCTCCCTTTCACTCTTTCCTGCCTCGGCGCCGGTGTTCCTCTGCTCTGTCCCTTTCCCCCAGCCGGCCAACTTCGTTCGTTCCTTCGTCCGTTCGTCCGGGGTCCCTTGCAACCATATCAACGTCCGCGCGTCCGCGTCGCGTCTCGACATCGACATTCACCGGCGCATGCCTCCGCTCGAATACTCGCCTCTTCCTTTTTCCCACGATTCTACCCCTCTTTCGCCACGCTCGCTCTCTTCCTCGCGCCGACCAGCCCCCTCGCCGCCCCCTTTCACGTCGACCTTCCACTCGCGATCGTGCGTCCTCGTGCTCCGGCTCAATACTGTAAACAACTAGCGAAAAGAACCTTTGCCCGTATGCAAACCGTGCACCGTCCTCCCGTGGCTGCGTTTTACATATCGCCGTGGTAACGGGCCGATGCGAGCTGCATCCCGACCGCGTCCACCGCGAAACCCACCGGATCCCGCTGGACAACGTGGCGACGGACCTCGCGAAAACTCTCCACGGTCCCTGAATATTCCGATGAGATAACTGTACAGCCGATAACATGCCTTGACGTTTCATACGTCGCAGCGGGGAGATTCTGTTGTGCCGTGGAACAGGGGATTTTAATTGACTGAGCTTATTCTGTTGGAGTAACACGCTCGCAGCTCTTAAAGGTGACCAAGATTGTATTTTATAGTTCCGTGGAAGCATTCATGGTGCCCGAATATTTTACATCTGGATACCCGTGCCGAGTGTTATTCCGCCGGGTTTCCGCAAATTGTCCTTGCGTAATGGAAAGAAGATATTGCAGGAGTGTGTATGGAAATTGTTAATGTTGATGTTTGCAATGTACGCTGTCAATGCTTGTCGATGTGCAATGTGCAAATGTTAACGTCTGACCCGATGTAGCTTTACACTTAGCTGGCGGGACGCATGGAAACGCGCTTTACATATGTATCGCGTTGAAGGAGCAACATGTTGGTCTTTCTTTATGGGCAGAATGCGTATTAGTTTGGAGAAATATTTGCCCGCGGTTCAACGCGAGCTATTGTATGCGTGTCGTGCTCTCCTTCAAATAACGCATTCGTTTTAACTTCGCGACAATCTTGCACAATTACGGAGCCAAAAGAATTATTTCCGAATGAATTCGCCATTCTCGAATCTAGCGCAAAGACGGCACCTTATAATTAGAAATCCAACAAAAACGATGGCCGTCGTAAATTACCAAACGAATGACAATGAGAAACGAGGTGTTTCTCTTCGGTGAAAGCGGCGGCGATAAAAATAAATTTCCACGCGACGGACACGATATCGTGTTCCCCGTTTCCTCGCGAAAATTCCGCTCGTTCAATCAGCAAGCGAAACATTAAGATACGCGCGCGTCGCTTTCACGGGCTCGAGGGCACGCGAAACGTCCAATGACCGTGGCGCGTCAACTTGAATTCCGTGTATCTGTTTTCCCGTTCCGGAGGAATTCAGAAATTTCAACGCCCGACAATAAGATCCGAGTGGAACGCAGAAACTTTCCTTCGGTCGGGCAGGCACGGGCAGGGAAGAAGAAGAAAAGAAAGGCAAGAGAGGGGAGGGAAAAAAAGGCCGAGGAGGCATGAACGGCCGCGAGAGGAAGAAGAGGCTGCGCACACGAGGGACAGGGAAGTAAATAAGTAAATAAACCAGCCGGCTTAGCGAGGAGGTGTCGCGATGCAAATAATCGTCTTTCTCGAGGATCCGAGGCGCGAAAGTGCACGTGTCTGTAAATATGCATACGGTAATATGTGCGAGCTTTTCCCAGTCTCTCCACTTTTATTCCCGCCCGCCCCCTGCCCCCGCCGGTCCGGATTCTTTGATATTCTCGGACCCGTGGAACACGCGGTGCCATCTTCTCGCGCCAGTCCGGGCGTTAAGTAATTTGCTTGTTCCTTTTTTTCTCGTCGCTAATAGCACCGCCGTACGTTGCCACGTATTTCTCGATGCCCGCCGTTTCTTTGCCCGTTCGACTATGTTTCGATGACAGGGGATCGGGTAATTATTCGTTTCCGTTGACACCGAGGGGATTGTCAAAGTTTCTTCTGCGCAGGGTAGACGGTACTCCGTCGTTTGCTTCTTACCCGGGATGATTGTATCGACGTTGGAAGCTATTGTTTTATGCGTTGAAAATCTGGATACTCCACTCTTATTTTTGGAGCGATTTTTAACGCAGGTCGGATGTCGAACTGCTGTTGAAAACAATTGCGACGCGAGGAGGTGCGACATTTGTAAAGTAAATATAGATTTATAAGAAACAAAGCAGAGCGATCTTACCTTGGATCGTTCATTACGAGGCTAAAAAACAGGTTCCTGGTGATGTGTCAGTTTAATGACGTCACTAATTAATTACGTCTGAACCGTAAGAGAGTGCTCTACCTACGAATGGGAACAACGGTTCAATTCGTTGCTTTGTTACGACTGGTAAAACGAGTTCTGGAAAGAATATCCTTTGAGCCTCGCCACGTTTCCTTTGCATCACCAATAACTGCGTCTCATTGACTACTATTCACGCTTGTGCCTCCGTGAAGCACTGCAAAACGTTTAAAATTGATCCTCTCGTCGCGTCTCGGTGGGACAGTGCAAGGAAATAGACGCCTCGCAGGGTGAGAATATTGCGAACTTGTATAGGATAAAATTAAAATGAAATATTAATAGATAGAAAAATAATGAGTCTGCGATTATTCCATAGCTTCAATATAAATTTCTCAAATTTCTCAATATAAATAAACGGTTTAACATAAAATATATTTCAATCGGTAGCTGCACATGTTCATTTTTGCAAGTGCCAAGCTTGTATGCTCATTTACTTAATTAAAATGGAATTGTGCGATTAGAAATTACGATACCGTGCAGTTACATTGTTTCGGGCTGGAAATTACGCTAATAAATTGTAATGGGCTGTGATTGCCGTCTTCCAGATTCAATCTACCCTCGCAAGATAAAATTGATGCGAGGGAACGAATAATGCCGGTAATTTTAAGCTGAAAAAAGGCTGAGTTGCGAGGAGTTGAAACCGCAGAAGTTCTTTTTGTTGGGATATTTAGCGGAATACGATTTTAACCCTCGAGCAAGCACACTGTTTTAAATCATACGAATAGCCGCGTGGGCGTGTAAAATGCACCACCGTAAATCACATTTAATTTATGGTGAAAAACAAATAAATTTCGCTGAAAGAATTTGTTCACCACCGAGTTATTACTCGCTCTTTAACTCAGCCGCCTATTAAGCGGTTCATTCATCTGCTGTCCATTTCACGCTTTCTCGTACCGTTCACCTTTTTATTTATTTCGTCTTTTGACATCGCGATCGCACGCTATTTACAGCCTGCTAAAAAAGCACCGAGCTCGCTAATATCCAGGAAATTCGCATTAACATCGGAATTGAAATTTAAATAACATTGGCTGCGACCGATGCGCCGCGCCGCATTCTTTCGATTACGAACTTGCATTTTATACACTTGCAAATTTACAGTAGAATCGCACATTGAAAACTTGATGGTGTCTTATATAGAAAACGGCCAATCATAATCGCCGCAGAATTTCGAGTTCCACCCTCTCGTTATAATTCCGCATGTAAATTCTAATTTCCCTGGCAGGACTTTGTTCTGCGACACAACGCGACGATAGCAATGTTGCAAATTATAACAAGACCCAATTAATTCTTTATCGTTATACGCTATCCCCCCGTGACTTGGAGGTCCATTCGATGTTTGACAATAGTCTGTATTACGCGGAGTAAATAAATGCACGGATAAGACAATGTAATACTTGAAAGACGAAGCGTAATTCTCTTTAACGAGCACGTGCCTCCCGAACATGTGCCCATTCGCAAGCCACAGTACTTATACATATATGCAATTGCTGGCCGCGTGCATTCCTTCTTGCGTTGACCCTCGTCACACATATGAATCATAAATCATAACCACGTTATATCACGGATTTGCAAACAGTCTCATGTTCGTCGAAGACGTCGTTGGTTCTCTACTTTACAGCTCCATTTGGCGGACTGGACTGACGCGTTGCAATATTTAGTTATAGATAAAGATTCAATTTCGCGCGTACAATAAGCACGCGGGAAGTATGAAATGTCGGATTGAAAATAAGAAACGGACTAACAATAATGGCGAGGGTTAAGGGCGTATTACTTTGGATTATTTTGTTCAATTTTTATATTGGTTTCATTTCTTATTGAACAAGCAACGCAACACTGCGATTCGTTCTCCGTTCGACGCGCAATGACTAAAAGCAGAACGTAATATTATGCAATGCTGAGCACGAGGGTCATTGGTCATTCAACCTGGCGTAGCATTGACACAATGTAGGTGCTGATTGAAGTACAGAAACAAGCACGAGTTAACTCGATTACCTTCGTATCTCTTTAGCGTGCAAACATCTTAACAAACGACAGGCGGAAAATTTGATTTACGGAGTATTATGCCCCTTTGCAATACCAGTTCGCCTCATTCGCGACGCTTTTTAATATTACTTTTCAAGAACCTCCGATGACGAATGGGCACAACAAATGTCTAAAATAACGCGCCGCCTGCTTAACGCTGTCTGACGAATTTTCTAATTCGCAACGCAGACAGCTGGATCGTCGGAATTATGATACACAGTTTCACTGTCTGCTTGAATTATTCGCAGACGAAACGAAGGCGATTGCAACAGATTTTCGACCAATTTCGCAGACTTTGGCACGACCAATTATTACAACAATATATCAAAAACAAATAATATATTATCTATTATTGCATCCAAGTTGCCGTACAAGACCAACTGACGTCTACGACATCCGATGTAATATTTTTCTAATAAAGTTGTAGCGCTGTGTTCTCATTAGTATAATGCTCTCCGTGGTACAATTTGCGTAATGTGTCTTAATAAATTCAATTGCTCCGGGCTAAGCAACTGTCCCTCTGTGTGCGTAACGATGTAGCGTTAAGCAGCGTGCAACGCGGACAATGAGATCCAGCATCGCGCGTACTTCCATATAAAAGTATGTACGCGCGTAGCCTAAGCATCGTGTCTAACAGCGAGGATCGCATTACATAGCGTGAATCACTTAATATTAATCTAGTACAGCCACGTGGTATGGCCAACACAGACCACAACTACACGGGCAAGTGATACGATGATTACTCCGATCGTAGCTTACGCGTGCACTAGCAACCCTAGACCAGACAAAGCATGCACGTCCGTCATTTTATACATCAGACGTCCGGCAGACAAACAAATATATGTATCTGTAGCTTCTATTATGTTCAAGAATAGTTGGTATTCGACTAAACGTGCGCACAGTACGATCAATATGAACGTATCGTTTAAATCTATGGGGTGGTTTATAACAGATGCAATAAAAGGATTATATAGGACATAGGACAGAAATTAGTATTACGTTTTATTAATGCAACGCAGTCAATAACTTACTCGATCAATGGGAGGGAATAAAATATGATATAGTAAGTCCTTTTGGCATTCTGCCTATTCGTGAGTTTCTCAGTTTCATTGAAAGATACTTCGGTCTTTTCGAAATTATTGGCAAAGTTGTTTCGCATATTGTATCCTCTGTGCAAAATATCTTGCGCTCGTGGATCATGAATGGTTCTGGTAACGCAATAAATTTTTCACGATCGAAAGAAAACCTAGCTCCGCTGTATCTTGCAACTTTCATACGCCCCACGTATTTTGTTTGCTTGTATATTTTTCTGTCCGCGAAAAGAGAAACGAGAATACCTATAAATGTTTGTATCAGCTCGATCAATTCACTACCGCGCGATTATTTATTTGACAAACGGGCATACGATGCACGAATTGCGTAACGTTTTATCGGGTCGCGTACGAGTTGACCACAGACAGAAAGAAAAATCGGCCGTACATTGTACGATCATCGCGCCGTGAGAAGTGGGCCATTTACCCAAGTAGGTGTAACGACATATTATTGCAGTAATCGTGTCTGCGAACGAGCCACCGCACGAATTCACCGATCGGACAAGGATGGAGCGCGTCTAATGCGACGATTGAACCTGTCCTCTCGTTTCTGCCTCGTCACAGTACCCTTCTACCACTGGCCAGTTCCTTTCAGTCCCGTTTCATTATTATGTAACGTCCACGTTCTTTGGTGGTGCCTCGCGCTCGCGAAGACCTATCCAGATTCGCGACTTCGCCGGCCGCTCGATCCTTCGCGACGAGGTCAATTCGTTTGCGCTGTCAAGATCATGGTACAAGGAACGATCGCAAACTCGAGATTTCCGCGCAATTCGACTTTGAACTTGACAGGCGACTGTTCGATTTTAGGCAAACTTTCGGGGAACGCTTGTCGACTTGTACTCTCAATTAACAGCGGATCCTTACATATCTTTTCCTCTTATATATAAGAGCAAGGAAGAAACTGTACGTTTCACATATGTCAAGCGGGAACGCCGGCAAAACGTTCGAATTACGTCACCGTCCGGCAAAACGAGACCGAGAAAACAGAAACAGTTATACAAACAAAACGACTCACGAGGACGACTTAATCCCGAGCGAAAAGAACAAAAAAAGGAAAAGGAACTTCGCCAAAATACACATGTCCAGACGCACGAGTATACACGAGGCTCGTGGAGCCTGGCCGGCTGAAAAGACGCCGCGAATGATAAAAGAACGGTTCTGCGTTGAAAAAACGGGCCGATGCTGTCGAAATTAATCATCCGGAAATTTCGCCCGTTTCCCGCGCGTAACATCGAAATAACATTTCCGCCGATTGTCCCGTTCTTCGCCCCCTTCGTTTTACAGAGAACGCAGACTGCACTACGATCCGCTGTCGCGAGGGGCAGACCTGCCTGTCGGAGATGAAGTCCGGTCGACCACGTTGCGTGACCTGCACCTATCGTTGCCCACGGAAGCGGGAGCGTATCCGGAACCGGGCACACCGTGATCGAGATCCATCGACGACCATGCTGTGCGCTACCAACAATATCACATATCCCAGCTGGTGTCACATCGTCAAGGACGCCTGCGTTACAGGCTTCGTCCTCGAGACGCGACACGCTGGCCCCTGCAACGCCTACGACACCTCGCCTCTTTATATAGGTAAGTTCGCCAGACACGATTACGTATACAGCGCATTGCTGGTCAATGAATATCACCGCCGCACCGTATCTACTGGAATGCAGCTTCCGCTCAAGTAGTCTTGCTCGGTGCTTTATGCGCGCGGAATACGCCTTCGATGATGGGTGCGCGATTTTGGAATTGTTCGGCTGGTGGGAAGTAAACGTTTCATTGTATTGGATACACGCGATGAATATATTATGGAAGCGAGGCTTATTTTTGTCCACTTATTGGATGTCTCATAGGGAATATTTATTTAATACCTGTGAATAATCGTGGCGATGTTTTGGAATGTAATAATTCGTTGAAGCGATATCTGATAGAAGCTCAAACGAGAAACGCGATAGAACTTTATACTTTAATTCAAGCGGTTTCTGTTTGAATGGCTTCTGGCACACGGGCACGTGTGAATTAACATTGCGACACCTTGAGAATTGAAACGACTTTATTAGCCGAGCAGTTTATTTAATTGAAAAATCAAATTAAAGACACAATCATTTTGTCCGATATTACACGGTAAAAATGAAACGCGGTATATCGATATCCAGCCTACCCGCCTACTATGTAGAATAAAACAATCTTTAAATACAAAAATCCCGAAACCGGTATGCTAGAAAATTGTTCAATCGCAATACAACCGTACAACAGCATTCCCAAATATATTCCTCGGCTTTCGAGAAATCCAAACCAAGTCAATTTTCAAGACGAATCCCACGGTGCTTCTATCGGTGTAGCTTCAATATCCAGAACGCCACACCGTAGCCAGGAAAGACAAACAGTTTTTTCTCAAATCAACCGTGAAAAAGCGAGAAACAAAAAGGGGACAAGAAAAGGCAGGAACGTCGTTTCATTTTTCATCCGCAACGAACGAAACGCCTGTTAGCCGCGGCGGCCAGTAACAGCGTGGCCGTCGACACTTCCATTCCGATTTCATTTCGCATTTAGCCAAGGGTTCGCCGATGTCGAGGGACCACGTTTCCCATCCCGTGATAAAGCGGAATACGCGTCTGGTCATTTATCTATTTCTCTCGGAGGCGTGGGCCATTCACGAGCCGTCTGCTGAGGCAAGCGATCGTCGTAATCCAGCGTGGAATTCGCCTTGTCCGAGTCGCCTCTGAGAATATACGCGCCCACGCGCTCGCTTGTCTCGCCCGTTAAACACAGTCAATCGCGAAAACCTGGAGAAGAGCTAGCCGTGGAATCCCAGAGTTCCGTTCACGATGACTCCACCAGCGTGCAGTCTCGTTTCTCGCGACGTTCCCCGCCGTTGTCGCCACGGACACAATCATTACCGACGCGGAAACACAAGTTAACTTTCGCATTTTCATTTCGCGCGGACGATTCGCGGATGATTTAGCAAGCATATCGCAGAGGTTTGCAAATCTTGAAATTCTTGAGAAAAGGGGTCACGAGGTAATAAAAGATTGAGCGCAATTTGGATTCAGATTATGGCTTGATGTTATTTCTATAAATGATGCGATTGTTCAGCAATCATTTATTAAGTGGGTGGTATCGATAGCTTTCAATGCAGCGGTTGTAGAATATCCGGGAAATTCTGTTGACACGTATTTTAATCGTGAATGAGAAAATTCGAGATCACCGAAACCCACAAAGCTTCAAGTCTCTCGCTGGGTTTTTTTCCACTTTTTGTCAAGAACAAAATTAGCCAGCCTATTTCTTCGTCTGTGCGTGAACGTTTGCGTAGTAATAGAAACCTGTTGCATGCCGGGTACAAACGGGAGACTCTACGCACCGACTTCCAGCATCCTGAATTATTCTGGCTTTTATCGCGAACACTGTTTGTATCTTTCAAACGCTGATAAATTTATTAAACCGGTAGCGCGTCCCAGTTGTCGCGAATAACTACAATGCTAATAGAATGATATCGGCATCTGGAATTGCTACTGGTACAGATTATTCTAACATAGATCAGCGTCTCATTAGAATTGCTGATATTTACTTACAACTTCCTGCATCGTGGCGCAACGCGCCACTCATTCAACCGCCACGACGAAAGTATTAATTTTGCAGCCGCAATAATATTACACGTATACGCATGCATCTATTCTGCATTTACAAAGAAGCCAAATTGTTGCGACAATTTTTTTACAGATTGTACTATCGTTCGCGTAACAGATCGCGTATCATATTCCGCGTGTATTACGCGTATAATGCATTCTCCATGGCTCACCCCGGGAACAATTACGCGTATGTAGAATAGGTCCCTTTCGCTGAATTATAATGGGTGCAGTTGAACGCGCGTTTCTTTCCAGCTGCGAACGTGCGTATATCGTAATTACATCAGGAAACGATACAATGACGGCTCGCTGTTACGCAAATTATAAGAGAGATCGCAACCCGTACGTGAACAGAAGCCTTTGAATAATTTGCATTGTCTTTACGCAGCAAACCATAAAGACGAAGTAACGGTGCAACGTTTTAGCTTTGTTAGACCGAGCGCAGATAAATTCAATTCCGTGACACGCATTCGGTGGCGTCATTTTTGTAGCGCGCTGTGATCTGCATGGAAGGGTCTGGTTAGACGTTTTACTTTCTTTTTCTTTCGTTCTTTCGTTCGGAACGGAGAAGACGAATCGAACATTTAGTTCGATTCTTTATAATTTGAATATAATAATTTAATGTATTAAATCGGGCGTTTTGATTAGCAATATTCTAGATCATTTACTTTGTTCGTAAAAAAATTCTGCTTACGTTAATTCAATTAACTTTCTACACAGCAATCTCCGAAGATATTCAACGCGAAATTCGAAAGAATTTTGAAAGAAATTCGTATCGCTGTGAATTCATATACACTTTATCCGTTCATTTCCGAACCCGATATGCTCGAAATGAAACAGAAATAAACGCAAGCAAAAAGAAGTGAAATGAAAATTGTTCAACAGCGCCGCTGTCCTTATTCTTACCTCTAACCGCAGGGGAGAAAGCCAAGGCGATGCAACCCTCTCGTATCATTTACATTTCAATCCCTCGCCCGCGAACGTCACGTCGTCGATCAATGCGCTCGATAATCACTATATAGCAACGGCAGAAGACGACGTAGAAGAAGAGGAAGACCGAGAAGACGAAGAAGACGAGGAGGACGAAGGAGGAGAGACATATGAAACGAAAGTTTAACCAGTTTAGCGGCATTCATTATCGCCCACGAATCGAGCGTGGCGCGATAAAAAGCCAACGACGAAGAAAGATCTTGGGGTAGGCGATTGCGCGTATGCACGCCGTTCCACGCTGTTCGCGGTCGTCGGGGGATGGGGATGGCGAGTGGGGTGATGGGGAAGATAGCATCGGTTTCGCGGCACTTCATCGAGATCGACAGATAAGGAATCAGCCGTGGCCGGAGGCGTTACATCGGACAGGATTTAACTTAATAACCACCCTTCTGCTTTGGCCCTTTGTTACAGAGGAGGACATCACCTCGAGCAACTACGGTGTCGATCTGGCGGACGAGGACGCGAGATTCGAGGACGCCGAATCGTTATCGTACAACGGGCAGACTCGTCGCTCCCTGGCGTTGTCGTAGCGGGCGATCGATCGATCGATCGATCCATCATTTTCACGGCGACGCGGGTCATAGATCTCCCCCACGGTGCTCGCACGAAGGAACCGTCACGACGGATAAGTGAGACGCAACGGGGAAACGATTCGCGATCCTTTCACGGATCCGCTACGGGGATGATCGAAGGTGGACCGTTCAAACGACCACCTTTCTCTCGTATTCGCGATCCAGTCTAGATCGTTCGATGCGGCCAACAGCACATGAGACACGGCCGTGTGAATTGTTCGTTCGAACTTCCGGGGAACTAGAGGGGGGAGCGTATTCGAGCGCTGTTAATTCTTGTTTTCTTTTTTTTATTTTTGTTTTTCTCGAAAGCACGAGATGCGACTCGTTGCCGGTTAAGATAGGATATAGAGCAGATCAGTATTCTTTTCTCCATTTTCAGGAGGATCTCGAGGTGTCGACGTTTCGTTCGCGCGTAGCCCGCGACGTTGTATAACTCGAAGGGAAGCGGAAAGCTGGCGAATCGAGGCGAATTAACACTTTCGCGATCATGCACGCGACAATAGGTGCTCGCGATGCCGCGTGTCACGGTTGCCACGGGTCGTCGGGAGCCATTCATGCCTGCCTGTGTCAATTGTTCTCGGTGTACATAGCGTGCCACTTTGCGCGGCCGAATGTAAGAAATTGAAAGCCCGCGGTCGCGGTGATCGTTCGACGGTCCCGTCGATTGCCCGTTTCGAATGTACATCCTTGCAGTTCTCCGCCGAGGAACGCTGAAAGGCGAGCATTGGGTGGCGAGCTTCGATGTTCCAAAGGTACAATGAATTTGTCGTGCACGAAAGATTTTTCACTTGATCGATCAAAATTTCGGCGAACTTCGGTAGAGCCGTGAATTGTTGTAATCATTGTTTCGTCGTCTGCTTTCTTTCTTCTGCCTTTTTAGCGTTACTTTTATTCGCATCAGTTCTAATGGATAAATGTACCACAGTGTTCTTTTGTATTAATTTATTATAATGTTAATTAATTTATTGTTCGATATAATATGAATAAACGAAGTCTGATTGGAGAATCGTGTGAGCTTGACATGAACACCAGCTTTATTTTTCTTTTTTTTTTTTTGTCTTTTGTTACTTCTAACAGGATAATGTGTATACAGTGTAAAATCAAGTTCGATTGAAGATAGGTAAAACACGATCTACAAAGCTAGCAATGGATAAACTGAAAGCACGTAAAAAGTAAGCTTGTATTACTTAATCGTACCTCTGTAACAAAACTTTGTATACATATTGTACAACACTTACGTCACATCGTCGTAAATGTTCCATTCATACTACGAAAAAAACAAAACGAAAAAAAAAAGACAACATTCTCTAACTTGCAACATTCATTCATTAATCAAGATAGTATTTAAAACTGTCGTATTACATATTTCGTTACTGCAAAAGCAATCAATCTTAACCAATGACAGCCGTATACTTGCAGCGGCTCCTGACGATCACCTAACATACGTATTAATAATCATTCTGTTAAGTTGAGGCTCATCAGTCGCGAAAGTGTTAATCACGTCGAAGCAACGATCCACCATCTCTCTCTGTAGAACCATAACAAATAATCGCTCGATAACGATAATGTCCCATCATTTTCCAGTCAAACGGGTGTGGGACGTGAGACTAACTTAAAGCTTAACAACTTAAGCATACATTCGCGGAACTAATCGCACCCATATCACACGAACAGTAAAACCCATTGAACCATTCGCACCATAATAATTTACATATCACGAGCATCGTTTCGCCGTCGAAACTAATGCATTCACACAGCGAACAAACAAGGAACTGCTCCTTCATTAACACGTTGTACGTGGCTGCACGAAGCTGTATCGTTATTTAGCAAGTAAAGCATTGGAATAGAAAACGTTGGATCACGAGATTAAGTCCACGCCGTGTCGTCGCCGAAGCTAAACCCAATTAAGGAGCTTCGAATGCGGCCAAAGGCAAGGAAATATCGATCCAGGTACGCGAGGCTTAATAAACGGTAACCAGGAAAATTCTAAACGTTCCAACTGGATGGGATAAGGAAATCGCACGCATCGTTTGCAACTCAAGCGGAGAAGAAGTTTTCCCGCGGCGAAACTCGCCAGCTGGACGCGAAGTTCTGACCACTAAGCTGGCGATGCTTCTTCAATGAGATTCTATGTGTATTTAAATGACGGGGTATTGAGATATAAATAGACTAGAGATCTGTGGGAAAATTGGACGGATAGAATATTCCGCAGTAGATTGTGTACGTCGAGGAGAAACAAAAAATACGCGACGTGTTAATCAAGTTTTATTTCAAAACGTGGTACAGATTTAACGCAATAAAATATTAATTTGCCGATTAAACGATTGAACGTATTTATTTACGTTTATAAATGATTTTATAATTATCGATGCATAGAATTTAAAGTCCGTCACTCTTTAAATGAAGCTGAAACGAAATGCTAATACTTTTGACTGAATAGTTTAAGAATTGCAAATGTGTAACGAAAGTACCAATAATAGTTTTGGTGGCAAAATCAATTAATTTCAATGTGTCACGTCCGTCTGCTGACTGATTCGCTAATTAGCGCGAGGCATTTAAGCGTTGCTAAAGTAATGCAGCAGCGAAATTCTCGAGACGGTGAATCTTTTAAGGAGTCCTCGACAAAATCTAAAAATCGTATACATATGCAGAATATCAGTATCCATTAATTCAATCGTTACGTCAGCGAGTATACGATATTCCTGCCTCAAATTCGACAACCGTCAGCACTTCGTTCAGGCGCAATATATATAGGTATTACTCGCACGTAAGATTTCTTAAATAACAACCGGGGTTCCGCGAAGGAACGTCGATGTCTTTTCATTACCAGTATCGTGTCCGAGGCATTTCACATGCTTCTGCGAGGGAATACGTACTTTAGTACGCGCACGTTCACACTCGCCGGCGTAAGTTATGGTTTCTTGAATGCACGCGCAATATTAGACAGTCCGTATCTTCGATATCAACAGTCCGCAACAGTTTCGTTCGTTTCGGTGCCACCAGTCCGGCGGCAGTAAAATTCCCATAATATTCTTACCTCAACTTGCGCTACCTTTACTGTTGGCGCTAACAGCCTCGCTTATTCGTGTCCATTTTATCGGCGACAGTCACGTACTTGTCATTTTAGTTTTTTCTTTCTTCTTGTCTTCGCGTTATTCGCTGCCGGAGTAATACGCAAGTATCGTTTCTCACTGTCGCGATCCGGTTGATTATTTATCGCTACGCGACTCTATTAAGCGGAGATCGCAAGAAACAACGTTGAACGAATAAAGTAGCTTATTGGAAAATGATAGAGCGGAGGCCAGGCCTTAATTTGCCCGCCTTGCACGCTAACGCGGCTGTAAATTATTACTAGATTGAACTAAATGCATTTTTCTTTCCCCGGATAAAATATTATCTTAAATATGCACATTTTTGCCCCTCCATATTTAGAGGCAAGGCCAGGTGCCACGCAAGCGAGACCTAGAATTTCCAATTAATTCAGATCTAGAGTTCGTTCTGCATCTGATACGAGCGGCAAGAATTCATTATTTTTTGCATTGCTCCACGTATTTTTAGAACGCGATGGTATTTTTCTTCTTTTTTTTTACATAGAAACGGATGAACGTATGCGCAATCGCGTTTCATAATTTTTCAACTTTTCGCTGATAAATATCTGCGATGATTGTATACATCGCCCACGGAAGATGCAACTCCTCGATAAATGAAATTCCTTTTCGCTTCACTTGTTTCTCTTTTTCTTTCTCTTTCTTCGTTTTTTGTTCTCTGTATTTATTTTGCCTGCTCGCCGGACTGTGTCTTGCGGGACGGCGATTTTGCTGAACGCAAACTTCTCATGGCCACCATGCCCGCGAAACAATTAACGTTCCCGACAGGCGCAAAAGTGTTCCAAGAAATTGAGAAGCAGCCGCGACACCGAACATCGTAGAAACACAAAATTGTAATTACTTTCCAACAGCGACGAGGGTTGCTCGAAAGGGGAAATAATTATTTCCGAGATATCCTTGCAAGTGAACGGCGTTCCCTTGGCGCGCCAAATCGCGGGCATCCCAAAATGCCTGTTATCTTTCGGCTGCGACGGAACGATTCAACGGCGGAAACTTTCAATACGTTTAAATGCCTCGGTGCAATAAAAGAAGTGTGCCCGATCGACGGGAACGTTCAGCGACGGGACACGGCGAGATTTCTTTTGAGATTCATCCTTTCATACGTGAGGCCAAACTCGGAATCAAAAATTCTGCCGGGCAATTTCATTCCTGCGCGATGACGCGCGCCATGACATTACGAATCCGAATGGCAATAAACTGTGTAGTCATTTCGACATTTATGCGGAGCACTTGTGCAATCCGGTACTCGATATCACCGTGCAGCCTTTGTCTCGCGTATTCTGTTCACCTATTCCGAGATTACGCAAGCCGGAACGAACGTTTCTATCCGACGATGATCTGTTTGTCGCCGCTGGAAACGCGCTGGAATCGGGCGATCCGCGCCGAGAACGACGAAAGAAAGGGAAAGAAAGGTGGAGAGAAACGTGCACGAGATATGTAGTATTATCGGCGACACCGCGCTCGTACGCGAGCAGCGTCCGCGAATTGTGAACGACGGAATCGTTTTTAGATGGAAATGCAATTGTATGCGATAAATATAGTTCCTGTATTATACATAACGTATATAAATTTAATATAAATTATTCTATTAGTAGCTTTATATTATTCCGACAGTAGTAAATTGTGCGAACCAAAAAGATAAAGAAACGAGAATCACATTGATATTATCTGTCGTCAACTATTCGTCAATGTCGATTCAAGCTGTAACTGTCGAACATTTTAAGAAGTCTACTTCGAAGCTCTTTGGCCAAGCGAATCGATGTTGATCGATCTAAAGTGGGAAGGAAAGAAGCGTGTGTAATTTATATGTACGGTAGTGTCGAGCAGGGGACAATAAAGACAAGCTGGCGGATGCATATCCACGTCCTCTTTTTCTCTTTCGACGAGATTGATCGTGAAACGAGAATCGCGAGAGGGGAAGAGAGAAGTAATGTAATCGGTGGAAATTCAAAGGAAAATTGTTGATACGAATAGATCTCTTTCTATTGATATGAGCATCGTCGAGGATAAATATCGCAGTCGCTTTTTGCGAGCATCAGCAGTGAAATCCGATCAATTTTTCGCTTTCTTTCAATTTATTGGATGGTCAATCTTATAGCTGCAAACGTGTATCGATCGTTGCCGCACGATTAAATAGATTCTCCACGGAATATATAATTACACATTATTATCGTCACATATCATTTTTCTGATTGAAAGGAAATAATTTATCCTCGGTTATGGATAAATTGGAGAGTCTTGCTCGCGAGTTTGAATGTTTATCGATGTGAACAGTTTTCAACGCGCGCGTAAGGATTTGTTAATTGCTTGTGAAAAGTAAGTGGGAAGGGAGTACGATATGTATAACGATATGTAGATCATTTCGATAATCGGCGCTATTAAAATTGTGCAATGTTTTGCTTGGCCTATCTAACTAATCTCTCTCGTGTATTTTAAAAATGAAATGACATGGATGAAAAAGAATAGTAATAATTAGTACTACGTACAGTATTTAACTTGTCTGATATCACAAGTAATATAACGAATAATGACATCAGCAACAGAAGCTAAATATAAATGTAACCATTAAACAAAAAAAAGAAGCATTTACGATGTGTCGTAAACCTCGTGAAGTAACTGAAGTAGTTGTGTTTAAATTTATACGTTCGAGGATCGTAATTTTTTACTTGTAATTGCTTGCTTTATTCGCCGATACACGAAGATTTAACGCGCATATTTTTTATTCTCGTCGAGCATTATAATTATATTTCATTATCGATCCGTTGCTACGATTAACTTATTTAATAATGTATCGTGATGGAATAGTCATTTAATCGTCGAGTGATGTTATCGAAGTGCAAAAAGACTGCGACTTTAGTTAATTTATTGCAATTCTCGATTTAAAAATTTTGTTCGATCGAATGAAACAAAATTCATGCATATCGTAAAGACAACTGTGCATAACATCTTTTCGTGATAAGCTTCGCACACTGACCAAAATGAAAAATGAGTATCAACTAAATGTACGCATACAAAGTTCTTAATCTGCATAGTGAATGTGAGATGGAAATTCACGCCTGATATGGATGATTTTAAGGCAAGCGCGATTGAAGACTAATATTTCCGTCATATATTTCCCAGATGCATTATCAAATTGATTATCAAAGTTAATATTTCTATTTGGTTCTATCACTATGCCATAGAAATGAAGAGACCTTTCAAAAGAATTAAATTTCGCTTTATTTTTGTAAAATTTTAGAAAACTATTGTTTTATCGAAAGCATTCCAAAGCTGGTGAAAATTATATAAGAAAAAAATGAGTTTTCATATATGTTTCATATATCACATTGCATACATATGTATATATAAAACGGGAAACGTATCGTAAATTGCAAGTTCAAAATGCGCAACTGCAAATTAGAAATTTGCTGCTTTATTCCTCTAAATAATTGCGTACAGCGTTTTTGTTATCGATTGCGATATGTATCAATGGCTGTCGACAAAAATTGATCCGTATGAACTGTTTCAAAGTTATGTTACATGTTGCTTAAACATGTGATCAATCGTAAGCAGAGAATGTATGGATTTTGAATACCACGAAATAGAAGAAAGATGAGAGCGAGAAAAGTGAAAGGGAAAAATATTATTTACAAAACTGGAATATTGAGCATCGATAAGAAAAAACGAGGAAACCTTTGCAAAGAGTTTCGCAACTGTATATTCTAAAAACAATATACATTCGTACTTCTGCGATTATAGATTAGTTAGTTAGCAAGAATACAAGTGATTTTTCTCACCGTATGTCCAACATATCGCACGATTCACGCATTGTACAATTAAGGCAAATTAAGCCGATCGAATAGATATAATAGGAAGACCGTATGAAATGGCTAAGTCTATTTCAATAGTTGGATCTAATTATAAGCCTCGTAGCATTGAAAATAATTTAAAAATTACAGAGTTAGTGATCGGCAAAGGTGGAAAAAAAGACAGCGGAAGCATCGAGAAACTGATTCAAATGTTTCACAGATAGATTCAAATGCACGTTTGTAAACCTAAAATAATCGTTTTAAAATACTCGTGTACACGACAGGCATAAACAGGACAGCCTAATAATCATTGATTAATTTCTTAAGTATCGAGAATGCTTTATCTAGACGGTAAAAAGTGGATTAACTTATAAATAAATGAAGGGAGTAAATAAATGAATTTATATATGTATACATATTATATGTATTTACGAGAACGATCTATCTGTATATTCGTATACTGCACGTATATGCATATACATATACATATGTGTCTGTATATGCGTATGTGTTTACATTTAAATATATACATACACATATATATATAGGTTAGCAACTACTTTCAAGACTGTGGAACATCATAGGTGTATAAATGTTTAAATAAATTATTATAACGTGGCAATCAATTAGTGGTTTGACCATTTGATCCCCAAATTTCCTTCTTTATTAGTTTAAAACAAGTGTCAAGATTTCCTAACTCGATTTATTTTTAATGATTTATAAATTCTTTATTATCAAACATTTATCATGACTTAAGTCTCAAGTCTAACTTAACATTTAATTTTCTCGTTTTTTACGAGATATTTAATAATATTACATATCTAAAGGAAATAATATTACTAACATGGTTCCAACGGAGAATTATTATAAATTAATAACTCTATATCAGTTTCAAGCATTTTTAAATATAATGATTAGTATCCGAAAATTGACAAATCTCGGCTGCATAACTTTCTTTCTTTTCAGTAGGGTATTATACAAATGAGGCGGTTTCAAATCAAAGCTAGGAAAGTTAGCTTCATTTTCCACTAGATTGGACTAGCTTGTCCCTTGAATCGAGAACTTTAACTTAAGACGTCGCGTCGTTGATTAAAATTGGTCCAATAGTACCCGAGATAATTCAATTTGTTTAAAGCAATTATAAACAAATGCGATTTCTTCGACTTGCCAGCGAGCTACGTCAATCATCAGAGGACATAAATCAAAGCTAGAAGTATAAGGCACCCTCTCCAATACGTGAGAATATTATTCCATGTGAAGTTCTTTTGTTATAAACAATTAAACAATTAAAAATGTTATTACGGCCAATTGCATATAGTTACAACAACGGGGTATTTTTTACCGGGTAGATTATTCGTTTCCCTTTCATTTGACACCCCATTCATTAAAAATCAACCTCCAGGAGCCGAGATAACAATTTTTAAAAATTTTATCGGTAACAATATGTCGATAACCGGACATGTGACGCCATCTCGCGTTTGCGGCCTTTTTCGCAGTTTCCCGCACCGCCAAAACCGAAATCTTGGATTACATCGTTAATTTAAACAATTGCGTTTTTCTCGGCTTGTAGTCCGTATTTTTTAACCGGACTTGTCTTAACTACAGGCCATAGCTATGTCCTCCAACAGTTGCAACAATATGGCATTTGTGGTTTAAAAGTTATTAACAATTGAAAAATCGGCAAAAATGAACTCCGGGTCACTGCAATTTTCTCAGCTTCTGGAGGCGCTAGATCAATGATCGTGTGCTCAAAATGAACGTAAAGGATGCCGCTACACGACAACAAACGATTTACAAGTGCTGCATGCGCTGTTTATTTTTTATAAACAATTTAACAATACAATCGGGAATTGCACCGAAACTATACACGAGGGCCGTTCTAATAGTGAATCAGATTGTTCCTTGAACCGGGAGCTTCAATTTGAGAGGTAGTTGATTAAAATCGGCCCAGTATAACGCGAGATAATTGAATTTGTTTAAAGAAATTATAAACAAATGCTATTACTGCCGCTTCCAGGCGAGATACATCAATGACCAGAGGACATAAATTAAAGCCAGAGGCATAGGCTAACATCTCCAATAGGTGTGAACATTATTGCATGTGCAGTTCATTTTTTATAAACAATTAAACAATTTAAATTGTTATTATGGTTAACTGGATATAGTTACACGAACAGGGTATTTTTTATCGTGTAGCTTCTTCGTTTCCCGTTTATTTCACAGCCCATTTATTAAAAAACAACCACCAAGAGTTAAGATAATTGCAGTGACCCGGAGAGCATTTTTGTCGATTTTTCAATTGATAATAACTTTTAAACCACAAATACCATATTGTTGCAACTGGGCAGACAACTATGGTCCGTAGCTTTAATTTAAGACAAGCCCGGTTAAAAAATACGCACTAGAAGCCGAGAAAAGCTCAATTGTTTAAATTAACGATGTTATCCGGGATTTCGGTTTTGGCGGTGCGGAAAACAGCGAAAAAGGCCGCAAACGCGAGATGGCGCCGCATGTCCCATTATCGACTGTCTGTGGTGAAAATTATCGACTATCTGTGGTGCAAATTATCGACTGTCTGTGGTGCAAATTATCGACTGTCTGTGGTGAAAATTATCGACTGTCTGTTGTGCAAATTATCGACTGTCTGTGGTGCAAATTATCGACTGTCTGTCTCGGGCCCTGGTGGTTACTTCTTAATAAATGGGGTGTCAAATGAAAGGGAAAGAAATTAGCTATTCACCTGTAATAGTCTTCTTGCTGTAACTTTATCCAGTTACCCGTAATAATTGCTTGAATTGGTTATAACAAACCAACAACGCGTGAAATATTTTTGACAGGCAGCTTAACAAAGGTATTTATATTTATGAATATTTTTGTTCTTCAATAAATTTTCCTGTGTGTAATAAGTACGTACTAACAATAGTATTCTTCTTTATTTCGGCCTCGCAGCCATGAAATTTGTACTTAGTGTACATGTAACCTAACTTTAGATTACTATCTTAACCTACACGTTGTTCTCCTCCTCTCGTTGTTTCATACCTTCTCTACCTTATATATTGCCCTATTTCTTTTCAGCTGTCTCTTTATTGCAGATCTATTAGGCACCAAAGATACATCAAACACGCAGCATGCGACGTAACGTAAATGTCTCAACTTGCTAAACCGCGCAAACCAATGCAGCAAATGTTGAAGCATTCACTAGACCCCTACGTAAAATCTCCTACAAACTGAAAATGTCTTCTCAACCGCGCAACAAATACTGCGGCAAGGCACCCACAAAATATCGCACGCAGTTGATGTCACGCAACATGTGCAGCATGCATGTCTAGTCAACGATGGTAGAAGAAATAGCTATACATTTTAATTGGTTCTATGTGGTATAAGTATAAGCACGATATTTACCTTACGTCGTATGTTGCGTGTTGCGTGTTTGATGTATCTTTGGTGTACGGCCTGCCTTATATGTATATCTTTCTGTTTCCAATTTCTAAGCTTTCATCTCATAATCGACGCATCCGATCCTCTATAGTAACCCCCCTAGGTGTTTCCCTACATTCTCTTGCTAGATGTTCTAACATTATAAATGTGTCTCCGCACAGGTCACATCGTTTATTCTCTCCTTTCCCCCAATATCTATTCCACTTTGGAATTTTTGCAGATCTTACCTGCGCTATTATTCGCTAACGCTTTCTTGTACCATGTTTACTTTGGTGCTATGGTAATCTTAATGTTTTAATATATCTGGCTCCTTTTATTTGTCTATTCTGCCAGTATAGTGTCTTCTTTCCATTACTTTGTTTCCTTCCATTCTTGTCATATTACTTATTCCATTCCTTTTCAATTAATCCTCTCTTTCTTTTGTGATTCTGTTTTAACCCTCCACCCATCTTTTTCCTCTAGACATCCCTTCACAATTTTTCTTTCCTGTGTTTTGTTGTAGTTACTAATATATTTTTTGTGTGTGCAGGTTTCTTGGGCAAAGGGACCAAGAGCATTGACCGTCACTTCTCATCGTGCATACGAGCAAGAAAGAAGATGGAAGTTTTGCCACATATTTTAGTTATTCCTTAGTTATAGTGAATTGCTTTATAAACATAGTGTGTAACTGTTAGTGCATGAGATTAATTTAGAGCAGTTGTGTAATTAATTGTTATGTATACCTATTATATTATATTTTATATTCAGATCATTCGTTAGATCATATATAGATCTTAATAGTACTTGTATTACTATTAGAAGTTCTACTAAATGTAGTAAATGTAAAATAAATTGCACAATTGCTCTAATTTATATTATAAAGTTTCTACATACAAACTATGTAAATTTTTAGTATAAGGTTTATCTGTAAGATGTATTCTAAATAGATTTGAAAGAGTAGTTCATACGTATTAGCTTGAAAATTTATATTGCAACATGTTTGTAACTTGTATCATCATTAATTAATTAATTTAAATAAATCTTCACTGAATAGAATTCTATTGTTCTTTTTATTTTCACACCTTTACAATCCTTGTAAAAGACCTAATTCCAATTCCTTAAACAAGTACTACCGTACAGGAACTTTAAATGCAAAGTTCGAAAGCGGAGAACTTGTAAAAATAGACCTGGACATTATTAAATTTATCGTTAATTATCCATGGAGTAATACAACGACTTGATGGGAGCCCTCGCAATTTGGGTGCTCGGAAATTCCTGGAAACTGACGTCATTTCCAAGAATCGCTGCGATCGAATACCTCCTCGCATATCAATACAAATACAAATCCACGATTTTCAGCCAGAAATTTTAGACAGAAATTCAGAAATTTTGCGATCGGAAATTCCTGGAACGTGACGTCATTTCCAAGAATTGCAGCGATGAAAGACCTCCTCGCATATCATATTCTCCTGATACAAATCCACGATTTTCAGCGAGATATTTTTGCCAGAAACTCAGAAATTTTGCGATCGGAAATTCCTGGAATGTGACGTCATTTCCAAGAATTGCAGCGATGAAAGACCTCCTCGCATATCATATTCTCCTGATACAAATCCACGATTTTCAGCGAGATATTTTTGGCAGAAACTCAGAAATTTAAGTGTCCAAAATCGTGGATTTGTATCAGGAGAATATGATATGCGGGGAGGTCTTTCATCGCAGCAATTCTTGGAAATGACGTCACGTTCCAGGAATTTCCGATCGCAAATTTCTGAGATTCTAGCAAAAATATCTCGCTGAAAATCGTGGATTTGTATCAGGAGAATATGATATGCAAGGAGGTATTCGATCGCAACAATTCTTGGAAATGACGTCACGTTCCAGGAATTTCTCAGCGCTTATTTTAATAACGTATAGGGCCATTTTGACAAGTTTCTCGCTTTAGGACTTTGCATTTAAAGTTCGTCCACGGTACTTCTTGTATAAGGAATCGGAATTAGGTTCTTTCAAGGATTGGTAAGGTATGAAAGTAAAAAGAGCAGTGGAATTCTTTTCATTGCAAATTTATTTAAATTAATCAATGAATATACAAGTTACAAAAATGTTGTAATTAAATTTACAAGCAGATACTTATTAACTATTCTTTTATATCTATTTACATTATATCGTACAACTAAATCCTGTATCAATTCTAAACCAACATTTATGTAATATAACTAACACTATAAACATAAATAATCTAATACTTATAAACTATTCTTTGAAGTTAATTTACAATATTTCTTACAGATAAAACATATACTCAAATTTACATACTTCATATGTAGAAGCATATAAAATTTAAATAACAGCAATTGTGTAACGTGTGCATATGTCAATTATTTATTATATCTTTCATTTTACATTCAGCACATTCAGTAGAACTTGTAATAGTGATATAAGTAATATTAAAGTTTATATCAGATCTACCGAATAAACTGAATATAAAATAAAGCATATAATAGATAACATAACGGTTAATTACACAATTGCCCTAAAATAAACTTATGGGCTAATAAAGTATAAAGTTATAAACTATTTTGTTAAACCAATTTACTATAACTAAAGGATAACTAAAGTTTGTTGCACAAGTTCTTCTATCTTCTTTCTTGCATTTATGCACGATGAGAAGTGCCAGGCAATGCTTCTTACTCTTTGCCCTCGAAACCTGCACACACAAAAAATATATTAGTAAGCATGTACCAGGAGAAAGAAGAAAGAAGGGAGGGCCAAACGGGAAGCATAAAAGAAGGTGAGGATTATTTAAAAAGGAATGGAAGGAGGCTCGTAAGAGAGAATTTGATGAGTTCAAAAGTAAAGGAATTGTCGCAGAGCCTTAAAAGACGGGATTATGAAATACAACAGCAGGAATGAAACAGAAGAATAGAAGATGCAAGATATAATGAAATGTTTAAATGTATTATAACAGCAACATTATTAAAGTACCTAAGTAAGAACGGAAGGTCGCACAATCGGCAATTAATACGGAGGGTGATAGATGCGAAAGCATTAAAGAACAAAATAAATATTGAGAGAAGGAAACGAACAAAAGATGTGACCCATGCAGACAAAAATTTGGAAGATTAGAATCTGTTAACCGGATGTACGAAAATAGAGGTAATAGAATATAAAAATAACTTAGGAGTTTGAAATGAAACAGGGGGGAAAAGGAAAGATGTATAAGAGATGAGCGATAAAGAGAAAAGAAATAGTGTTATACTTAAGGCAGATATGGTATGAAAACGAAGAGCAAAACGGAAGATGAGAGTGCAAGAGTTGATAGTATTGTAAAGATAGGTTATATGTATACTAAGCCCAGCTTTCATTGCTGCTATTAATAGCTGCTAATAATACTGCTATTAGTATGCATTTATTACCTGCTGGAAATTTGTTTAAAGAAAAAATACTCACGAATGTATTTAACTTTGCTAAAGAGCTCGATTGTTGTAGAATAAAATGAACAATGGAACTTACAATGTTACCGTACATATCAATTTTAATGGAGATTGTAACACTGCGTTTGCTAACACTTTACTGATATGTAAAGGAGAGTACAAAACGATTTTCGAGCATTATCAACTTAATTTTATAAATGAAAACATAAATAGCCAAATTTTATGAACTTTATCGCGCCGCTATTTATAAACAGGTGCTTGAATTTGCGTACCACTCGCATCCCTGTCTTACCTACACTCAAAGTGGGCTTTAATTTCGCCATCTATACAGAACTGCTCGAAACTCTATGTATGTCTGCTTTATCTAGAGTCATTAGTATCGCCATCTACACAGATGTGACTAAAACTACTCGGGCCTCTGCCATATCTACACTTATGGTAAGTAAGGGGTTTGAGTAGTTTCAAGGTGTTCCGTATAGATGGAACTACCATAGCAAGCGCGAGTGGTTTCAAGGAGTTATGGATAGATGGCGAAACCATAGCAGGCAGTGTAGATATGGCAGAGACCCGCATAGATTCAAGTATATCTTTGCAGATATTAATTCATTTATGAATTAAAAGATATATACACGGGTATTTCAATTGTAAAAAAGAGGGCTTCTTGAGAAATAAGAAAATGTAATTCTCTAGGCGAAACATATATGATTTATGTTACTAATGAATTATCTCGAAAGCGGCAGAAAACAGAAGGGTCTACATGAGAAGCAGGGCAATAAATAATACACAATATTTACAGCTGCAGATAGATACAAAGATAGAAACGAGAACTCAAAAGTAATTGCAATAAGAACTTAAGATTCTCTCCGCTCAAATAACTACAGTGGACAGTAATGCCCACTTAATGTTCGCTGCTTCGAAGCTGCCTAGCGAACAGTATCCAGGGATGTGATTTATAAGGAATTGTTCATGCTTATCACTTTTCCGCACGCTCGGTTTAGGCTGTGTTGGGAGTGGATTGAGATGTACTGAGAACCAGCGTGAGATATATTTAAGGGTTGATGACAAGTGGAGATAACTCGAACGCAACCTACATCCTCGATACATCGGATACAAGCGGCGATTATTGTACATTGTATCCTTAGTGCAATACGCAGTCAATTAGCTCGAATTATTTTCCACATAATTACCAAACGTCCCTTAAACGTTTAATAATTATACGATAAATAATTGATTGCCCGGGTCTCACCACGTGGAGGTTACTGCGCATGGAGACCCACCCTAGCCACGGCCCTTCCACCCTCCACTTACGCGAAAACTAATTCTAATATAACATGTGAGAAAGAAAAATCTCCTATTATTGTCAATTTGTAGAACGTTCATTAATTGATCGTAGTACAAATAAGACAACAAGAGGAGTACTTGGAAAATTCACGACTGAAAGCTAAATTGAATATCACAGAAGGAAACCTGAAAGAAAATCTGCAAGTGAATTCAATTTCCTGTAATAAAACTTTCTTAAAAATGTATCCTATGATCTTAAAAAGTAGACAACGAAATATTACCACAGCAGTGTACACTGCTGTCTTAAAAACCAAGACACAGTTTAAAAATAAATCCTCCCTTCTTAAACACTAGATTAGATTCAATGCGCCCTGCCTGACTAAAGATCTAATTTAAAACTACAATCACCCTACCTAGTATAACATCTAAGACTTCAATTAAAAGAATAACATTGATAATATCCTACCTAGGTAGGAATGTAAAAGATACTTTCCCATACTCATATAGATATGAGTATGCATATGCTTAATTCCTCTTCAATTAGTCCATTATAATCTCTCTTGGTCCATGGTGTCCTAAAACAGACAGAAACTCGAACCAAAAAATTGCAGCACCTGCAAACAATTTTTGGTTTTAAAACCCTGCCTAATTAAAAGTCTAATAATTTCAATTAATGAAAAACCTGCCTGTATAAAAGGGCAGCGGCAAGGGCTGGGCACAGGCAGGGGCAGGGTGAGAGTGTGGTCATATTATACATATTTTAAGCAATCCTCTTCTTTACCTGATTCCTTTCAGTCCTTCTGAAACAAAGACAAACTGGAAGTAATTAGTAAAGCATTATAAAAATCTTAAACTCACAAATGGGATTAAATGGGAGGTAAGTAACGAAAGTGACTGCTGCTTCTAAGCAACCGGCGAGCCCTCAGCTCAGAGTCTGGACAGTAAAACGACTTACAATCGACACCAGCTTCGATACCGAGTCACAGCAATCATTGAGGCACGGATATGCAAGACCACAACCGCGATTCCAGATTATGTCCCATATACCTTCTGCTACCCCAAGGTGTGCTTGGCGTGATCTGACCGGCAGGAATGTCCTATTAGGCGGGTCACCTGCCCAGAACCACAGTCACAGCCTCACACACAATCGTGGCCGAAAAAATACATTGCATGTCTTGTCTATTCCTATATCTCGTCGGTGCTAGTACCACGTACCATTTTCATGTCACTCACAACGTTAACGACAAATTTCTAAAGAATTTTTATCTCGGCTCCTGGTGATTATTTTGTAATAAATCGGATGTCAAATGAAAGGGAAACGTATAAGCCACACAGCAGAAATTATCCCTTTGCTGTATCATGATTTATTTTGACGTAATTGTTATTTAAATTGTACAATCATTTATAAGAAATACCTACTAGACTCCTGCGGGTTCTGACCAACTTATAACTGAACCTAAGAACCTTGTCGCCTGTGTTGTTCTGCAGTCGACGTATTAATGCCTTCCATTGGGGCAAAGAACGAAAGCATATCTTTCACATTATTTAAACTTAAATTCCTACCATAGTGTATAATCTGTTGGTAACGTTGTGAATGACATGGAAATGGTAAGGCCAATACTCCGGGAATTCAGACCGAAAGAATACATTGCATGATTGGTCTATTCCTGTATCTCGTTGGTGACGACATCCTAATACTGATATTAAATATTCAATCAGCGGTTCTAAGGTCAATATTTCGCTCAATATTTAATTATAATACATTTGTTCTACTTTCTAAATTAATATACATAGATCCTCCTTTAGTATGTATATCATTTCCATCCTCTTTTTTCAAATTATGAATTTTAGGATCCTCCTGTGGCTACTTCCTTTTTTATCACAATGAAACATTTTTGACCGAACTCACACGTTATTGTTTAAGCAATTTGTAATGTGTACGAAATCATTATTGTTCATTTATTTCATTTACAAAAATAAATGTAACAAATCAAAGGAAATTAAATCGAGCTGCTGCCTCAATTTTTCTTCTTGTTGCACGTTATCAAACCACCTTGACACATGTATGTATTGAGCTTTTTCTTGGTGGGTTAATTCTTGCTATAACAAAAAATAGGTCAAAGAGATTACGATGATCCACACAGTCTACTAAGGATTCCTATTAACTTATTGTCATGTTATCTGTCATTATTACCATTATTGAATGAAGAGCATAATATAACGTAACATCCGCAATACTTTTCTTCGTTCCAGTCAAATAAGTGTTCCCACTTAGGGCAACATTTAATTCCTATAAAAATGAAACACAATTGTTTTAATTTGCACAAGACTAAAATTAAATTAATTTAAAACCATTTACATGGGTTTAGCACAACTAGATAAATAGTAAAGGTAAATTAATATTACCTGCAAGACTCTCTTCGCGTTAGCGGAATTGTCAGCATAATTCACGCAAATAACAGCATATTCTAACCATTGACGAGATAATGCTTTCGTTTCATTATCGATACCCAATATTTCAGGGTATTTCGAATTTTCAATTAGAAATTGAACTATTGTACCAAACCCCTCAATTTTTGTATTCAAATTACGGTGTTCGGTGCTAACCACTACCTAATAACAAAAAATAGTACAACATGCGATACGTATCAGTTCTGTTCTTAAATGCAGTTTATTTTGTATACAAATGTTGTTATTTACATTTTCCTGCATCTCCAGTTGCAGCGGAGGAACGTCTAGATAATTTGAAATCTTCTGTAAGCATTCAACATTGCACAAAACCATTTTTTTCAAACTGCACAACCACCCTGTTTTTCTACCGGTTGTCGAATAAGTTTAAGGTTAGGTTAGAAGGGGCGCGACAATTTGGACAAGTACATATTTCTGACATCCGATGGTTTATCGAGTCACAAAAAGTAAATACTTGCGTGGGTAGTGTGCAAATAATTATTATGTAAACAAGATATGTTTAACACGTGTAATGGGTTTTATTTTAAATATACAATTCGTGCTAATAACACTTGTATAAAATCTTCGGGTTAACGTTAATAGAATAAAATGTTTTTCGTCAATTGGTATATTTAAAATTACAAAATTAATTGACTCAGCTTAGATATTTGGGCCTAAGTCTTTCTTTTTTATCTCACATGATAACACGTTGTTAAATTAGCGTTGATAAAAATATATTTTGATAAATTACACTAAAATACATGGTAAAATAACAGCACTCTATTGAATTACTTCTCCCCGATCACGTTGCAATAGGAATGAATAATCGGCTAAAAGATATTTATACTAATCAACTCTCTTTTCAATAATGTTCCCATAGTTTGGCATTTATAGATTCTGAATGCATTTGACACGAATATTATTTTTCTCTTGCTACACTGTTAACTCATAGAATTATGTAATTTTATTTTCGGGAAATGTTCTTCAAATTTCAATCGAAATACCATTCTGATTTTTCATGAAACCCCAAGGGTACATTTTAATAGTATAAATCAGGTACAGTGAATGCAGCAAGAAAAAAATATTACAATAATTCGTTTATAACAGTTATAAAAATTGTTTAGCGATTCAGATATAGACACGATATTACTTATAAATGAATTAATCTACCTAAAGGACGACATAAATGTATATACACATAATAAAAAACTAAATTGTTACAGGAATATGTTTGGAAATTGTTTTTCAGTATAGTTATATTCTTCTGCAAGCAATTAAACTTTCTTCTTTTATATGTATATGATGTATACGTATGTAAAATATACATTTATGTTTTAAGTACTTTGTAAAAGATCAATCTTAAATCCGAATTCGTTATAAGAAAAATAATCGTGAAAGAAATTTCACTTGTCTGTTAGTTATAAAAACGAAAAGAAATTCAGAGTTTTTTCATAAAAACAATCTTGCATACAATATGTATATTCGTCTGCAAGTAAATATGTGATTTCACATAATTCATAATTTGTTAAAATTGACAAATCATATGCAATTAAATGCAGGTACTTTTTCTTACTGGTGTTATCTTAACAATCATTAATTAAAACAGTCTCTTTTCGTATGAGAAAAGGCTATGAACATTTCCTTCTTGTTGAGCCGAAGGTGTTCTTCTTTCGAATTTTAATTCTCCATTGTACATCATAGATCTTAAATTAGACAGAGACTTTGCACCTATATCTTGACAGCCATGTTTAATGCCGCACAGTAAGTAAGGCAAGAATTTTAAAACAGTTCCCTTGTCAACTATTGAACCACTAACGCCTTGAGCTACTTTTAACTTGTCCAGCTCATTATGAAAGTATCTGTCCATGGCAGAACCTTGTGCATCTTTTCTACTCATGGCTTCTAAAGATCCCATGCCTCTGTACTTCTTCAGGCGTACACCATCGCTAAAGAAATATTCACCTGGAGCTTCTGAAGTGCCAGCCAACAATGATCCCATCATAACTGTGCTAGCGCCTAAACTTAAACCTTTGATAATGTGGCCAATGGATTGGATGCCACCATCTGCTATAACGGGCACAGAAAACCTTCTGGCGTATTCTGCAACCTTATACACAGCCGTTGCTTGCGGTCTTCCTACGGCCATAACTTCTTGCGTAATACAAATAGAGCCAGATCCCATTCCGACCCTTAAAGCATCCGCTCCAGCTTCTATGAGATTTTTAGCCTGTACGCTTGTTACAACGTTTCCTGCAATCACTTGCAGGTCTGGGTATTCCGATTTGATATACTTAATCATATCGATCTGATATTTGGAATTGCCCTGCGACGAATCCAAAACGATCACGTCGACCCCAGCTGCAGCAAGATGCTGCAGTCTATGTTTATCCACACTACGGGTGCCAATGGCAGCACCGACTAACAATTGTTTATTTTCATCTTTACTAGCGCTTGGGTAGCTACGATTTTTTTTCAAATCAGTTCTTGCCATCAGAGAAACCAACTCCCCTTTCTCATTTACAATGGGAAGCTTTCCCTTCTTGGATTTCTCAAGGATTACGTTCGCCTCCTGCAACGTAACACCAGCGGTTGCAGTGATCAAATTTTCTAATTTTGTCATTATTGACTCTAACTTTGTAGATTGTTGGTTCGGTGAACTCTCCAAAAAATCAATATCTCTAGATGTAACAATGCCCAACAATTTACCGCCAACTTTTCCTGTATCCGTGATGGGAACGCCAGAAAATCCATGTTCAGCTTTTACATTTAACACATCGCCAAGTGTATGATTGGGTGATAAAACAACTGGATCTCTAATGAATCCGTGCTTATACTTTTTCACCTAAAAAGACAAGAATACTTTTTGTTTTACGATAATAATTAACGAATTATTATAAAAACTCGATATACCTTTAAACGTACGTATCTAAATCTAATAAGTGCATAACGGATGTAAGCATAAATGAGATTAATATCTAGACTAATCTAATAAAGCAACAGATATTACCTTGAAGGCCTCTTTAAATAACACTTTTTTCAACCGGCACTAAACCAATCTTTACGGATAATCCGTACGTTATTATTGTATAACAGCACTTTTATTTTCCGATTGAAAAAAAAAGAAAGAAAAACAGCGCTCTCACGTAAGGTGAGCTGAAACCTGTATTAGTAGTCCTACATGCATAGTAAATGATGAAAGTAATTCGCGACGATTAAGAATGATTAAAACAGTGGGCAAGCAGAAATATTCGAATTCAATAAAATATACCTTATGAACTTCGTTGGCTTGATACTCAGGCGTACAATTATGATGTATTATACCGATCCCTCCGCATAGGGCCATGGCAATAGCCATGTCGGATTCTGTAACTGTGTCCATGGGAGATGAGACCAGCGGTGCTTTAAGTGTAATCTTCTTTGTCAGCGGCGATAATGATTCCACCTCGTCGGCAGTGAAATCAATGTAACCCGGTAATATGATAAAATCATTGTAAGTGAGACCGTCACCGGTGGCAAACAATTGGCCTGCTGATAGACCATCATCTGGCAGCGATACACCTGCCGGTTTTGTGTCACCGATCACATAGTCTGCCATTGCTTCCTTTTTAATCGACGATCGCTCGTATTTCTCTTCCCTTTATAAAAGATTCTTTGACGTGCAATTGCTGTTACGATTCTTGCGAATTGCCTTGCACGCGTTTTACCAGCACCGAAATTAAATGCCGCGTCCCTCAGATGATGATGGTTCGCAGATCTCCAGGCGAAGTGACCGCATTCAACGTGCGCACAGTGCATTTGTAGTTTACGGGTAAAGTGTGTTTCTCAATTTCGTTTACCGATGGCACCACGGTTGCTCTGACGAAGTTGCACGAAAACGACCGAAAACTGCTCACACGCGCGTTTCGAATTTGAAAATTCCCGCCCCGTTTCGATAGACGTTTGGCAATGAACTTAGAATGTTCGAATAAACGAATATCAATGTTAGAGATCAGTGTAATATAATTAGACGAACAATGTTTGGGAATTAAAGACATTCCTCGAGACGACTGATCATCAAACGAAATTTTTAATTGTAAATACAGATATACAAATATGCGAACGCTCACGCACAGTATCAAGTACAAAAATACTAGTTTAATACAAAAATAAGTACTAATTAATAGACAAAGGTGAAGCTATGGTAAAATATATTTTTTTAACTTGCACACGGCGCGGTGATCATCGTTAATTTCATGCATTATTGCTGCATTTCTTACATGCATGCTAGAAATCGTATTAAGTTATGTAAACATTTTAATGTCAGCCCGGTTTACTTAACGTGCGCGGAATATTAAGTTTTTCATACTATAATCTTACTGGATAGAAAAATATTTGTTTTACACCGTCAAAAATCCCACCGAATGCTTCTTTAAATGAGGATAAAATGTAGTCCACTATCAGTTCCATGTAACTTAAATTTTCATAATCATCGTATTCCTCGTAATAAAAGTAATCATACAACATTGGTAAAAATATCACAAAAATGTACACCATTCCACCGAAAAAGACTAAAACATACGGAAAGAAGTTAAATACTTAATAAGTATCAACATATTTGTATTGTTAAACATATTGAGCACTTACTAATAGATCTGAGTTCCAAGAATTGTTTCACGGTCGTTTTATTTTCATTGCATTTTGTATTTTTAAACGTGAACTTATCATTGGGCAAGGCTGAAATCTTCTTTGCATTAATGTTCTGCATACTAATCATACGGTTTAATGAAGGCTTTGCAGTATCGTTTGAAAATAATTCTTTCGTTTGCATAACATCCGATTGAAGATTGGAATCTCTATATGTTTTTTGAAAAATATGATTACATTCTTTTTTAACAAACAAGGTAACTCGTCTGTTTCATATCACTTACAATGCCTTGTTGATCATAGTAGAAAGAGCTGTGCAGTGTTGTAATGTTTGTAATTCAGGATTCACTTTTGACTCATTTCTTAATTCTTTGTCATGTACGTCACTTGGTTTACCCTTCTTTTCTTTTTCAAAAGTATCCTTGGCCAAGTGATACGGATATTGTTGCTCAATGCAATCTGTATTCCTCAGTTTATGTTTTAACTTGTTGTAATACTCCCAGTAACTTTTGTTCAACAGCTCTTGCGTCTTGGGAGGTATAGCTTTCGGTCGTTGAAATACGTCGTCCGTATTTGATCTTGGAGAAACTTCACACTTACAGTGGTCCTGTTGCAAGCACGGTTTCGACAAACTTTTTGTTACTTCCTGAGTCGAATCTAAATGATCGTTATTCTGCGCATAATTTTGTTCAATGAAATTCGGGGTATTATCAACTTGCGCGCCTGTAGTTCGTTCATGCATAGCTGCTGGATTGAAATGTTGATTATTCTTTTTTTTCTTTGTATTTCCAAATTTACAGGCGTTCGATGGATTACGTTTATATTTGGTATATTGACAATTTGGCCATACTAATGTGTAATCCGAATCTACCAGTGCCGAATGAGAATTCTTCTGAAAATAGGATCTGGCTTTTCTAGAAAATTTGGCCGACGCCTTTTTTTGCTTAAACGTAATATGCGGTTCAGAATTGCGGCCAAGCTTCCTTGTGCATTCAGTTTTTGTGCAGACCAAATTTTGCTCAGATTTGTTTCTCATTTTGCTTTCACATGTAACTGCTTTGTAATGTTGACGCACAGATTGATCTTTGTCATTAACAGTCTCTTTAGATTTGGGCAATAGTTGTCGATTTTCTCTTTCCTTTGCCAGAGGCTTTATTTGATCCCCATGTAGAGTATCAGAAATTTGTTTTTTCTGAACGTTCTTCCGCACAATAAATTCGGAATCTGTCGTTTCTTCACTGCTCGTTTGATATGGAATTTTGTTCATCTTTAAGCGTTTAAGAGTACTATTATATGCGTTCTTTTTGCTTATATTGGGAATATAGTACTCAGAATCGCTGGATTCCTGAGCATTTCGTTGAATATTTGAGCTTTGTAATTTCTCAAGTATACCGGTTTTTTCTGCATGGTCTAATTTGAGACAGCCTTTTTTATTTTCTTCAAGTACATTACTTCGTACCCGCGGCGCATTACTATTTTCAGTGGTATTTTTCTCTTGGATTTTGTTGTCCTCTACATCTAAGAAAATGCATTAATAAATAGAGAGAAAAACGTTGCAAATAATGTTCGTAAAATTGATACCATTTGCGAGAGACTTGCTGGTAGTTTGTGTTCGGTCTGAACAAACGTGCTGCTCAGATTCCTTTTTCATCAATGATGAAGTATTATTCTGGTTAAAGCATTCTGCATAATTTAAACATTGATGCATTACATTGCTCGCTGATGTGGAAGCTATTTGCATTGGTATATTTTGATATGCAAGCACAGGAAGCTGTACATTGTAACAATGTTTTACACAATCTTGGGGTACAGTGATTGTGTCAACGTGTATTGCATTTAAGGGATGCGATTGCATTTTCTTGTCTAGCACGAAAAACAACTGTCCATTATTTTCCTAAATACATTAAAACGGTAAAGGAACACACTCAATTTATTCATACGTCTAAGAGAAACTTAATCATGAAATATTAGAACATATACTTGCACTGTTAACGGAGCGATATTCACTTGCGTGTTCGCATCATTAACTGTTGCCTTCGATATATGCGAAGAATCGACGTTCTTTACACATTTGTCTTCTTCCGCAATTTGATTGTTATTAGTATCATTGGATATGTTATCCATTTTGTTCTGTGCTGAATTATTTACGGAACGATGTAATTGATTCATATTAAACTTCTTAGTATCATCGGAATTTTCGACTGACTTAATTTGATGTTCCTCACGAGATTTGTCACCCTCTTGCAGTATCTTTTGGGCCCTATTGCAGGAACGTATGTAAAAATCAAGAAAACAGCAGGCTTCGAAATATATTTTCAATTAAAAATTTCATCGTATACATATTAATATTCCTATCAAGCATTGGTTTCCCTATTTCTTTCCTGCAAGGGTGTTCTGTATACGTGGTAGCATCAGACTGATTTGCTGCAGTTTGTAAGGACTCAGTAGATACTATTTGACTCCTTTTAACATTTGTTACTCTGCTACAAAATATATAAGTATTTCTTAAGTTGTTCTTATGTCTCATACATGTACAGAAAAAAGTGGGATACTTTTTAAAACGAGGATCGGCGTAACCAGGGACCCTTTTCAGCACATGTGTACTTGAAATAGTTTTCTGTTGTTGAAACGAAAAATATGCGCTATCCTTTGTCACTGTAGATTTAGGAGATCTGTATTTTTTAAACATATTAATCCCGATTCTCTCGTACGAAACTTTGGCCATGTAAATTTAATACTCACTGATTCAGTGGCGTGTGAACCACAGTACGACTCCTTCTAGGAGTTCCAGTTAACGTGACTATACACGGGTGTTCAATATTATTTGGATCAACGTCGTTGATTAATTTCCGCTGCGGTATTTTGGGCCATGAAGGATCAGCGGGTAAACTAAAATTGTTTAATGTAAAAGGTACTTCTCAAGAATAATCTACGCTAAATTTTAAACACGTACCGCAAGGACCCTGCATTATATTTTTGCGGAACTGGTAATAAATTTTCTGTATTGACTGAAACAAAGTGCAGAAAGTAAATGTTATGCTAGTATTTGTTGTGAGATATTAAACAACTTACTTTTTATGTGCAATTGAAGAGGGTTGGCATTATCCTGATATGCCATATTGAAGCAATCATACATTTCAAAACTTGCTACTATTTTTCAAAACATTTGTATAGTTAACACCGGAACTAATTATATAAATAATTAATGTTATAAGAAATATAAAAACTGTACAGGTTTAACGTTAATTTCATGTTTCACAGAGCAATAGTTCTATACTTCAAGTAGAACTATTCTTGTTTTCTTAAAGTCAAATGTTTTATCTTTATATAACTACATAAAAAAAAAAAAGCTTTCACATTCGAACAAGTGCTTTTATTTTTATTAAAGAGTCAATAGCCATTTGTACAAAAAGATTGAAGGTACTGTGGTAATCAGTCATTTTGTTTTATTGACATATGTATTTATATAATATGTATATTATCCTAATCTTACTATTAAAATATTGTATGTACAATAAATATACAACTGTAGTAGATGCAGGAACAGTTAACTATGACCTACATCAGTATTTAATAGCTTGATTTATGTTACACTAAATTAATATGTATATATATATATATATATATATATTTGCGCACCGTAATGATTATATCACAATATCAAGCTAGTATTATACTTATATAGGGATTTCTTAATATTCTGCTTAGAAAATATTACAATTTATGATAAATGAAACGTGACTGTTTCTTATGTATGTTTATGCATACTGTACATATGCAAGTTCTTATCATTTGTTTAAACGCGTACTTAATTACCCTTTTTTAAGCATTAATCGTTATAGAAATATGACAAAGAAATTTGTGCGCATCGTCAATTAAATCATAGAACTTATCAACGCTGTTTCAGTTGTAAAACCAATAATCGATAAAGTAAAATATACATATCTATGTTTGTATTGTTGTGAATAAATAAATTCAGTAGAAGGAAGAAGTGTTATGTTGTATGAGAGATATACTTCGATAAAGGAATGTATCAGTACAATAGTTTTGACTAGATTCCAGAAAGATGATATAACTATCAATTCTTATCAAATATAAAAGTTGTATGCCATAAAGAACATTCAACTTTTCAACATTGAAGAACGCTCAACTTTTCCCTGGCCACCACATTTGTTAGTATTATCGAATTTGAAATTGGTCCAAAATCTAAATGTAACTCCATTGTACGGTCTTACTTTGTTAAAATTGCACAAATATCTTACTGGCATTGTCTTAAGATTTAGGGCATACTTCAGTTCGAGTAAGTACATAATATTCAACGAATATTTTTACATAATAATATGTGCCGTATAGTTCTGAACATATATATAACAACATATAAATTAAGTGGTTCTACGATCCTTACATTTCTTCTAAATAATTTTTAAACAATATTAAGCATACATAATTGTATTAAAAAATTACTAAAATAATACTTTTGAATAAGCAATGTTTATAACACTTGTTATGACATAATTCATATCAAGTTGAAAAATAGTATATTACAAGATACTGCTAATAAAATAAGCACTCTTACGTTTCTCAGACTTTTTAGTTAGTAAATAGAAGTATACGTAAGTAATTTATTTTTAGGAATATTGAGAAACTTAGGAGTATGCATAGCATCGGTATTTTCATACATCACTGTAAATTGCACGAACAATTAAACGATACTACTATGTCGCTGGCGAAAATGTCTTTAACAAATTTATCACATTCTGTGTGATTGTGCTGCATAAAACATCACAATTCATCTTCAATTTACATACTACAATCATTGAAAAATTACAATAAATGTAAAAAGAGCTAAATACTCTTAACTGTATGCACTGCAGGAATTAAATTCTTGAATTTCTTCAATTGAAGATACGAAACAAACAAAAGTTATTACATTCGATATATTGAAAAGAGAAGATAAAACATACCCGGTGGTAGTGTTTGCAAATCATTTGATTATCGAACAGCGTGCAATTATTGTCTGGCAGTATTATAATAGTTTGCATCTAGATGAAACTTAAGTTTTATAACATACTAATATAGCAACATATTTATTGCAGAAAGAAACGTTATGATGTACTACTTTCGAATGCTTAACATTGTTTGTATAATGCTTCGCGAAGATACTTTGTAATTTAATATGCATTTATCACTCAGTTTTGATTATATACAAAATCCTCTCATTAAAAAGGAGATATCCATATTAAGAAGACACGTACACAGTACACTGATAATGTTTTACGCGTACTGACGAAGCATTTTGCTGTTAGGTGTAGAAATATAGATACATAAAACACATTCAATATATTATTTTTCTCGTTATTGTCGAATTAAGCTTCGTGTTCACCGCTATTAATTCCTATGAGCGATTCTGTTTGCTCTGCTTCGAGATCTGGGATTCTATAATTGAAAATATTATACTTATTATGATAATCAACTATAGTTATACAAGCTGGAATTTATTACTTAGTCTCGCTTTACAAACGTGGTACCTTATTAATCTATTCTTTCTACAAATCCAGATGTAAATTCTTTTTATTAAATCCATGACTGGATCCCAATTATCGTAATAGGACAGAAGAGACACAGTCAGAAATGCTAACAGCATTGGTATGGTACCTAGGTAAAAAATACAAGGGTATTCCACCTTTTTCAATAGGACATCTGCTATCATTGACATTGGCATAATTAAACTAACTGCCATTGTCGCTATGAGAGATGATGTTAAGAAACAGCCCCTGCAAAAGTGATAACAGAACGAATGTAATGTCTAAATTGGAACCATATTATTCAACTTAATGTACTATACAAACATACCACAACCAGAGAACTTCGCTTAAAACTGTACCAATCAGACCGTTGATAATTAAAAACGTCCACTGATGAGTATCCGGCCATTCGAAATCTTCCCAATGGCCATAATGAAGTATGAAGAATAAGGGCCATAAAAGTGTTAAGTTAAAAAGTCCTACGAATCCAAAGAACATGGGAATATCCATCTTATCCTCGTGATCCACTTTCCTTTTTAGAAATACAATGTAAGCTGCATAAAAAAATGCACTGACTAGGGCCAATATTATGCCTGTAGGTATTCTAGTAGTTTCTATAGTTAAATCTGAAAGACCCACAAGAACCTAAGAGGAAAGAGAATATTTAAATAAAAAATAATTTGATTTTCTCTGAACTAAAGGCTGTACATGAGACTTATACGTACCAGTCCAAGAATGCTGATTGAGACAGCAACTAGCTTAGACAATGTGAACTTATCTCCTCCGTTACTGGGGAAAAAGGCAGCAAGGAATAAAGTGAATAAGCTAGAAGTTGACGACAACACAGTTACAACTCCAGCTTCAGTTTTTGCTAATGATATTTGATAAGTATAATTAGCCATGAACCACTGCAATGCAAAATGTTTGTTAATTTCTATCATACGTACCAAATATGGTAAATTGATACCTACAAGTAAGCAAAAGATAAGTGCAATTTTAGCAACTTTTTGAACAGAAAACTTATTGGCCTGCCTTCTTGCATGTTCTCCAGCCCTTAAACTTGCTTGATAACTAAGCCTTGCCAATAGCGCCTCCGTGGCATCGCTCTCAGACATATGACGAACTTCTGCTAACTTACTAAATCTTACGGAGCGTATCGATGAATCATCACTTTCTGTTCCTGAAGAACGATCACAGTGATCTGATGTTTTGATCGGTACAAACGTTGGATCACTCTATAATCGTGCCAAATTTATATTGTTACTTCTATTAAGATATTATCTATAAAGTTAGGATAACTCGCAGAAATAAGAAAATGTTGGTAGAATGGTAATGACAAAAAGAAGAATGTTTATTTACCAGACTAGTATTGGCTTCTGTATAGAAATTATCGTCCTCTATATTAGGATCTATGAACTGAAAGTATAAAATATTAGATCTAAAAATTAACCCTTACATCGCCGCGGAAGAACTATTTCCATCTAAGTATGTACCATATAAGTTGCCGGTTTATTACACTGATCCCTCCACGGAGGCCAAAAACATAAACCAAGCAAATAAAGGGTAAACATTGATGTTTTTATGTAGGTGCTGAAAAATGACTTTTCAAATGCTGCTTCTCTATATATATACTGAAATATAAACTGCGTATAATTAGATGTAACTTATAGCTTACGATCGATTAAGGAAGAATACTTTAAAAGATTCTTACTTTAGTAAGTTCAGAGCTGGACACCCAAATGATATCGACTAACAACAAAACCAAAAGTCCCAAAACAAGTCTCTGAGATTTATTCATCATTGCTGCAAGTTTATGAGGATCCTCCGCCATCCCCTGTTGTCTACGCTGTCTTAATTCTACAGAGCAGCTCATGATGCAATCATTAACTTTCTTCCCTTTTAATTATGACATCGCAACGGTATTGTTAACTGAAAATGTTTAAATAAAGCCCATGAAAATTGTCAACTACAGGTATATTTCTTTGATTCGGTATAATTAAGTAAATTTTATATAAAATACAAGAGTGATGTAGAATATGTAATTTCTGAAATATACCAAAAGTTATCAGTACCATATTCTCAATACCGGCGATGATACAAATATACGAAATGCAATTTACACATGCACATAAGTATCGTGAAGCATGTGTTGGCAAAGGTGATAGAACGAATAGAAATACGGAACAAAGGATTAAAACGAGTTATAAAAAAAATACAATGTTCAAGGTTTCGTTAATTTAATCGATACAATTTAAGTAAAAATTGATCGCCGCTGACTTTTATTATAACAGTCTATGAAAGTAGTGAAAAGTTTGTATCTAAAAATGGATTTATTGAATCGGTGTTTGATAACAGGTGGACGAGCGGCAAATGTATAAAGCTGTAGATATACGTATCTATATGTATATATAATATGTATATAATATATGTGTATTATATATAAGATAACCTATAAACTTTGCAATAAGGATAAATAGCGATATTCTAGCGTGCCCGTACAAATGTTGAAAGTGATCAACTCACAATTATCGGTAACCCTTAATTTTGCGGCTCTGACAAGTTGTTCATGCCTTGGCAATTCCCCTACATTTTGGAATTACGGAATACGAGCATTTAATGCTCCCCGATTAAACACTTTAAAACTCACTATTTACACGTAAATACGTAATTTATTCGTCTAACTGTATTAACAATTGTCCCTTGATTTATTACTTTACAGTAATTTAAATATTAAATCACTTCGCGTTTCTGCCTCGTTATCGCGTCGGAACAACTACCCGTAACCATGTTGATGCGCTGATGACGTTCCGTAGCTTGTTATCAGTTCGATGGCGCTACATGTCCTATACACAGTACATATGTACTTTTCAATCTTTTATTTATTAAATGATGATTTCAAAAGTCTATTTTTTATCGGTTCTAAACGGTCCTATCTAAACGATAGGAAATTCTTCTTTCACGATTACTTTTTTCAGTATGTAACTGTGGCAAAGAAATATTTAGTCTCTCTTTACTATATGTATGCATATGTATTGCTGCTTTCGAATGGGAGGAATATGTAATAAAGATAATAAAGTATATCGTATATTCCTGTTTCAACTTTCTGTTAAATTATCTATGTATATTAATCTATACGTGTAGGAGGACAGAAGCGCGAGTAGAAATTATTTGAATAATCGATGACTTGATTCCTTATTTCGTGTTGAAAATGACAATAAGTACGATGCTGGAAACGAGGAATGCTTATGCTTAAATTCCTTGCTGCATTTAAAAACTATGTACTTTTGCAATATCTTTGAAATATTTTATATATATAATAATTTCCTTCTTAAATTGATTGTGAGTGGGGAGGACTTTAAACGTGGGTTGTCATGACAAACGCTGGCAACAACACTTAGGTAGGGGTGGGTCTATCCCTTGCACGTAAAGGGGTAGTTTAAAACGTACGCGTCAAGTATTACATTTGTGTTCCAATAATGGCTAACAATATTCTTAGTAATGGTCGTATACAACAACAAGTAACTGTTTCACAACGATTGAGAAATGACAGAGTGAAGAAAGGTGTCTTTCTTTTTTATTTAATTCGTATCATTTGAAAAACACATGCATTATGCACAGTTTTTATTGGATGCCACTGATAATCATGTTCGCATGCAACATTTGGTTGATAATGTCGAATGGAAATCGTATTATAATAGCGAATGATAATAAGATAAGAACATACGCGAAATATCGATCAAATCAGTCGGATATTGAGCATCATGAATATGGAAGAGTAGGAAATCAATTTTTCATTTAAGATTATCGTGTGTATTCACAGTAGACGAGTATATACTTGATATTTTATAATTGAAATGTGAATACCGTTCGTGTTATTGTTTCTTTGCATACAATGTTTATTAACAAAGTTATACTTTAATACGACAATATATTCTTATCGTCGAGTTATTAGCGCCGGAAATACCAGCGATAGAGAGCAACAACTGGCTGTTACATCGGCATTACACGCGGCATGAGTTTAAAACTTGCACGACTTTAATCGATCAAGAATTAGATAGATCGAATGGGCACAATGAGTACGCCAATTATTTGAAGGTGAGTAAGGACCCTTCTACCGATTATCTTGAACATTGTGGAGTTGGTATCTGAATGATCATTTTTATGTTTTCCTCTAGGGTTTAATACTGAGGAAAGCGGGGAAAATTCAGGACTCGTTAAACTGTTTTCAAGCTGCGTACAACGTCAACTCGACGAACATTAATAACGTGAAACAGATAGCTAAGTCCCTGTAAGTATATAGGAGAAATTCCATTTCAGCCGTGCCATTAGAGAACAAGATCGGTTTCAGACACCGGTGTTATGCTATGGGATAGTGTAGAAAGCGAATACGCATTAACATACGTTGTTCCTAATTACTTGCCATTTTCATGCAGCTTGATAATGGGCAGTCACAAGCGTGCAATCGACGCGTACCTGGAGGCTGAGAAGATATCGAATGTACCTGATTGGGAAATTTATTTCAACTTAGGCATGTGTCTGATGCTGTGTTATATTAAACATTTTAAACGAAAAAAATGCACGAGATAATTTCAATCATTGTTCGCGCAACAGTTGGCTTCTGTGGTGCACGAAATTTCATAGAATCGCGATATTATCATTTCAGGCGAATGTTACACGAAGCTAAGTCAATTGTATGAAGCGAAAAAGCATCTGAAAAGATCGATGGAGTTAACGAAAAACGAACTTCCATATATCGCCCTGGCGAAGGTTTGTCTTCTTGAAGATCACGTTACAGAAGCACGGAACGCTTACACGGCTGCACTCAGGTATAACATTCCTTCTTGTCGTTGTACTGCCGTTTTAATGTGTTTCGCAATGAACACTCGTTCGACCTCGTGTGCATCTTGCACGGGCAGATTTAATTCCAACCTCGCGAGATAGGCGACTCGGATATTCTTGTTTACGATACACTCCGGAGTATTATGTTTTACCTCCGGTTGCAAGACAACTATAGATCTCGAATGAAAAAAGGTGCAGCGCAAACAGGCGTTACGCAAACAGATCATTTGTCGCTGACATGATTACCACTGCTGTTTCTTCTCTTCTTAAATAACACTGATGCATCCGACGCGAATTAACGGCACTAAACCCTGGAAAATCTGTCCCTGAACACAATAAGAAGAATGTTATGTATCATGGGACTTATACATAGATTGCCCGAGACGTTACGGAACGCTCTACTTTATTGAGGCGCGAGGATTTCACTCTTCTATGCAAGATTTTAATGGATAGTTTCTTCCTTTCTTAAATGTATACGCGCAAAATTAAAGGGCCGACAATTTTTGGATGAAAAATTGTCGATATTCGAGGTGCTTTGAAACTCTGTTAAAAATATTGCGCCGAAGTAATCGTGCGCCACGAGGAGGTTGCGCGGTCGGACTATTGAGGAAACTTCTGTTCAGGAATACGTAATCAGGAAAACCCTTGAAACGTTGTATTCTCGGTACCGTTTCCAGTTGTTTTCTGTTGTCCCATCTAATTCCCTTGTCCTTTCAGCGCAAATCCTGAAAGCATCGAAGCCGCAACTGAATTGGGACTTCTCTACCTTAAAACTGGCGACGTTCAGCGAGCATTTCAACAATTCGGCACTGCCCTTGCCCATTGCCCAAATTGTGCCAAAGCCATTTTACCGACAGCTTATGTAATACAGGTACATTTCTATGCTTTAGTATTCGATTCAATATTAATAGAAATTATTTCCGTACGATGAACTTATCAAAAGTTCTACGTTCTACGTTTTCTTTCCACTTTGTCTACTAAAGCTCAATGTCGATATCGAGTACTTAATGTATAAAGTGTTTCTAACAACGAAATCCTTTTGGGACTATGAAACGTATTATTAGTGTTGCATTGTTGATCTCATTTTTCTTCCTTACGCGATATAAATAGTGTAAAGTTGAGTATTTATTTTAATACAAAAGAAAGGCTTGTTTTGGTGGTGCTCAATTCATATCGCATAGTTTTGATTGTTGGCAAAGCGTTTCGACGAATGTAAAATATGCAAACATTTCAGTAATGCTTTTCTAGAATTTAATTAGAGATGCGGCGTTTTGGAATTCACTTTGCTCGTCGTGATCTACAGAATCATCAGGAGTACGATGTGGCATTGTCGAAGTACAAGGTGACGGCGCAATCCATCCCGGAATCCCATGCCTTATGGAACAACGTTGGAATGTGTTTTTACGGCAAACAAAAATTTGTTGCCGTGAGTACTTGAGCGTCGGCATAGCCGTCCTTGCGACATTTTACATTTTTCTTAGCATTCCAATGCTGCATGCTGTTTGCACAGTTATAGTGTTCCGCATATACCCTCCCGCACATTACAAATTAAAAAGCGAGTCAAATACCATTACTTTGATTAATTGCGCAACTCACGAAAGGAAGAGCGGGCGGAGGACCATGAATAAAATAAATAGCTCAAGATTTTTTGTCAAAAGAGCGAAGTAAATAGCCAGTCAGGGTGGACTTCTACAGCAAGGCACATCTGTACACGCTGCGGGATTTAATGACGGTAATTAACTTAATGCTCATTAAAGAGGACGGTGCACGCACAAGCAGGGTCTCAGAATGACGGCTGGGACACACTTGCGTCCCGGAGGAACTCAATTATTGAACAAGGCAGAAACGTATAGTGCAGGCTTCCAACCGGAGCAGGAGAAAATCGCTCAATGCGAATTATATACGGAACTGTTGCCTAATGGCGAGCTGAAGCCATCACCGAGAAGAAGGACCCCCGTTGAATTTAAGTAATCAACTAGGGGAACAAATTCCCTGTTACCTTTGGCAACAAGTTTGCTTAGGACCTGGAGAAATATCAACGAACGCCCTTGGCCCTTATTTACCACGGCCGTACTTTTTCCCTTTTAATTGCCCGAGAAAAGTGGTTCAGTAAATAGAATTAAGCCGCGAACGTTATTAAACATTTTCACGGTGACGGGGGTGATTCAATAAAAGAATTCGGGGCTTTACTGGATTCACGGTCGGGACGCAAGAAGCAGCGTGCAAGGGATGGAAAGTTTCTTAATTCACCGCGCCATTATCTCGTTGGACGTTGGGGGTTGTTAGCTGGTCGAGGTTTCGAACTTAAGTGGATTAACTTTAAAGCTCGGCTTTACTTACCTTGTCGTTGATAAGAAACACCAAGGATGGGGAACGGTCTTCCACGAGATAAAGGAATAACGAAGGAGTGTACCGAGTCACCCGGTTTCCTCATTCCGAAGAGTTTATCTCATATTGCCGCCTCGTATATCGACAGATCACACGTAATTTGATTTGCACTGTTAACGATCGATTTGCATTAGCACAGTGTTCGCCACGCATCGCTCCCTTTATGATTTAATCATGATGCTGTCCTCGTACAACTACTAGCGCATGTGTTTCACGCACGCCTTCTATCAATTGATCGCGGCGCCGCAATTGCTGGGCAAATCGGTCTAACCGTCTAATAATTTCCAGGCAATTAGCTGTTTGAAGAGGGCCCACTATCTCAATCCTTTGGCTTTTCTCCCCGCCTATAATTTGGGCATGGTTCTACTTACCACCGGACAACCAGCTTCGGCGGCAATTTATTTGTGCGCCGCGGTTACCGCCGACACGAAAAATCCCATGCCGTATCTTCTGCTCGGACGTAAGGCTTCTATACACCTCGATGAAAGCATTTCAACTCTCAATTCGCAGGGTGGAATTCATTGAATATGGACGGATAAAGGATCAACTAGTTGCTTCTTCAGAGAATTTAATTATTTCCAATTCGTCCCTTCAATTGAGAGTTCAAATTTGTACCAACACGGAGTCTGCACAATGAGCACGAAGAGCCCCACACCGCACGAGCACCAGACACAATGGATTTTCTTTTGATTTCAAGATTTACCGATGCATAAATAACAGCACTCCACTCAACGACACTATGGGCCAGTACCACGTCCATTAATTCACTTACTTCCCGGCTACATTTCGCGTAAGGAGATAAATGAAACTTCTAACGGAAAACGGGTTCGACGATAAAACACGGCCGCATTGGATTTACAAGCGCGCAACAGAAATGATAATACGTTTTTATCGATGAAACAAAAACTACCTTATATATGTCATTGTCGTATAAGAGATCCCCGTACCACTCTTCACTCACAAACGAACGATGGTGCAAAAAGGTGAATATTTCATTGCAGTCGCCTTGAAACGATTGGACGACCTGGAGGGAGCGGAGAAGGTTTTGCAGAAGGCTCACGCGCTTTCCCCGCAGGATCCTTTAATATTAATTAATTACGCGGTGATACTGGAGGCGCAGGGCAAGGGTAGCATCGCGGAAGAATTTTTAACATCGCTAAACGATATTACTGCCGTGATTGACGTGGACGAGCAAGTAAGCATTCCCCGTGGGACAGAGCGCGAAAACTGTTCGCTTCGTTCCCTTCCTCATCACGGTTTTCCGCTGCAGATAACAAAGACCGCGAAGAAACTGTCGGCGAGACTTCATCAGGACAAGACTGTCGACAATCAGGAAGAAGAAGCCAGGACTCTAAACGCAGACGAAGTTTAAAGTAAACCGACCGTTATACTTGTTGGAGCAAAAAGTCCTCCCGAAACTTTGTTCAATGGCTGTTAGCTCAGTTCAGGTTGAAGATTTTATTAATATATGTATCTAACTTAATCAATTTTCCTGCGAGTTTTTCCTTTCCTGTATTTGTATTTCTCCTTCGGATATTTGTGAAGGATGTCTAAGTTTCTTGTTCTTCCTTTATCTACTGTGGCTTGCTGTTTTGTCAAGTTCCGATAGATTGACGGTTATTCTTGCTCGTTAAACACTCGACGTGCCAAGGAGATCCAGTTTTTCTCTTATTTAAGTTTTTCCGAGTAACCGCGGTACGCTAACTTGTGAATCCCCATTGGGTGCTGTTTCAAAAGTGTCAAGGATTAACACTTTTTCTTAACAAGGATTAAAGGACTAACGGGGTGGTCGTGGCTGGATGGCTGCGGAAAATAGGAAAATATTGGTGAAACTATATCTTAATGCTTCCTCGTTAAAGTGTAATTCCGAAATGTGTATGTCAGGATGGCAATTAAACTGCGCCTTGGCGAATTATTTGTACTTTAGGAGAGTACAAATAATAATTTCACTTTTAAGTTAGTTCAGTTTTCTTCAATCCATCTATCACACACGACATCGAGTTCGCATAGTTAATGGAACACGTGTGTTTGTCTAAATTAAAAGTTCCTCGAGTTGTATGCGTTTACTCGTTGAAGTTGCGCTTTAACGACAAACGTTTCAGTTTCACTCGTGTCCAACATATATTTAAATGAATACCGGACATTTGAAGGGTTCGGAATTTTCCGCGCGTCAAATATCGCAGTATAAAACAAACAGAATGGCATTTGAAATATTTCATTTGACCAAGCATTCCAAGGTAAAGGTAAAAGCAACCGATTGAATTTTCTATTCCAATTCCCGTCAATGGACATCAGGAGCTTTTGAGCGGATTTTATAATAAATTTCTATGTGTCTATCCATTCAACTGGAAATCGAGGGAGAGGCGTCCGAAAATCTCGTCAGGTATATCCGGCCGTAAAAACGTTATTGGCAATCGAAAATTGACGGCAAGGTCTGTGCAGAGAGGTTGATTTACGATACCTTCAAATTTTTATTCAACGTTCAACGATTAGAATATTATAATGTTCCATTTTGAATATCCTATTATAGAACATTAATTTAAGGCTCAAAGTGCTTGGTAAAACAAAGGTTCTGTATATTTCAAACGAAGTATCGAAGCACTACACAATTACTTACTTAGTACGTGTCGTAACGTTTGAAGTATTAAATGATTTACCAGTTTCAATGAAAATAGGCCAAAACTGTTAACACATTCTCGCGTGTATTGTTCGTTTACGTATTTAACCAACATGATTAATACTTCCGACTATCCTCGCACAATGATTCAAGCGAATCTCGTCCCGTTTAAGAGCAACAGCAGATATTATACTTAGAAGGTTTAAACCCCATTTGCGTGAAGGGTGGCGTATTCAATCGATCCTAACAGAAATAATTCATTTAAAGCATCTTGTAGGGAACACGCGATAGAACGTGGTTAAAGTTAAAAGACGCGAGTCGTCTCCCTTGCTATCGACGAGAGAGAATTTCATTAGGAGCGACGAGGAAAGATATATCGCTGTCAGACGCGAGCGAGTAGAAGCTAATAAATTCTTCGCTAGACTGAGAAATGGTGCGCAGAGTATTTTGATACCTACATGTGCGAAGTTTTGCTATAGCTGTTTTACAAAAATAAATTTTCGGTGTCTTCCCCCCGTTTTCCTCCTACGTCATTGAGTACCTTCGCTTTAATAGAGCGTCAAACTTAAATAACCTGATACGTAGAGAACCAGGAGGGACTAATACAGGTTCACAATAAGGGATGATTAACGCGTTTCACGTATCCGAAAGTTCTGGCCTATTGATTTTCCGTGGAAATATCGTGGATGTGGAAAATGTAGAAGATACGGGAAATTTGATGGAATATATTTAACCTGGTTTGCACGTGCCAGGCCTCAGTGCCATTTCAAGCTGATCAGGCTGCATGCGACGAACGAATGAAGCGGACGCAAGGGTAGTAAAAGGAAAACCCCTCGGTGGCTGTGTCCTTCAGACGATGAAAAGCCTCATCTATCTAGAGATAAGCATACATCCGAGCTTTTTTCTCTCCCCGTTTTCTTCGACAGGGCAAACGAGCAATTTAGGAACTGGGATATGAGAAAACCGCAATTTAATGGGATCGCATGTTGCATCTGTCTAGTTGCGGTCGAATATACCGCGCAAGGGAAGTTGAAAGTTTAATATTACGATGAAGTTGGTATAGGGGGTGGGATTATATGCAGCGATTAAACGATTTTAATCGCCCGCGAAGAGACTTGCATTTCCTCATTACTTCGAAAAAAAAGACAAGGTATATACAATAGTTTAATGGAATACAAGCACGTTCAGTAATCTACGTTTGACGAAGAATATTATTAAATTTTTACTGAACACGTTCTTCTGCGAGGCAAAGGATTTCATTCTGCTCATCTTGCCCGTAAAAACGGACAGAAAATGAAACTTGTGCAGTCTGTGCTACAAGATTGCAATCAGACTCTGCTGGTCTCCGCGAGCTTAAGATTCCTTTGAGCATCTCTTGGTTGATAATCAAGCGGAACAGGAATATTCTATTCCAAGGTGACGCGCTTATAAATCTCTTATGCAATGTCCGAGACAATTTCTCAGAATATTATTGTTCGTCGCGTTAAACGCGAGAGGTCATAAAAGAGAAGGCGAACTGTCAGTAAATAGTAAAGCAATTTTCGCGGAAGGAATTTATTTTTTAATGAATGCTATAGGCAAGCAAAATTAATAAATTATTCCCGTCGGGCCTTATAAATGTGAACGTTCGTGATTTTATAGAATCGTTCGTGTTCCGAATATTTGTATAAAACCGGAAAAAATTCTTTGGCAGATCGATCATTCATATATTTGTATAACCGTATGCGCGACGATAACGTGGTTTGTACTGCGGCATTGTTTACTTTAACCACACTAGCCGTGCGTGGAAAATAATGGCCAGGATAGAAAATAGATTTAATGCTCCAATTACGTCCCAGAAATTGGCTGGAGAACACTTTGTTCAGGTTTAATGAACATTTCCGCCATCTCAATCATCTTTGCTCGCCAATTAGCTTTTATTTCCTCGCTATTGATTTATAGCAGCTGTTAAATCAAATAAATTCAAAAGAGATTCGGAAGCTGTTGATAAAGCAGACATCAGTGGAATTCATCGTAGTTCTTCCTAAGTGGAAAACGTCGGCTTTCTTTTTTAACTTTGTACCGATCCCAGATGGAACGTTTAAAGGACGAGTTCTAGATAATATAAGATAAAGGGGGAAATATTGGAAACCAATAATCAGTACGGAAACGTTTATTCGTAATCTATATAAATAATTTGTTCTTACCATTTACACTGGAAAGAATGGATCCTCGACTGGGCTCAATGGTCAAAGATCCATCGGATTTTCCTTTCTTATATAAAATAATACGAGAGCAAACTGTTGTCATTACGGTTTCCCTCGATTAGATATTTACAAGTCTCCTTCATGCAGTTTAATATTAACGCGGTAACGCAGCAACTGTATGTTCTTATTTTTAGTTACTACATCAATCACACTGAGTAATACAAGTTTGCTGTATAATCTTATGAACGTTTGCAAGGTATTTACCTACGTTTAATCTTGATAGTCTTTCGTTGTTAATTGTGCAACGTAGATACGTAAACGACGGGAATAATCGTCGCTTCCCTTGCTCTCCACGCGATGCATAATTTAGTTAGATAAACCTGTTGGTCGTAGAACGTTGCGACATTTGTATCGAAAATAAATACCTGCAGCCCCGATGAACTGAATGTATATGTACATGAATTTACGAATTTTCGTGCGTCTCACACGGACAAATTATTTACACGAGCAACATGCACCGAAAACGCGTAACAATATAATGATTATAAATTTTACATTGTAATCCTTGCGTTTCAAATTACTCCGCCTCTAATAATATTATAATTAATACTTATTCGGTAATTTCCCTATAAATATTCAAGTATCTACATCATATTCACCTGTGCGTTTATGCGATATTCGCGGCCCCCTGTACCGTGCACGTGCAAACATAGAAAAACGAATATAAAATTGACAAATGAAATTACTGTATGTTTCACCCTCGAGTATTAACTAAATATACGCATGGATTAAGCTCCACTACGGCTCATTTGGAGTAGGTTTAACGCGAGATCAAGTCTCGCTTCGTCTTAATGAACCTGTCATTCGCAATAGCAGTCTGAAACCTTATTTAGACTGGAAGTTCGGTCGACGCTAAGCCCACCGTGCCGTGTATCGAGTCCCCGATGGAACAACAAATCCCATTATTTCCTCCACCATTGGTGATCAGTTTTTCTCTTCCACGCGATGGTTTGGGCACTCCCTTAAATGTTGAAAATACGCCTGCCAAATTCTACCTTCTACGCATTATTCTTAAATCACCGTGAAATATAATTCTAGATCACAACGAGGCAATGAAACCGCACTCAATAAACGCGTCTCTAATAAAAACTTAAGGGGATTGACTTTGACGATTTCATCTTACTCTACTTCTTCCACACTTAATTATTATCCCTCTTATACTTATGAAAAAGTTGCAATGGTAGCTTCAACAACCATCAACCTCAAGCCGCATTAATACCTCGATTTCTTGGATGAATTTCCCTCAAAGGTATGAGGATGAAACTCTATTGGACTGTGCCACAAACACCACCCATACAGCCATTATATTTAGACGAAATTTATATTCCACTAGTATATCATCCAACGTGCTTCCCAACGCAACGTCAGAAATTCGCACTTCCTTTTCGTAGCATGCATTCTGGGCGATTCTTCAAAAACCGTATAGCCTCTAAAGACAGGTGGTCTCTAGGCGTCTCAGCCTGCATCATACGTAAGTGCTCTGTACGTCTGTCTGCTGCGTGGCGGGCTGCCATTTCTTCATGATCCTCGGCTTGAACAGATGGCCGAAAGTGGTGCGGAACTGCCTGGACATGGAACAGTAGAGGATGAAGTTGATGGCGCCGTTCAGCAGGGCCAGAATGTCCATCACCTCGCCGAAGTTGTGATAGCAATTGCGGAAGAAACAGTCGCCCAGTACGCCGGACAAAAGGCCCAGGACACCCTGAGGAATCTCCGTGACCAGGAACAACAGTAACACGGCCACGAGCATTTTAGTTGTTCTGTCCGTCCTTTTGTCGGACTTGCTTGGCCTCCTTTGAACCACACCGTTGCTCATAGAGGCGGTGTTCTTGCACTGATTGTAGGTCTTCAATGCCTGCTTCCTACCTTTTGCTCTGAAACACGATAGACTTTATTTTTAATCATTTTCGCGGCTTGTTTGTTCTGTTCGTTTTGTTCTTTTGCATTATTCGTGCATTGCTTCTACGACGTATGAAGAAATGAAGAGTGCATGATATGTATAAGCGTGACATAAAGCGTGAGTTTGATAGTATTAGACGATGAATAGCAATTTCGGTGAGGCCACCATTGGTAGATTACCTATAGAGGGCTTTTATCAGCCAGCAGCTGATAACGGTTAGAATGACGCAGGGTAAAAGCTTCACGACCACCCCCAATACCCAGAAATTTAGCTGGTACAAGAAATCCTTGTGCTCGGCGTAATTCGTGTCGACGATGTACGCGATTTCCAGGGTGCCGTTCTCGTTCACCGTTTTCTTCCTTATCTGACGATTCGATGTTCAGAAAACTTTAGTCGCTATTTTGTATGAATTTTGCTTGAAATTAACTTAGGGTGTTTAGGGGCACGTTTTCTTATTGTTCACGGATATGACTTACCCCGAAAATGACATAGCTTGGCGCACAGGCAACGAACGGCGCCAAGAAGCTGCTCCAAAGGGCCGTTCTACAACGCGAAGCGGTGCACCACGTATTGTACTGTGGAATCCTGTGGAAACAAAAGGGCAGTGACATTCGTTAAACTAGTGCCAATTTTTGTTAACGGCAGTTCGTATTATTTTATGTTTTGCTACCATTCATCAAGAAGCAATAGCCGAAATATTTTTTAATAGAAAATTCACATACGCGAACGATTGGTATTAATGATTATTAAAAAGATATTTCTATCGCATTACTGGAATACGAATTTCGCATGACACACGGCTGAGAGAAATTATTTTTCAAATTACAATAGATGCTTTGTGAAAGTAAATTTTCGTGCAGAGGCCAGGCGGATCGAATTTTCATTCGTACTATTGTCAAAAACGTAATAGAACCGCAGAAATCCGGATTAGTTCGAAATTTCGCCGCATTTTTGGAAATAATGGAACGACGCGTACTACTGCCAACGCGCACTCATGTTCCGTACAATTGTACAACATTCCTATTAATCGGATATTTCCCCTCTACACTACAGTACCTCTCGTACAAGTGCAATTTTACCATTTCGCAGAAATAAAATTAATTATAATCTACGTCGAAGTTATGAAGCAAGAGGATATATTTAATTACGTGCCCCTTTGAGCAAGAGGTTTCTGCTACTGAATCTGTACGATAAATAGTTACAGAATTAATTAAACGATTAATAAATAATTAGTGATCCTGAAGTAGAAATTTGGCTTACAGATAGACAAGTGAAAAAAAGAGTACTAGTAGTAGTGAGGGAGTGCAGTTACTGTGTGCATTGCTATTTAGCTAGACGTTAATTGATGACTGAGCAAATAGTCTCCCATTCTATATGACTCCTATCAGTTTCTGAGATTCTGATTATTTTGGTTTTTCGGGTTTCAAACTATTTAGCCCACAATTTATATCGAAACATTGATACAATGGAACTTTCAATGTGTATCAAAGCGGTATAAGTAAAATTACAGGTGAATTAATTCATTACCGCGCGTACATAGAATTTACGTTGCACAAAGAACGACTTCCATTCACAAGAAGAACAAAAGAGTCAGAAAGAAATGTAAGTCAATGGTTCGATTCTAAAGGTACATACAATTTAGCTCGAACGAAATTCATGTTCGCGAGAGAAATGAATCACTAGTGAAATATGGTCTCTGTCGTCTACATCCGATACAATTTAATCGAACGAATGTAATCAATATCTTTTCAATACTCGTCACAGCTCAATGTCTCTCTCGTACTCTTTATTTTCTCCTCTCTGGATGCATGCAAATTAAACCTTTGTTTTTGCTCAGTCGAACGTATGTTCGATAAAAGCCCGCCATTTTTCGCGAGTAATATTAAAAAGGTAGAAGAGCGTGATTGCTAGAAACAAATTTCACATTCTTCTCTTTTACGACTTCCTGGGAAAAAACGTCAGCAAGCTACACCGCCGGAAATTTTAGGCTAAAATATGGACCGGCTCGACTTCCGTTGCATTTTCATCGCAACGCCGGAAGAGCGTTGGAACAATAAATTCCCGCATTGTGCTCGAATCTATTGACACAGTTTCTACAAATTGTATTCAACGAATATATTACGTGTATTGGTAACGAATTGATTTTCACCAAATTACTCGATCGCCCAATGCTCTTTCATAGACGCTGTCTAAAAATTGGCCATGGTATATATGAAATCGAATCTCACCATTTGACGGGCTGCAAGTTGTCGATCGTATCGACACGCGATACAGTATGAACTATGGTGAATATTATACAGGAATTTCGAGTCTTTTCTGTAAAACAGTATTATATTTCTTTTGATCGATTTGTCGATCGGGATGACGGGAACGAATATCTGTCATTCGATTTCCACCTGTCTAACTGAAGTTAATCTGTCGATATTCTCGTGGATTCAACTTGCGGCCGATTCGAGGGCGTTCAATGGAGTAATGTGATTGTAGAATGTGCCCTAAAATTTTCTCCGACGCAATTTTAACAAAATTTATGTAAAAATATTATAGGTCTCGTCGAGCGATACAGAATTTCCCTTCACAATTTGTTGTTGTCTATATTCAATTATAAGGGAAATATCGATCGGTCCACTCATACACTGTATACTTTTGTGAGAAAATTCCGTTTATTATTCCCGGTACTTTTTCATTAGACGAAAAATGAACGTCCCGCGTTCTTTGTTCTCTGTTAATTTAGAATTGTAGTGGCGAAATGGTTATCGTTTGTTACGAAAATCTCTTGTGTAATTTCTTCGAAGAAATATGTTTCCTCCCTATTTCCCATTAGTCTCCCTTAGTTGCGAAGGAGTATAAAAGGTGGAGGAATTGAATTAAATTACTTTTTGCGCCTTTATTCGCCTTCACAGAATAAAGCGAAGTCATATTGTTAAATGTCTTTGAATCCCTTTTGACAATGAAGTTTCATTGCGTTTTCGATGCCATGGACCCCTTTCATTGAATATCGAGTGAAACGAGTTATCAGCAGCAGCTCACATATTCACAAAAATAATAGACAAATATGACGTTGAAACGTTTGAAGTAACAAAGCAAGAATTATTCTATCGATTGTTTAAGAATAAATAGCGTTCTGTATTGATTGTAAAAAAAAGATCTCCTTCCAACAGAATATACTATACCTTTTAATTCCTGGTACAATAATGTATAGCTCGAAACAGTAAAATAAAACAATATCGGTGAAGTTATTGTACCGGGGTTTTTTAAAAAAACAATGTACGTTTCAAACAGTTGCGTAACAATGAGCTGTTATCTTCGCTAGGTATAAAAAGATACTTCTAAAGACACGAATTCCCTGGGCGATGGCACAAGTTGGAAAATATGAAAATATTGACGTCGTTCGTTAAATGGAACATTTGGATTTTTCTTCCCGATCCATAGACATCACGAACAACATGCAACATGCTTTTCCTGCTCTTCCAGATCTTCGTTCATTTCAATTCTCCAGAGGAAATTTTATATGTTGTATCTAATAATTGGACCATTATGTTTGCTTGTCTATAGATGTATGCATTAGACAACAAATTGTGGCTGCTGAAACAACAAACGTGGAATGAGTATTCCCGGGGATCCCGAGGATCGAGGTGCAGCTTCCGTATTGCGAGTAGTGCAGATTCCCTATTTGAGATATTCCATGTGAGAAAATTAGAATACGTTTTTATATTCAAAATAATTCAAAATAATAAACAAAATGATTCTTTTCGTGGTGATATTTGTGGAGCATGTTTAACGACCAATCCTTCGCTTTTTTCGCGACCTACTTTTACGTTTTGAATAATGATTTGATACGTGCTGAAATCACTTATAAATTCCAATATTTACAGAAGACAAATAGCAGCTGCGTAAAATAAGGGAATTAACTGTGAGTAAAGAGAGAAGATTATGGATTGGGCACGTCACGGAAAAAGATGACATGTTTCTACTCGATCCTTTTTCGCTTTTCATCCCACGGCTTCCGTTTGAAGAATCAGCATTGTTTCGAACAGGCCCAGAATATTATTGTCAGTCAAATATTTCACTCTTATTCTAGCTCGCGATGCCTCCATTCTGTCCCCTATGTCGATGATGTATCGAGTCCAATATAGTAGTTTCCCTACAAGAAAACCGTACATCGTGTTTCATATTCCTTCTATTTTCTCGTACACCGTTACCATGGTGATAGAACTTCCAGGATCACAAAACAAGTCAGCGAAGCCAAGGCTTACTATGAAATCTCCTTTGGGATTAAGTATCAAAACGGTACATTACTAACTCAACGAACTGTTGCTTCTTTCCTTCTCGTTTTTCCGCGACCGAAATTGTTTCCGTTAGCACACTGTATCTTTCAGTTCTGGCGCAAACATTTCGACAGGATTTTCTTATTGGTTCGCGTGATTTGGTAAACAGTTCTAACTACGGTTCGTCTGTTCAATATTTGGAAACGAAGGAATAAATATGGACATTCTGTGCGTGTACCATAACGTGTTCAGTAATATCGAGCTTTCTAATGTAGAAAAATTAAAAACGAAAATTTTAATATTTACTTAAGGCTTATTCGCTTCATGGATATAGTCTGTTTTTTTTGGTTAAATAAGGTACGAAGGTACGATGCAGCTCTCTAAGGCTACTTTTCAGTTGAAAGTTGCAAATACACGATTCCAGAAATTTTCCACGCTAGCCAGAAGAAAATGCGGGAAATGGAGCGCGTTGTTGGGTTGGTGCTAAGGTAGTTAGGCTTATTTGCGCAAGAAAATGGTCCGGTTACCGGACAAGTCACGGAAAGTATTACCTCGTTAAATGAGAATATCCCCACAGCGAGGATAACGAGGCTTCATGTATAGCTGATGGTGGTCCTTAGTTCATCATATCAATTGCTACTATTATTGGACCGATTTGCTTTGACCAATTATTGGTTAGTAATCATAAGTTGCACAAACTTCGTCCGAAGCATAAAATAACTTTTCTTAAACTGCTTATTAAGAAATGTATTTAGGTGTATATTAATTATTTGAAGAATAACATTTTTCAATTCCGAATTTAAATTGAACCAAACCAATCCTATGTTCAATATTACTATTGACTTCATCAACGCGTCTACCTATTCTCCGTTAAACCAGCAAGTGGTATTATTAATGCTACGTTTAGCCTAATCACGTGCAATGGATTCGGGGAGTTTGCGCGATTGTGCATTTGTAGGCTAGCAAATATCGTTTCGTCTCACGTTAGAAGCACCGTGTAATCCCGTATTTTATACTCGACCCAGTACAGATATACAACCTCGTTAATGCATAATATTCCGTTTCCACGATACCGTGTTACAATTTTATTCACGTGTATCAGCTAATTGCATGCTGCGCGTGAATCGTTGTTGATACCTGTTAAGACGAATCGTTGACTCCTCCTGTTATATACAGCTCACGATGTTAACTCGTGCCACTTGCACCTCAATGTTCTACGAAGCTTGAGAAAACATAATTGCTATATCAAGTCAAATAGTACCCAGAGGCATATTCCAGTTTCGTCCTCTGGCGTTATAACGTCCTCCATATTCTCGCATAACATTCTACCTGTGGAATTAACTTCACGAACTGTCACTTTTGCACTATCTCGTAACGGCGAACACTGGGTAAATCGTACACTTTCGAGTAATTGTCAAATGGTCGGCGAGTATGGCGGCAGTAATTCCTGTACGCTCGACTTGATTAGATAAATATAATTCGTGTCGTTTGTGTAACTTGGGGAATGAAGGTTTAACGTTCTGCATGCAAGCGGATAAAAGTGCGCGTCGAAATAGCGTTAGGGTGAAAAATTGCTGTTTATTGCATCTATGCGTGTCAGTTTCGCGATGACGTGCGCCGGATAATCATTAATATAATTCAGAACGCGACTTTAATTCTGAATTTAATTATGAATTACTAATCGATCAGAACTTTCGATAATTTTAAACACGATGTAGTTGTAGATTGCATATGTTGCCTATGTTGCATGTCTTCGTATGCGTCAAGCTTATCAACTGTGTAAAATATTCGAGTGCCCAACAGCTGATGACACACTTCTGGAATTTCGATTAATTAGCGAACATGCATATGTGCGAAACTGTCATTGGAGCATGGCGACACATTCAATGGAAAATTAATTGTAGCATCAGTCCGTTTGATCCGTTTGAACAAAATAAAAAAGAAATAAGCTTTTATTTTTTACAGAAATTATTATATTACAGGAAGTTTCTGTTTTCAATCATGCGAAAAAAAATTACCAAATTATATAAAAATATTATTCTCCTCTTTTGTGTATACTCCTCAAGCGTAATATTCTACCAAGTTCATCATTCGCCAAGAATTATATTTTCCCTGCGATTTCTCTTCTATTCCTTAAATATCTTTTTTTCAACGTCGTATTGTTTATACGAGCAGTATTTCACGTTTGTAGCCAATTGTCGTAAAAGCAAATTGAAATTTGCTATTAAAGCACGTTTGAGTGCAACTTCTCTTGTATAAAAATACTTTTATTAGTCGCCTCGTTTCGTATGCCCGAGCTTTCGACTATTCTACTTAATATCCCATTAGGTATTCATCTAGCAGGTCTCGAAAAGGGTTTCAAAAGCAGTTACCTTCAACTGCTATTGTCTGAATGACGGACGTACGATTAATAACAATTTTATTCTGCTGCAACCACAATATTGAAATGTTTTTATATTATGCATGTATGGTGTTCATACACGGAACAAGCCGACAAGCGAGCCAGTCGATTCCATCGTAGCATGTCGCAATGGCAACGAAACATTCCCATTTCAAAATACCTGAATCGCCACCTGAATTTCATCTCTAACAAATGAGTGGTAACAGATTTCCCAGTGGTACTGTAACGATCTAGAAAATGCTCAAAGTGCAGTTGTTACAAGGTACGTAATGGGAAATCGAATGCGAAATGCTTTTCGTTCCACCGAGCAGAATCGTCTGAATTTGTATGCTGCCCAAACGCATTTCAACGAATACTACATACTTGTTGATATCGTGTTTACAAAAAGTCTTTTGTGTTACACGCACAGCAGAGTAGCTAATTTTGCAAGTGGCAGCCGTGCAACTGGATCAAACAATCCCTACCCGTGTAAACATCCACGACCAGAAGGTAAATAAAAAAAAAATATCCAACTTTTTAGGATACTTTCATACTGCACTCAGGTTAGTTGTATATCACGTCTATAGCTGTGGCATCGTTTTGTTTGCCGACCATGCGCTTAGTTGAATATTTAACCGGCTGTAGCTGCAATTCTGCACAGTGTTACTACTCTCAGCACGTGCTCGCGATTTACAAAGAGAAATTGATCACTGATACTATACTGGAATCTATGTATGTACTTTCATACGAATTCTGTTCAGAGGTGGGTATGAATGGGGTGTTGGAACTTCTGTTTGCCGGCCATCGGCGAGTAAACGTTTATATTTAATTGCCTGGAGATCCATGGTCCTATCGTTAGACATTTAATTACTGCACGCGACCTAATAATTTCGTTCACGTGAAACACTCGGCCGTGCTTAAATACGAATTCAGCGGATTACTGGAAAGATTAAACATTTAGCTAATTCTCGTGAAATCTACAGTTTGACGCTGCATGCATATGCATGCTGCTTTTACCGGCAATTTAGCATTCCGTGTAACGTTCTTCTAATTCAATACCCGATAATCGTCAAATTCATCCACGCTTATGCATTTAAACGAGCAAAACGTATCGCCCGATAGTAGGTGGGGGAACGGACAGTTGTTCATTACGCGTTGAAATTAGACGCATCCGAGTTCAATTTAATGCGTATCCCGAGAAGCTTAATTGAATTCTCGTGCCGTCGTATTAGCGCCTTTTCTCGGTGCGAGCGTGTAATTTGAATTCCGCGCTCGATATCGATTATCCAGTTAATTTCGGCAGCGGCACATTAAAATTGACCCAACGCCGACGTTCTTCCAGTAATTCTCTTTTTAGGAAGAAAGACGCGCGACCGGCTTCTGGCTTGACACTCGGATCTTAATTACGAGGTCGCAAAGCAACATCCATCCAGAGGGAAAGCAGGGGGCAAAGGCAGGTTGGTGATATTTAACACTTATTCGGCTGGCAACAGGTAAACAACTCGAAAATTAGTTTCATAATGGAACGTTCTGTAATAAAACGGGGGCTGTGTTAAACTGCGAGTCCTGGAATTGATTAACTGCGATAATTACACGCGCGGTTGAATTATCCAAGTAGCTTGTTGAAAACGAGAAACAATATTCGCGAAAACTATCTCGTTGTTCATTATGGACGAAACGTTTCGACGCTATCTTGGGATGGGAGTGCAGAAGAGGAGTCTGTGTAGAAGCGACTTTGAATTATGGACGTAGATAAGAATGCTTTCGTACTCCGAATCCTCGCGAGCGTAGATTTCTTACCTACTCTTAGGTATAACTAGCTAGAGATCTCGATAGTGTTTATATCTCGTTTCATGGAGTTTGATACAGGAGACTTTGGTTCGCAGACACGTGACAAAGGCCGTACAGAGTTCAACGAAATTAATAGAAAAGTATTTAAGCCCATAAATTTAAGTTTTCCTCCCAAAGTGGTATTTGAATCACTGTATTCGCAGGAACCAACGTCTGATTTTATTTGATGCAAAAAACAGTGAGGAAAAATAACGGTAAAATCCTATAATTCTTTCGCGTAAAAAATAAACAACGGTGTATTGAAAACCGATATTACGTGAATAATGCATGGCCCGACCCGTATTCTCGTATTTCCTCGTTAAAAATAAATCATTCGAATTTTTCGCCAACAGTTGCCGCTCGTAAACTTTTATCATCCGCATTAACTTCACATCTATCCAAAGGTTTATCTTTCTTTTTAAATCTGCTCATTAATCAAATCAGTACCGTCCACGGTTTGCACCGGACGATTCTGGAAAAATCGACCGAATTTCCCATACACTCATTATCACATTTCTCACATACGCGACGCCGTATTTAGTCCAACGTTACGGCAACACCGTTCAGGCAAATCCGTCGCGGAATCGGAGTTCACAGTCAGCCACGGTCCACCTGGCAGCGCACGGGTATTGCAATTGAAATTCGCAGCCGTTTCTAGCAAATAGAGCGGCAGACAGGTCGGAATTCTACTCACCTAATGGCGATGTACCTCCAAACAGCCAGCGTGAGCGTGATGGCTATGCTGATGGTGTGCAGCAGCTGCGTGAAGTGCATATGGAACAGAACGAAGACCGCCCATCCATATGGAAATATCTGCCTTTTGGGCAGCACGATGTACATGTAAATCGCAAAGGGGATGTACTCTAGCATCACGAGCATATCGGCAGTGGCTAATCCAGTGAGGATTCGATTAATAGGGGACGCGACCATATCCTTCCTGGTCAACACTACGATGTTCAACATGTTCGCCAGTGTCCCGAACAAACACACCACCAACGCCACGTACCCGTGATAGTTTTTATACTCGATCGCTAGATCTCGTACGGTCCCGTTGCAGTAGCAGGCGATCTGTTCGCCGCTGGTCCTCTGTACAGTGAGATTTTCGATATTGAAAGTGTTCACGTAGTCTATGTCCTCGTCCGTGATGTTCATGGTGCGGAAGATGTCCGTGTAATTATCCATTTGGCTCATGGTGCTTACGAGGCGCAGCAGTAGCTTCAATTGCAGCAGGGTTGCGTTCAGTTGCTTGCGACGCCAGGAATCCTCGTAACGCGCGAGGCGGAGCATTGCATTCTTAAAAGTGACTGCATTGTTACTAAATTCGCCCGACTACCTCTGCTCCTGCCTCGACATTCTTCGATTTACAGTGCGCAATTTTCGACCGCGCGCTACGAAAGTACCGGGGATCTTTAATATCTACGGTAACGTATATACAGAGAAGAATATAGTGTTATTGATGTTTGTGGCGTATCAGCAGTACGTCACGCCACGTGGGAATCTACTACGGCACTACAGACTAATACAACCCACGAGCATACTTCGAACGATCCATTTCCAGCAGATGGAACACGAAGGCGCAATATCGAAAGACGGTTCCCGGAGTTCGCCGCAATATCCTCGATATCGGGCTCCGCGCGACACCGCGTAAATCACAAATTTCCTAACACTCTCGCAGTTGGAGGAACTCTTTTATTATTCCCGTCTGGGGTAACAATAGCCTCGAGTGGAATAGAAAATGTCTCGCCGCCGCCGCGACGAATTGCTCTGCTGGACGCCCCCGCCGTATTTTCAGCGACCATCAGGAAAGCCTCGCCCTCCAAGGGTATGCGCGTAATTTATTATGCAGCGGGGATTCATTCGGTCACTGGATTTCGTTGTGTAAAAGCACGTTTCACCCCCAATTTGCCTCTTTTCCAAGGGAAAACACCGCTCTCTTAGTACAAGCTACAAGTCTCCGGAATCGTAGCACACTTGCCAGGCTTTATGTCGCACCCCTTTCAGAACATCGATTTTCGCAAATGGAAATTTTCTTAAGAGAAGTGCAACGAATTGGATATTTCCAGATCGTTTGCCATGCCCCGCTAGCGTACCGTGGTTAATCTCATAATCTGCATACCGCGCGAAATACTTATTTCCCTGGAATCCATAAATCAGTTCAAAAATTATTCCGCTCCATTTCGCGGCCGGCGTAACAAGGCGCTTCTCCTTGGTGAAATCTTCTCTCCTCTGTGATCCTCGTCGAGCCACGATCCGTTTGCATTGCTCAAATCAATGGAAGACGTTTTCACCGATTTGTTGTTACATTTGTCCAAAACGTTACCCAATTTTCCAAGGTATCATTCTCTACCTGCAATCTTCTGGACACGTGACTACGTTCAACTCCAGCCGACAGCCCGTTAAATATTTCGTAAGGGCATTCACAAATTTCATCCTCTGTGTAGCGATTCGCAGATCCTCCGTATTTATTTCTCACTTTGATGGATCATTCGAAGCATTTCCTCCGGATGTTTCATGCGGGCCGTCATTTCTTTAACCCATGATACTCTCCGAGATTTCCACGTGTATACGTCGCGGAAGATAGAAGCAAGGGACCGGATCGAGCCATTAACAGAGACTGCTGACAGATTGGATTTGAAACGCGGAACGGCAACGTTTCGTCGTACGGGAATCGATTTCGCCCATGGACATGTCACCCTCGTGCGACCCCGCTCGAGACACCCTCTCCGTGGCAGCTCTAAGACATCCGACCCGCCGGGGAGATTATGGAATTTCGCCCGGTCACACACACGCACTTCTGTGATATCTTCATGGACACTATTGGGCGATCCTGTAGGTGTGCTCAATGGCGATAGATCTGGAAAGAGATTGTTTGCTCGATCAGATGCTGCTGTTGTCGCAGAAAGGGAAGGGTTATATCTTGTTTACTTTATGTTAACCAAGAGCGGCTGCTTTTGGTGGTTGCTAATGAGGTTTGGGGTAAATGGAGTGTGGCGGCGATATACAATATCCCTTGGTGGGATCCTGATATGTAGGGACGGTCGAAGTGTTTTGGTTTCGAAAATAAACCTTCAACCATTGCCTTACGTTATTTAATAATACGTGGCAAATAATACTGCGAAATGAATGTTTTCATTGCTTATGTGCACAAAAGTTGATTATTTAAAAGATCGCCCTTAAGTTGGATAAAATTATGCATACGTGTTTGCATCCCTAAAATGGAATTAGCTAACATTATCGTTATTCCGTCGAAAGGAGTTTGTTACTTAAAAAACGTCGAACTTTTCGAAGTAAAGAGGCAGATTGGTAGGGAGAAGCTCAACGAGGTTAAACTTCTGAGATTGAGGGGACTTCTGAAATTGGGAAAGTAATCTTGCTTGTTAAAATCGTGTTCTTAAGTGTATTCCTCTCGCATATTTGCGATAGTTAACGCTTTCCCCATATTTGTAACTGTTGGAAGAACATTATCCACGTCGAGTGAATGTAAAACGTAGATATAAATATTATTCTGCAATATTTATAATTTGTTTTCCCTTTTCTAATCTTTTTCTCCACTAACTAGTTTAAGACTTTTATTGATACACTAGTCACGTACGAGTATCATCTAGCTTTCATCAACTTTTTCATGCTACGTCCGTCGGTTCAAAGCTTTCATCATAAAAGCAATAAAAACGCAAGGGTGTACATTACAGGTATAACAAATTATGAAATGAAACAGAACTAACAATATTTAGAAATTGGTAAAATCGAACAACCAGTAAATTACGAAAAATTCATGTTATATCAATCTTTGCTTTAATGTAAGCAATATCTATTAGAATGCCGAAGGAAACATTTAAAATCCCACGTGTCAATTGTATTCGATTCCTTTTACCAAAATTGCAATCTGCCTTTTGATGTAGTAAAAAAGGGGAAACTCATTACTGATGTAGGTCAACGCATTAACTTCGTAACTTAACTTATAATCTGTAGCTCCAAATAATTAGATGCCAGCTCTCTACGTATTAACGAGGTTGCTATTGCATTCAAAGTTCAAAGCCAGATTCTGCTAAATAAAATGTTAATACTTCAACGTTGCATCGAAGCTGTCCAGCTACTTAATAATGGATTTGCGAGTAAGCCAGTAGCAGAGAAACGCATTAACGCGATGGACTCGAGTATCATACGTGTGCAAACCTATTTAATATTGTTCTGCACACAATCAGATATTATTTTCTACTTGCAGTGATTCGATCGGTGTCTAATTAAAACAACTTGACGCGAATGAAGGTGTAAAACGTGCTTTCGCTTCGTCACTTTTATTTCATTAGCTCTATGTTTCCTCCAAGACGAACAAGACGGATGACATGTTACTAGCATTTTCTTGATATATCACTGCTGTCCGTCGGATTATCGATTGGTGCGTTTGGTTACTCTGTTTCAACCAAAGTACATGTCGAACTTGTCAGCGTTACCATACATATAGGAAATACATATTTGATCAGCTCTCCGCGCTTATATTCATAGGATGCTTGGTGTCTCACCATTTCTGTTTGTCGGCACGGTTTAACATCGACCATAATGCCTCTGCAACTGTGGCGTTTGCCAAACTGTATCCCCTGATCTTGCACCACAATACATTCATATATCTTCAATTAGCAGTACATGACCGCGGCAAATGATTTTGCACGCGACTACACACGGGCGTGATTCGTGAACACGCTTATTGCATTTGCTGCTTGGTTTATTGTTTACTCCGATGTAACATAAAGCATGTTGTACCTGAAGTGTTACTCTGTACAGCATTAGGAACATTTAATGGCGTTTGAAAGGCTGGTATGGTCATTGCAGTTCAATTTGAATAATTGACACATGCTAACGCAGGTAGGGAAGTTTATCGTTCAATTGTTTAAATTAAAACGGATTTGAGTTGGACACTGTTTTTAGCAGTGTTTGTCTTCGCTGACAGTATTCCCTGTTTTATAACAAAGTGAAACTTCAAATACGTTTGTATTTTATTTAGCTTCTTTGCACGTTCAAACAAGTTACTGCGAATTTCATGCCACGTCGGCCGCATGTGCCGAGGATGCGGCCAACATATTTCTCAGAATTGGGAAACAAGGCCAGAGAGGGTAGTTAGAAGGATTGTTGAAAGCAAATAACTTTTTCATCATCTGGGAGAAATACACACTAAAACGTTCTTCTTCGTTTTCATTTCATTTCCGTCGAATGAAACGCACAATAACCGCCATTAAAAATTCGAGGGATGAATTTCCTCTGTCTATTTAATTAACAAATAATTCAAAAAGAACAAGAATATCGTAAATGGATACACGAGTTTCTTATATAATGCAGCCACTTATAACTTTCAGTGGAGTATCCATGGGATCTGTCAGAGAGCAACGAGGGTCCTGTCCTCGTGTGCATGAATGGGGAATAAATTATTCATGATAGAGCGGTCATGCGTTGTGAACAATGAACGAGAAGCAAGCGTTGTTCGTTTAAAACATTTTGCATCCGTCAGGTGGATGATTTCCAGGAAAATAACGTTCTCATTGTAGAAGAATCTATAATATCGAAGAATATCCACGGACGCAAACCATTGTGTTTCCCTTCTCGTGTAGGATGGCCTTTTTTTAATAAGAGGAAAATTGAATGAAATTTTTATTGCAATTCCACGATAATTATTGCAATCACAAATTATGCACTTCATGTTTTATGTTCTCCATTAACTTAATATTTACTCCCCTCGAACGACAATCAATTATTATTTCTATAACAACATAGCTACACTGGCCCTCGAGTGTACCCATTTTTCTCCATGGTTCGTGTATCATGTCGAAGCAGCATTGTTCACCATAAAGCATACAACCTGAGTACTGCACCTTTAACATTCTCTGTTTTATTTCCATGCTCAGGATGCCGTTCACGTTTAACCCTACCCTTCTATCATAACGCACCATTTTCACGCAACGGCGGGCACCAAGGAATAGGTGGGCATTTTTCTCGAAGCCAGACAAAACGACGCCAAGGGATCGTTAGCCTTCCGAAGATATTCTTTTATGGATTCTGCCAAGTGCAATGGGTGTCGCAGGGTACGAAATTCGATTTCGTCAAAGTGGAGACGACCAGCAAACCCTGAAGGCAACGACGCGTGGTAGCCTCGGAGAAGTCTCGACATCTATCGATCCAGAATGAATTGCGTTGCAGCGAAAGATAAAACTCGTGTACCAACTTGCGTTCCGAGATTATTTTTTCCCCTCGCGCAGAGATTTCTCGCCTACGACTTTAGCACACGTCACTAACGTCGCGACGCTTCTTCACGCCGCCCCAAGTCAAACGATTATGACACTCGATCTAGACACGATTTCCTGGGAAATGGTTGCACATTGACTGATGCAGGCTTGACGAGGTTCTTTCTACGTTACTGTTTCTCGTACGGGGCGGCATTGAACCAGTGTGTTTGTGTTTCTGTTGTTGTTGCTCTTCAAGGATTGAAGAGGCAATTGTGGTAGTCGATGGGATCAGGCGTTCTTTCCTTTTATGAAATTTGTTCGACCGACCAATTGGTTAGCGGAATGGATATTTTTGTTTCGTCGTAAACGTCGTAATGCAAGATTGGATTTTTCAACTGGAAACTTTATACGAAGAAAGGGCCGTTCTACTCTGAAAATTTTTAATGAAATTTTTGTGGATTCCATTGACATCGAGCCAACGGGGGTTATATAGTTTTCTATATTACTCTCCGGATTCAAATGCGCCCGTAATCCTTTATTTTATGGAAGAAGTGGAGCAGAGAGATGTAGTTACCGTGAGGGAAAATTTTTGCCAGCCCGTTTTCGATGAACAAGCTTAAAAAACGATAACATGGAAACGGAACATTTTAATCCTCAGACTACTGAATTTGTTGTTGTTTTTATAGTATTATGGCTGCTCTCTCCAAGTGAAGAAGGAAACGTCAAAGGATTTCTTTCGAAATACAAAAAACGTTTCCTTTGAAATTGGAGGAAAGAGCTTCATGAGAGCAACATTGAAAAACGTTTCGAAAGCTTCTCGTAAAACGTAAATGTTCGTCGAATACTTTATTCGTAAGCGAATATATACCGAGCCAAAACGTATTTCATTTTTATATTCGATGAATCAATCACGGATGCCGAAATGGGGCCCCTTTGACGTTTCGATCTACTTACATTGCCCAGATCCTTACCAGAAACACGACCCTCTAGGGATAAAGTAATATTATCTCATTTTTTGTTTTTGTTTAACGCGTATCCGCGAAATTTTGTTATTAAATACAATACGGGATAATAGAATTTTATATCGTGTCGATACATTTTGTAATAATAAATATCTGTAATAATAAACTGGAAAGCCAATAGTGAGATACTGCGATGGCCAAGAAATAGTGAATCACAGAAATAAATATAATTAAGAGGTCAAACTGTTTATGACGAACATTCGCGTGCAATTTACGGTATGTTCATGTGAATTACACACGTGTTACGTATCACATATACGTGTCTGTACACGTATAGACGACGAAATGCGTGGTAGAAAGGTATTACTTGGCGCTTCATCATAAAGCAAATCAAACGTTGGCAGCTTACATTTTTCTGCTCACAGAAGCCAGACATATATGAGTGTTTATCAAAGGTTTCTAAATATCCATACGTTAATTACAAAACGTTCGGTGATAAAATAAATCAATACAGGAAAAGAGAATTAAATAAATTCGATATTCCACATAGTATCCAAATAAAGTCAACACGATGAAAGTGTCGAAATAAATCTCCTGAAGGCATATAAAAAATATCAGACGGACTAGAATTTGTATCTCGATTCAGGCCTAGCACAAGTCAACGAAATAAATGATATCTTATTTGCGAGCATTCGGTTATGCAATCCAATCGGAGAATTGGTTCCAGTATTAAGGAAATAATAAGCATGTATATGCGAAGGATCGAATGGACTGTTGGAAAAAATGGCGTGAGCGACCACAGAAATGGGGGCCGTACCGAGGGGCGAAGTTAATGGATATCAATGGAACGATTTATTCTGCTACCCTTGCGGCTTTAAACAAAACCAACCACGGATAGCCATGGCAACAGAGATTTTATTTTCGAAGTAATAACTTCATTGTCCCGTGATGTAGCGGAGGCTCCTCCACGAATGGATTAAGGAAACTCGATGGGGAACCTTTGGAACGCGTAACTTGGTAAGCAAGTTTTCGCATCAGCGTAATTTCTCTTACAGCGGCTGCTCCTCGTGAATAATGATGGCGAACGGGAGACTAATATATTGTTAGTTGTATGGAGGATTATACGCACTGTTACATTTCAATTTTTCTCGATGGATTGAATGGATCGTATTGTACGCGGAAATAAATATGAATGCTTAGAAAGCTGGCTGATATATGATCTACATATATGGAACGGAAGGTATGGTAACAGCAATTTTATGCTAGAATGGAAATTCTGAATCAAGGTAAGAAGAATGAATGAGTGTATGAAGTAACGACATTGCTAGCATTTAGCAGTATTCTATTATTAATTTATAACATAGCGATTTATATTCATGCGTGATCGTTTGTACTTACACAGTCTGCGATTAATGTGAAGTCGAACATTCATCGAACAACATCGTAACACCGTTTCAGATATTTTGCTTGAGCACAGGATATGCTAAGAAAGTGAACGCGGAGACTGCAATGCAAGTTACAATTACATATGTCGCGCCTTCCACGGTCTTCCATGAATTATTGCTGTGCAACAGGTTACTTTGGCAGACTACAATTTAAGACTGACGCGGAATAAAAAGGAGGAAACACTTTACTCAATATAAACTAGAATCCATTCTTTCCTTTATTTCCCGCAAGGAAAGAAGGCAGCCGTTATGTGTCTGCTTTAATTTTCCATAATTTTCCAAATATAAAGAAAATTTAGATCGATAGAAATGTTCTCACTGGCCACTACTTAATTGAACGAGTTCTTTTCCAGAATGTCCAATATCACGGACACATTTGATAATTCTTTAAATAGAGCTGCCAAAATTTCCCATTCATATTTTACTATAAACAACACTGATAGAGCTTCGATTAGGTGGCACAGTTCTCAGACAGAAATTGTTCCCAGGCGTCAGGCAACAGGTTTTTAAGCGTGCAAGCACGAAGTAGCAGCATGACGAATACAAACTACACGTTGAAGGCGGTTCGATGGTCACGGGGTTACTGGCGAAAATTTACGAGGATCCTTTGCTCTCCCTCTCGGCTTCCTGTTTCGTTCCAGGATGGAGCCTGCGCGATACCGCGATATTTCACGACGCCCAGCATCCACGTTTGCAATTAGAAGCATCCAGCAAAGAGATCGCTGACAAAAACTCCTTTGTCCCAGCAACAAGGCTACGGCGTTGATTGATCCATTTCTGCTGAAGCAGTCCAGCCTATTTGTTTCGAGGTATAGGGGGTGAAATTTTCCGGAGAATAAGGACGAGAGAAATTTTTAAGTAGAGAATGTTTGGCCCGAATATTATTGATAATGAGCGAAACTAGTGTTGAATATGAAATATAATCTCTGTTTTGAAATTAAATATAATTTTTCGCGATGCATGATTTTTTGTGCAAAATGGAGCTGTGTTCTCTTCGTTAATTTTTAATTATTTATTCGTAATATTCGCGGGGAAAATTAATATTGTTTCAAGCGTTCTGAAAATTGATTAGGGATAAGTAACAATGTAAAATGAAACCAGGGATGAAAAAGAGATATGGTATTTACACTTTGCTACGTTACAGCTTGAGAAGCAACCGCATAAATACAGAACAAAAGATTGATTTCGAACAATAGTTACGCAATAACAAGTTTCAATAGACTGAGCAATCTGTTACAGTACCTATGTTCTATCAGTAATTTCCAGCACAATGGAGGTTCTTTGCGGTTGAATGAAGAGGAAGGAAGTGAACTTTCTAACGCTGTGACAAAAAGGTTTTTCCCTCTGTATCTGAGATACAAAATTACATTTGATTTACGTCCTCCATTTCTTTTCCTTCAATTTCCTTGACATTTTTGCGCAAGACAAAGGTTCACGGTGAAATCACCACGGAAATTCGTATCAGTGCTCACAATATTTTGTTCACCTGATTTTCCTTGCAACTTATTTTTTCCACATCTTAACAACGCAGACACTTGTTCTGTAGTTGAATAGAAAGCAGAATGTTAATGAACTTAGAGCACGTAATCCTATCGCAAACGACTACGGGGATGTGGTTAATCTAATCAGACTTGAATGTTCTACGTGAAAGCTAATCGAATAAAATAAATAAACGACAAAAATAAAGAGAGTATTAATTTTGATATCCTATTTAATTTCGATAAGTAATTGAGATATATGTAGTTATATTCTACATTTCCTGAAATTATTATCTTCGTATGTAATTATCCTATGTAAACTCCCGGCGCGATCTGAAAGCAGAATCGCGAACCCGCGTGAAACATCAAGTTACAATCAGATATTTGTGTTTGCAATTTTGAAATAATCGAATAATGGTGCCAATACTTTCCGCCAAAGTAGATATTGGCATGTGTACGGAATTTGGAGTTTCAGGTAAGCTGAAATGAAAATTACTTCGCTACGCATTAATTACCCTCCGGCTAATGAACAAACTATACGCAGGCTAGAATTAATTTAATTGCATTTGTTCCGTGTGGCAGCCACGTTTTCCATATAACTTTCCTTGTTGGGGATAAATCGATCCACGACTCTCTTACTCAAACAAATAGAGTTTCTACGGCCAAATGCATTTCTGTTGTCTTACACGTAGCACTAATTACCCAGTTACGTTTTGTTGCGAAGGTTGTTAATTGTGACATAAGAAATATGAGGAACAGAAATAAACCATCCAATATTGTGCTTTCGTTACTTTATTCTGTATCCTCGACACAATTTTCAAATGATTAATTTATTATAATGTACTTTTGAGATCACCACTTTTTACCTTCCTAACAAATTAAGGAACAATACTGATATCAATGCTATTAGTGAATACCCAATCCATTACTTTCAATGCGCGTGCATTACATGCAAGAATATCGTGGGCATTGTGCCAGAAGCTTTACGGGGCGAATGATGGTCGATTCTCGGCGGTGCATGCGATCAAAGCTCTCATTAATTCTTTCATATGGTTCGAAACAACTCCGTGAAATAGCTAACAATCTGTCACCACTTTCTACGAACTTTTACCCAACATCCAATCAATCTCGAGCTCACGCTGAATTATCGGAGCGTGCGTCAATCTTCCGAAAGTTTCACGAATTCGGTCTGAAACGCTTGCGAAAGGGTGATCGTACGTCAGGATTTCCACGCGCTGGAAGGATTCAATTATTCTCACTGCTTGGAACTGGCAGCTGGTAAACTTTCATTAAGGTCCAAAATTACCTACGAAGGCCGTTTGCATTTACTTCCGAAGATAAATGTCAAGCTCGTAGGTAGAGTGGCCGTTTCTTCTCGTGCGGCATTCCTCGCTCTAAAGAGAATACTAATTGCTGCCGTACAGGAATTATAATGACGATGAAATTTTGACGAGGAACGAAATGCTGGAAATCTGTCAGTTAATGTGCTCGTCAAGTTGACAGCCATTTACTTTCAAGAGGGGGATAATACATTTCCTCGCGAAACTAGTTTACCGGTTATTTAACGTGCCCATTAAGAAGAGCTACTGCAAAGGTGCATTTTTTATCGACCTCCATTCGAACTCGTACTCCGCGACGGCTTGTTACGTTATTTCGAAGCGTACTACAAATGAAACTTGCCCCAACAATGTGGAAACAGCTCTCACTACAATTCAGTATTTGACATCCGTGAACTTGCTCTTTTAGTATTGACAAAGTTGCCCCGTTTTCTACTGTCGGGCGCAAAATCGGAAAACGATCCCACGGAACACCTTCTGAAACTCGGGAAAATTTTCTAGAATAGAATTGACATAAAATCCTTGACATGTTGGCGATGGAAAATTGAAATTATCGTTTCTCGAGAACGCGTGCATCTGCGCTTAAATAGCGGGTTTGAATAAAGCTTCGTCATTAAGAATTGACTAGAAATTTATTAATATAAAGATGTCTCGCGATTTCGACGAAAATATTCAATATAGAAGTATTCATAGAGAAATAGAAATATTCTTCGAGGAATCGTGCGTTCCACGAAGCGCGCGTAACGAATGCTCCAGACTTTCCAACCCAGAAAATTGAATAGTTAATCAAATATCGTGAATAAAGGAGCCTTGGGCTTCCATTAGGAAAAAATCCGGAACCAGAGCTCCCCACGTGAGAGCTCAAACAAGAGCACGCTGTTCTCTAACCCAGGATCGATAGAACTCGTTCTTCCTCGGGAAGATAAACATTGAAAGCTGCCGTCGGAGATATCGCGTTACCGCAAGCTTCCATTGCACGGTGCAAAGTAAAATGTTACACAGAATCAAGACCATATAACAAAATATAGCGCACCGTTAATCGAATTCTCTATCTCGTTTCGAGTATTACCACAGCTTGTCTGATTGCACGCGTTATTGGAGTGCCGTGGTCGAGTCGAAGTAGTATAAGCAAACTACGGTCAGACCGGGCGGTTAAATTTTAACATATCTTTCAGTGGGCAAAATATTCACGGTACTCTTATGAACTGGGTACCCAGTGTACCCTTCTTATCTGTATACCTCGACATAAACTGCTCAAAATTATGGCTGACCATGTCGGTGGTCTGTACTACTTATCGCTGATCTGAAGTATATAAAAAGGAGTCCTGGGCATACCATTGGTCTGCATTACGCGAAAGAAAAATATATCTGATTATATTACGTGGCACCACTACGTTCTTTATCATTATATTTGTTTTATAAATATTCTACATACTGTAAATAAAAAATAATTAAGGACACAGTGCAGACAATATCGTGATATAAAGGAAAAGTACATAATTCTTGTAATTGTGAACAAAAAATTGGGCTGGTATTCTTGAAATGGAACGTATTGTTAATTATGAATGCTGCAATATATTTTAGTTCAGCGCAGAACATTTCATCACTCGTACGGCGTGAAATAAAAGTATGGAAATGTAGGAAAGAAAATTAAGTCGGGAAAATGTTACGATCCATTAATATAAAATATAAATGCGCCCGCCGTGGCTCTGTAGGTAAACATAAGTGATTTAAGATAAGTTAACAATTACATTCGTTTCGATCGATGCGTTTCACTTCAAACACCGCACACAATCGTTCGCCCGGTTTCCCCGAAGCTAAGGTAATGATTCTCCATGCGTATATTTGCTTACGTGATGTAAGGGCGGATCGTCGCCCCTAAATTACGCGGTATCTACGATCGCGGCAATTGCGGCGGAATTATAAAGGCTCCTTCAACAGACGTGATACAGATGGTTATCGTGGCTCTAGCATGAAATATATCTTGTAAGTCCTATTTAAAATGCCGACTGCCTACCACGAACGCAAACAGACAACCCCCACCTCCGATATACCCTTATCAGATCATTTTAGTCTTTAACGCGAGTTTTCTCAAAGTTTCTGTGAAAGTTTTAGTGTCGCGAGCAAGTTTGCCTCGAGTGGCTTCGACTTATCCGTTACATCGTTATTTGGCCACCCCTTTTCGTTACCCGATAGACGTGACAGTGTTGAATACAAACTAGCAGGCCAGGAGCTCGTTTACAAGGAATCAAGAACATCCGTAAGTCTTTTGTTTCTATCCATTTTTATCCCTCGGCCGCATTCTTGTAATCCGAGAGAGAAGCTTGCTTGTTCTCGTATATGTTCATGTTGCACTTGATATAATGATATCATCAGTAAATGACACTGCTGTGTGTTCTACTTTTACAAACAGAATAAATAATGAACTTGGACATTGTTGTTGCAAGAAAATAAAGCCGAAATATATGATCGCCAAAATCTTCTTAACACTATAATGCACTTCGGCGAGTTTCCCAGTTCAATCAATCAAACGGAAAAATCACCCCACGCTTCTTGCAGCTTATGCCGCACCGCCGAAAGCCGAGTAACATTTCAATCATTATCAGTCAGAGTTTCATCGAATGTACTTTATTCTTTTTTTTACATAAGTCCGCGTCCGTCGACTCGTATTTCCTCTACGCGTCTTAAACTGACATTTGCACCGCGGAGAGCAATTAATCATCGAAGAAGTTCGTCGCCAATATTTTGTGGGATTATTTTCGGACCCTACGGTGAGAAACTAAGAGCCGTGCTTCGAACCTTATAGTGTAAATATTTGCCGACAACTTGGCTCAATATATTCCTGCAGTTTCATGGTGCGCTGAGAAGATGCTGTTTTGCATTCGTTCGAAGGATTTTTCTATATTCTACTGGAAATTGTTCGATTCTGGTCGTATCGAGTCGAGTATTATTTTCGTTTTAGCGCTCTCCAGCTTTAAGCCACGTTAATGGAAACCAGAAACGCGACGCTTCTTATAACGTCTTCACTGCGACCGTGTCGGATTAACACCCTGCAACACTTTATCAATCTGTCTTGGCTTGTATCGTTGTCGTTTACTCGATGCGATGAGAGAAGAAAATATCTACATTTGTACAGCAACGTTCAGGAATATATGAAAAGGTTTCTCGTTTGTATAACTTTTATGTGTAACGTTTTTATACGCGATAAAATTGTCTCAGGAGCATTAAAATTCTGGGAGCATTCAAATACCGTCCGTGTGATATTGAACTTTGGATATATGAGAAGAGGGAATAGAGAGTGCTTTTCAAAATTAAAATACTATGAAAGCGGGTGTCTACTGTGCAAGATTAATTGCTGCGAAATTTTGCATATTATTATTGTACATATTTAAACGTAAGATTAATTAAAACACTCTTCATCTGGTATGGAAATATTTTCAGCAACTTGCATCTCATTTATTAATTGCACTCTACGTTATCCGTTAATGCAATGTATGTCTAAAAAAAAAGTTTCGGATCAAGGAAAAATCGGATTAAAAGTTCAGAGAGCAAAATACCTGCATATTTCTTTGACCTTCCTTAAAACGCTTCTTATGCTTCGTCTAATTCATTTATTTGCCCCTCGACCTCCCATTTCCCCGGCGTCGTGATATTTATTCAACAAAACAATCGCGCCGGTGGAAAAAAAACAAGCAAATCCCCAAGAGAAAAATGAAGGAACTCGAATACTCGGGGATGATCCATTTTACGCAAAACGCGTACGACTCTAACGTCAACGTAAATCGTAATCTTGATAAAGTAGACGCCCCTAAGTTGACTCGCAGCGAGATGATCATTTATTTCGAAAACATGAAGGGAAAGGAAGCCTCCTGCGATAATTAATAATTCTATCAATTGTATTACTACGCGTGACAACGGAGTTAGCAGACGGCGTCAGATTTTCTTTGACGTGAAAAATGGGAGGGAAATTGTTGAAATAATAAACGATGTTATAATTAACTTAGTTGCGCCAGATTGAAACCGTTTCATATAGCGTTTTATAGAAGAGATCATTAAAACGAGCGAATTTCATTCTTCCAGTTTTGTACAGCAGATGCCGGTGACAAGTGCGACATGAGTTGATTAAAATGCAATCGACAATTTTCTGTTGTACATTACATTATTTCTGAGCGCGCAATTAATAACGTTAATTTATTATGGAACAAAACTGCGGGTCTTAACTGAGAGTAACAGATTATCTAATTCGTCACGCGTCCGTTAGAATTCATTCTACTTAAATTCTTTCCATTCATTTGTCCACTCTTCACGAAAGTTTTCGCGCCAGAAGCAACAGTACCAGCTGCAAAAGAAGCTGCAAAAGCTGACCAGAGGAGACCCGACTTTTCTTTAATGCATTTTTACTTGTCGCCGTGGTATAATGCCAAGGGGTGGACGTTACGTTCCATAAATTCTGATTCTAACAAAGTGCCGGAACGTGTCCTGTTTTGGCTTACCCGCGTGGAAGGTGCAAGGAAAAGTGCGATGTAATTTCAAGACGGAGAATCGAACGATTAGATCACGAAAAGACGAGAAATAGTATAATAAATAATTTCGAGGAAAAGATAGTAGAAACGTTCTTTAATTTCATGAACAATTTCCTTTTATCTAAAACAAAAATTGCTGCGTGCACCTTCTATAATATTTCATTTTATTTCTTAATTATATATGGCCAAAGTTCGAAGCATAAAAGTCGTGGCCATAAATAAATGAAAAAGTACGTCATCTAGTACACAAGGTTACTTTACCTTTGCTTTCAGTTTTTCTTTATTACCCCTGGGGGCAGTGGAAAAATAAACCCCAGAGTATGGCAATTGGTCGACAATAAAGGTATCCTATCTTGCAAGATGGAGAATAACTTTTTTGCTACCAACTCCATTAGTTTATGTAATCTCAATTGTAGCGGTGTCCGGCCCCTATTCCCTTAAGTTTTCAACAACTAATTCCTTCCCGTAGAACCTTCGAAGTAACATCCAATACCTCCGAGACTTGAATCACCTAAGTATCTTTAGGGAACACTCTGCTAATAAGCATGTTCCCCTCAATTCTAATTTCACCCTTGATTCTTTCTTCTGCATACATAAAAAGAAATGAAGTAACCATATTGATCTTGAATATGGGTTGTATTAGTTGAAGGAGCAACTACCCATAGCTATCGCACAATGGAAACATTTTCATATATCAAACTATTTTTTTTATCAAACTATCGTGCCTGTAACGCGGGCTTTTCACACGCAAAAGTTTAAATTATTCAACGTGTTAAGTCATGTGAAGTGTGCCCCCGTGGTGTTAGAAGGAGAAATGAATACTCACCTTAATTTACCGCCGCGTTCGAACCGAATTAATCGACTCGTTCGTTCGTATTAATCGCTTACTACAGAGCAGGTTTATTTGATCATGCCTTTGCCTTCTCGAGAAGGAGAAAACCTCGACGACGGGGTGGATTCTGAGAATCGATAGAGGTTTAAGGCTTAGCCTGGCGAAATCATGTTTAGCCCGTGAAATGTTAAACAGTTTCGACAGCAAGTTGCAAACTCGACACCGAGCTGATTTTCCATTCGTGCCTGTGCTTCAGAATAGTTTATCGGGCCGGAGAATTAGCTGGCTCGAAGACGATGAATTGGCCCCTTGGTCTCCAACGCGGTCGATCCGACACTTCGGCTGGATGATGGATTTTGTTGAAACTACTCCGTCGATCCCTCGTTACCGCGGAAATCGACGTGGGGTACGATTTGATTCAGTTGCGGTATCTAGAAGATTATGGATACTTTAAAAATGTAAGAGTGGAAGAATGCGAGTGGTATTTTGTAACAGCAACGAGATTTCGCAAGTCGCGAGACCTAGAGGAGTGTTATGTTATTCTATTATGCAGAATAATAAACAGCATAGGCAAAATTCTCTTAAAATATGAAGGATGTTGAAAATTCCCTCCCGATCCGGAAAGTGAGTTATCATATTTATAGAAAATAGCAAACGTTATAACAATATCGAATCACAGGCAGGTTATATTAAACAATCTGGCAACAAATTAGATTTTCATCACACGACTGTTATGTAAATCAAAATTGAATTTCAAACAGTACAAAAACACGGAGAGCGTCCCAGGCGCATTTAACATGTGAAGAATTCCTCTCTGTTCGCAGACAGCATCAGGAAAAACGCGTTTGCATCCCTTTCGAAACATGCCTGGCATATTTCTGGCGACGCTGCTGCTTTCGACCACCCTATTCTGCATCGCCGGTCAATTACTCGAGCCAAACAGTTCGGACAGCTATTCCACCCTGTACCCGTTCCTCGAGAAATGGGCCAGGAGTACTAACAGAAAAATGCTGACCGTGGTGTTCGACGATTACGAGCTATCCCACGCGGTCGATGTTCCCCGCAGCATTATGGAGAATCTGAATGTCTCCGTTAGGCTGGTCAGCCTGAAGCAGGTTATATCCTCGAAGAACGAGAACATGGACCGTGATTATCAGGCCATAGAATCGGGCACCTGCGTGCTACTATTGTTTCTGGACTTGAATCATCTCAGAGATATCCTCAACTCGCCGCACTTGGTCTCGTTCTGGCAACCAGAGAACTGGTACATCCTTCAAGAACGGGAGCATCATTTCAATTCGTTCGATCACGAACGATTCTGCAAGTGGGCATTCGAGAGGCTGTGGAGGTTCAGACGAGTTCACAAGCTGCTACTGTTCACTGAAGATAAAGTGATACGCTACGATCCGTTCCAGTACGCTGGACGTCACACTAGACATTATGTCAACAGCAGCTGCGATTGGCACTGCATTAAATCCAACGAGGACAGGTTCCTGTTGGTCAGTGAACCGAACACGACTGACATTTCCGATTTTTTCGACGAGAAGAGGACCGACTTTAAATCGTACCCGTTGAAGATCTCCATCTTCAGTACCACCACGATGCCATTTTCCGATGGGAAGTTCTCGGGATTAGATTTCCATTACCTGGAGGAGACATGTAAAAAAATGAACGTCACACCCGTCCTGATGCCGTCCAAAGATAAATTTGGCTGGGAGGAGCACGGTGCTTTCTTTGGGACCGTTGGACATCTGGTTCACGAATTTGCCGATGTTTCGTTCAATCAATTTTTTATCAAAGATTACATGACCAGGCAAGTGGAGTTCGCGACGCCGGTCACCAGTGATAAATTGTGTATACTCGTCCCGAAATCTCCGCCGGTACCCGAGTATCTGGTGATCTTCAAGATATTCAGTGTTGGTGCCTGGTTTCTCATATTCATTGGCCATTTCGTCGTCTCCATGGTCTATACGATACTGAAGAGCAAACGGAGTCAGAGGATATGCGATGAGATTCAAAGAAATGGAAAGGAGCTCTGTAGCTACAAATTTCCTGCCGGGTCGTGCTTATTGGAGGATCGAAACGATGCCACGTTCGAGATTGTACCGGCAACGACGGAGGGGTTGCAATATAACGGAGTTGGCGGGTGAGTAGGAAATTTCGAAGATACGCATGAAGGAGAGACGAAAATCGGGATAAATTACTGAACGGCAATGTTTGCAGAGAAATATTTTGCTTCTTTATCGGCGACCCGGATATTTTCGCTATTGTTTGAACAGAGTATCGGTTTATGTAAATTTCAGAAGAAGGGTTAGCAAGGGGAGAAAGTAGATCGAATATTTATTCGAAAAATATGACGACGCTGATGAAAAATAAAGAAATAAAATGGAGGGTATTAATTCGCAATTTATGCATGGATTCTTCTATTTTTAATTTCAATAGTGCCGGTCGTCATAACGTTTGAAATAATTACGTCTATTCGCAATATGATACGCGATATGATAATTACAATATAACGTATTGGCGTAACGCAAATTCACATCACTGCGTCGCTAACGAAATTCGGAATGTAATGAAATATGCATACACATAAATGCGCCTCAAATACATTAAGCCGGAACCAGTTCCTCGTAACGAACCGAAGAATTGACGTAGGACGTCAATTTAACCAGTTAAATATAATTCCTTTTCGCTTCTCGCGAAAATCCGATGATACCTAATTGAAGACGTCGAGTCAGCAAAGAAATGGTTGTCATAGAGTTTATTTCCCCGTAAATGTATTATATTACTATATTTCTTTGACCGCGATTCAACGAAATTCTTTACTCTCCTCTTTGTATTAAAATACAGCGAATAACGAGTAGAAGTAAATGAACCAATTTTAATGGGATGTACTTGAATCTCCTTACAAGAAAGGGACAGCATCAAACGTTTTCGCTTTGTCGGAAAAAAGGGTCTGGTTATTTTATGGGACAATTTCCTTTCACTAACAGCGTTCATCCATCTAAGACGTCGGGAAACTCACGACTGACGGCGGAAACGAAGGAGAAGAATTCGAAGCGATTGAAACGACTCCTTCTACCTTATCTCTCTACGTCTGGCAAATATTTCATAAAACTGATCCTGCAGATAATGCAACCCTACGAATCGAACAAACCTTGGTTCACCGAGAGATTGTTTCTGATGTGCAGCTTATTCTTGAGTTTAATCCTGAACGGATTGTTCGCGTCACAGCTGGCGTCCTGTTTCAGCAAACGGATGTACTATGAGGATATCGACACCCTGGAAGAGCTCGAGGAAAGCGGTAACATTTTTCGCCTCAATTTCTTTGTCTATATAGATTGCAATTTTCTGCGAACATTTCTTCTGAATATTCTGAATACAAAGCCGACCGAATTTTAGCGTTGAATTTTGTGCCCAGGACTTACAATTTTAACCAATTCGAGAGACCTCTTGCAAGACGTCTTAAGTTATTCCCCGTCGCCAGTGATCAAACGACTTCACATGAGGTTGGAATACGCGAGCGAATCGGAGATTGCCAAAAGATTGTTCGAGACGAAGGATGCTGGATGTGTAGAACGACTCACGACAGTATCCCTCAAGTACAATAAGTTTCAGAGAGAAAAGTTGCACGTCGTGAAGGAATGCCCCAAAGATTACATCCTCGCCAGCATAATGACAAAAGGTTTGTGGCAAACTATATTTATTCACCCTATTCCTCGCACTACCATTCTTACTTTTTTTTATAATATTGTTAAATTAACGTCAAAGGGTGGTTCTCGTCTAGAACCACGCAGAAATAAGCTCTGTTTTTACTAAAATCTCGCCCGATATTCGGCAGTTAACTGGTTAGCCCTAATACAGAAAAAGATGCGAACGAGAAACTCCGAGGATACTGCAAAAATATTTATTTCAACGTCGACCATCGGTCAAATAGAGAGAAAATAATTTCAATATATATTTTATGACCGTGTAAAAATAAATAAAGTAAGATCGCGTAAAACTAACCGTGCACGAAGGGAATCGAATAAATGGAGGTGCTGTTTACCGTGCATAAAAATAATCGGTGTATAAAAACTACGTACACCGTAAATAAACAACTGAGTATATTATCTGCGTGGAAAATAAAATCCTCGAGCTGTCATAAAAAATTTAATCAAATCTTAAGATACTAAATCGATATTCCGAAATAGATTGTACTTTTTATATTACGTTCGTTCTCTCTAAATATGTAATATCGGAACAATTTACCACGGAATTACTTTCAATCACGGTGCATATAAAAATCCCGTGCAAGCGTTAACGAGTAAATTCTGCGCCCATTTAACACTTCCATTTTACGCATCTCCCTCCCTTATCAGTCTCGTAAATTCTATCACGGTCGCGTGGAACGCTCACTCACTCTAAGAAATTACCACGTACGCGTACAAATCGCGATCCATGCATCGTTCCACCACACCGTAGTACCAATTTCCGAATCGCGAACATTGTTTCAGGATCGCCGTTCCGCGACAGAATGAACAGTATCGTCGGCCGCCTAAACAGCGGTGGTTTCTACTGGAAATGGTACGAGAGATTATTACAATCGAAGCAACGTGCGGCCCGCGAGTTGCACGACTCGTCCACGCATCGAAAGATCTCGATCCGGCATTTGCTCATACCGTTTGCGATACTCTACGTGGGACTGGCGACCAGCGCAATTGTATTTATCTGCGAGCGTCGGCAGAACCGTGTTCGATAGGCTGCTTGTTACGCGGTTACGCCGCGGAAACGCGTTGAAAATGGTCGAACGAGCGGAAAAGCAAAAAAGCACCCGACGCGAAAGTTTCATCCACGTACCATACGAATGTTTTGCTCGGCGACCACGATGAAGCAAATGGGGCGAAAGAAGCGTGAAAAGCTCGGTTAAACGATCGCGTCGTTTCTTCGGCTTCTTCTACGGGAAAAAGTGATACTCCCTGTTCGCCAGGAATATCCGACATAACAAACCGAGAAATGCGTCAACAGTAATACATAAGTTGAACGGCGCGCGAATGTGATATTGTCCTCTCTTTTAATTATAGTTTTCGATTATTTAAATGGAACACAGGCGGCAAGATTTCTGATTGATGTTTCAAGAAGTATCGTGAAACGATGGTGAAATTGGAAATGATTTATCATCACTCCATCGAAGATAGTGATTAGCGTTTCTATATGCTGAAGATTATCCCCGGCCTTATCGGGCACACGGAGTTTCCCCATTCAGGCGGTTTTGCTTGTTATGGAGCGCGGGATTTTAGTGGAGATCACGTGGAGCATTCGGAACCAACTGTCTGAAGATGATCGTCCTGTTATACTTCAATTTCCATGATATCCAACGATCTCGGCATGCCCCTCCAATTTACATTATTTTCGTGAAATTAGACGCAACTAGGCGTTCTATTTAGAATCGAGTTAGTTCGATATCAGATGGGATAAGTATCTTGCTCTTAACAGTATCCTTGCGTCGTAACGCATAGAACAGATCCTGGCATTGCTAACAGATCTACTTTCTTAATTAAAAGTACCGTACGGTCTATTGCGGAGAAGCATTCGATTAAATTGATACGTTTAAGCAAAAACATTACAGAGAATTGTATTTCATGTAATTATACATACGTGGAGGGGGGTTAATATAATTAGCCTATCTAACAATAAGTATGTTAATCACGTCAAGTTCAAGTTCATGTTACTGTACAAGTTCTTAGCATGCCAATTGGCGGATCTCGAGGAACCTGCAAAGACGGTACACTTTCATCTTTAAAGTTCACCATCGACGATTTTTATTATTCAATACATTCCCGATGGCGTTTCGTACTTTTCACCCACTATACAATATTCTGAAATGCGTTACTTCGATACTTTCCCATCGTCAGAAATATAATAAAAACCATCGAATATTTTGTACGTGACCCCTTACCCTCCTCGTGCAATTTCGGCGAAAACTGACAGAGGAGAAGAGATGATATCCCATACGCATACAGGATCAACGAGCGGTACTCTATCTGAATATCAAATAAGCTTTGAGAATACATTGAACACCGGCAGAAATACGCAGATGTCGATTTTTCGATGTATCCTTTGATACTTTCAATATTTGAATGGGTCGTTGGAAGTCTATAAGCTAAATGTTTAATGCATGTATGTATGGCTTGGAAAAGTATTACTATATCAATTATTGACAAATTTTGCCACAATATTATTTACGAAATATAATACAGAATATATATTTACAATATATAATATTTTTTAACACATTTATAATATTTTCTTAACGTATGCACAGTCATTTATTATAAAGGTTACTTATCGTTAACAAGTTCGAATCGCTTTATGAAACGATTATACATTATGCATTTCGTTCAAAGACGATCATTAATTTCCACTCGTGTTTCTAGGACATTGTGAATGATAGTTTTAGCTTGTACCGTATCTCTCATAGAACGCGATCGTCCGGGAATTTCATGTTGCTCAAAGCATTGTGTTTAAAATGTACGAGGACGTCACAATAATGGCGCATACATCCGGCAGACGCTACTCAAACGATAATTTTCGTTTTCTACAAAGGAAGGTAGCTCGCTTCACGATACAAATCCAACGTACACGCTTGCCTTCATTCCGCTATTATCGCCACGCGTTAATCAGACCTGTAAAATAGCAAACGATTAAAAATGATCAAACGATATACTACAACGCTTGTTATCTATTCTTACACTTAGAGTAATTGATATTTCGTGGCGTTTCTTAACTTTCACAATACCCTGCGAGCGAGTACTTTTTCGTGCTACAGAAAAATTGTACATATAAAGCGTTAGTGTCAAATGGTATACAATAAGTTTATTTATCTTTTGTCGATTTATCAATATGTTGTTCACTAGGGAAAAAATTTAGTACTGCAGTCTGAAGGTACAAGCGGATAGAACAAAGCTTTCTAATTACTACAATGTAGCTTTTTAAATAGCGTTTATAATAATGCTTGCGATATTTGTGACTCACAGCGTGCACGCGTTTGCGCAAGCTAAACTGGGATTTACACGTGAAAGAAGCGGAAACTGCGTTGGAAGGAAGCAGTCGAATAAAATGAATACTGCACGAGCTGAGATTACCACGAATGGGAGAAATTGGGAACGTTCGCTTTAATACAGCGCGACAACGTTTTTCTGAATTTATTCAGGGTGAAACGAAAAAAAGGAGGCGCTGTGAAGACGTCTGTCGGGATTAAAAGAAAATTCTTAACATAACATCTTAGGGTGCAAATAATATTTCCAGCTGAACCAGCTCTTACACGTAAAAGACATACGTATCACGAAATCTTATCGCACCGATTTACTCGAATAGATTCGAATTCAGCCGTGTCGAGGAGAGGAGAGTGACGGAGAAGCACTTTCGCAACACCGATGAGCACAACTTAATCGTATTTAGTAGAACATCTGGCTGAAGGAAATGAAGTACGTGCTTAGAATACTGAACCTTCTCAGACACGCCTATCTCTCGCCTGCATTCTTGATAACTTTGAGCATTCGAACCATCATGGGACAAAAAAACTTACTAAAGTTACTCTTATGATACTTTGAATTATTTGTGCGTTAATAATGTATATATAAAATATAATAGGATGGACTGCAAAATTATAATATTCTCAATACAATCAGTTTTAAAAGCAATGAGGATTGGGTGAATTATAGGATGCATTTGAAATTATAATGAAAACATTTATCTTCACTAAGATCCTAAAATTTATTCTAAACACGTAAATGCCCCTTCTTCCTTGCCTTTATTTTTTTACTTGCGTCGAGTTTAATAATGAATGAGGCTGTGCGTGTTTCAGCGAAAGGATAGGGGATTCGTTCGAACGAAAATAACGACGTCGATTCGACGGATAAACAGCTGTCCCGTTCTCAAATTCAACTTGCCGTTGAAAGTCGAAGTAAAAAGAGAGGTAAAGCAAAAAGAGGCGAATAAAAAGTAGAAATGACAAAGCGGTCGTTCGCTTACCTCGTTCGAGACACCGCAGTATCGTACACTTGTGCTGCTTTGTCAACCATGATTGGCAAAATCCTTGCGACAGTTATAAAACATTTTATTTCGCTATGAATAGAGTATCTTCCTTATTTGCTTTCGTCCTCAAGCCTCGAACGAATGCTCGATTCGAATTCGTCGCCGGAGAATAAACTTCGAAACGAGCTTTCCACCCTGGCTTCAGTGTTTTCTTTTGTTCCGTCTGGCGATGTATACCTCGCCGAAAAATATTATAGTAGCAGTGAACAGACCGACGAATAAAAGTAAAAAAGTCAGGGAATAATGGCTCAAGCTCAATTTATTCCTCTTCTTCTCCATCTCTAGTTTTCTCCTCATTTTCAATATCCTGATTGGGTGCATCGTATTTTCGAACCAGAAGCTAAGCAGTCCCGCCTCCCTAAATCTTAGCAGGATAAAGTCGACCTTTTCAGCGTAAGGTGAATGTAGTCTCAGAACGTAAGACACTCTGTAATTCATGGGACACTCGTCCACGATGTATACCAATGAGTTCCCCTCTTTATCGTAGTAGCCAAAATTTCCAAGCTCCATGGTGTAGAATCTTGTTATTGAGATTTTGTTGTCATAAGCGACCAAATCTTTTGTCGGCCGTACATTATTACTGCTTACCAGATGAATCTTCTGCATTAATTTCGCGTCTAATAGAGAATCGTCCGAGAATACGTTCTTCAAGTTTGCGTATCTGGTAATTACAAGCTTCCCCGAGTCTATCACGTCCTCTATGGTACTTATCTGGGGATAATGGAAGGGTTTGCTTAAGCTGGACACGAGGAAACTTTGATACACTCCATTGACGATGAGACCGAAAAAGAGGGTCCCAAATAGCAAAGCTCTCTGCGCTGGAGTTTCGCTTCTTTGAAGAGGATAGCAAAGAAGCTCCGCGAACTTGAAGAATCTTAAGACCCGCCGTGGTATTTCAGGTGGTCCTTGGCAATTTGACGAGTTCAAACGATTGGTATCAACTTTCGAATTTTTAGGCAGCTGCCCGGGGTTTGTTGTCGGCAAAATGATCTCTTTATTAGGGATTCGAGCAATCAAGGAGTAATGATTAAGAAATTGATTATTCATTTGCGCTACTCTGCTTGGCTGTTTTATCGATGTCAGTGTACAGCACACCGGCCGATTTTCTCGCAACGAAACGCTGATCTTCTTCACGAAATGCCATAGTAACGTGATCACGATATTGTACAGCATCAGGAGGGCCCACAGCTCTGTTTGAAACGGTAGAAGAGGCATGTAAGCCTTGGAGACTAAACCAGAATCAGGTGCCAAGAAGCACACCTTGTCGTCGTACAGGGCACAAGTGAACTGATACTTTTGAAACCTGCTGTAGATCTTTATGAAGAATCCAGTAATAACCATCTCGGCGTTTCCGCTCTCGATGTTTGTCAGGGACCAGGCGAAAGGATCATCCTTGAAATCCAACTTTCGCATAGCTTGTACGCGAAACTTTGCTCCCATCGCTTTCTCCAGAGTTGTCAACACATTCGAGTCCGGTTTGCCCAATTTCACTCGCTTCTGTTCGTCATACGAAACTTGCATTAATAAAGAATCAAAGACGACTACGTTCAAAGGATAGCTATTCAGGTTCTGAAAGTTTTCGAACAGCTTGACATTTCTATTTAACGAACGAGACTTATTATCGTCATATAAATTTCGACTTCTCCTTCGTTCATTGAACAATTCCGCTTCAGCAGCAATTTCGGTGGAATTCCTGGTCAAACACAGCCTATGAACGTCGCCGAAATTATTTTCGAAAACCTCGAACGGCATGTATCGTAGCAGGCACCCGAAATCGTCGTCGGTAGAAATGACGATGGCCCTATAAACGCTGTACTCCTTCCACAGGCTCCTCAATATGTCTCTCCAGGGTGTAGAGAACCCATAGCTGGTGAAAACGATCAGGTACTGATTTCTGGTCTTCCACAGTTCTCTCTGCCAGTAGATAAAAATGTTCAGGCTGGGCAAGTCGTGTATGACGAAGATCCATGTCAGATGAATTCGTTCCATCCAAGTGGCCTTCAGGGACAAGTCTCTCGCTCTCACTTTGTAGGCCTCAATTGAATTATCCCTGACGTACTCCAACAAAAAGTCGATGAAGCTCGATTGAAACTCCGGCAGCACCAGGGAGAACGTGAGGGGACGAAACTCGGGGGATTCGCGAATGAAGTCCAGCATCAGCCTCAAATTGTCACTCTCCCATGCCGGCACGGGTTTAGTCTCGATGGACGGGTAAAATTTATGATGTCCAAGAGAGTGTTTCAAAGATATAGAAGATTTTAAGAGCAACAGGGTGCACAGCGTGATCATGTACGTCGATGAGCGGAGCATTTCTGTTAATTGTTCCGTTTTCAATCACTGGAATCTTCTTGATAGCATTGGCACAGTTGTTGTATAATTTCGGGATGACACTCCGTGCAGTATTCTTCTCTATAAACAGTGGTTTGTAATAGTAAGCCGTCTTCAGAATTTTATACACTGAAATCAAATAATTATATGTACAATCAAGTATGCGAATCGCAATTTCTATTCGTCAGTACTTCTGTCACTGAACCGTAGGTAACTTATAGTAAGGCTTTACGGTAAGACCTTCCGCTCCAAATTTCAGCGTCACATCGTAAATATCTTCTTTCACTCGGCGATCGAATATTCGATTACTTCAGAAGAGATGAAACACTTCCTTTGTTGCTCGCAGGCACTGCGTCGTCGTAAACGAGAGGACACTATCCGCTTTCGGATTCGAGGGTCTTCGGGCCGGGACAAAGCTGTCACGAGGCGCCTAAGCGATGCGTAAATATTCATGCACCGTTTCTACGGAAGCCTATAAAGATAAAAAAACTCGTGAGGCTAGAACCGGAGAGGAAGGTGAAATGTCGTAAATCATTCTGTCTTTCGAACACCGGACTGTCGTAAATCATTCTGGTCAACGATTGTTTTTCACTTCGAGGAATTAATGACAGAGTAACGTACAAAATTGTAGATCAAACATCGCTTTCCGAGAACGAACTGTGGGTTAGAAATGATGATGTTATAAATTCGTATGAGAGACAAGAATCAGTTACCCTCGCCACCCTTTTAAACCTCGCTATAACTCCCCAGGAAGAAGTAGGATGCTCAAGGATAGACAAGTGGCCAAGGAAACACTGCTCGTCGTCCCTTCTGTTCTTACTTACCCCTCGAATTAACTATCCACTATTAGCATCAAGGTAACTGCGGAAAAAACCGATGTAAAACGAGTGATCGATGGCTCGGTGACAAAGTGAACGAAATCGCAAGCTACAAAAAAAGACCCGATCGTTTGCAACAACGGTGGTCCATAATCATTGAACGCCTATACGTAGCAATTCATTTTGTCCTGAAGGGATGAACGGTAATGACGAGGAGCAAATTGACGACGACCAGAGGAGCTACCGACGCGCGTGGAAAAAGAACAGAAAAAAAGAATTAACAAAGTTAATGAGAACTCGAAGAAAAGTAAAAGATCCGTGATGAATCCAGACCATTTGGGTGTAAGAGTTTAGCAAAAACTTCGTAACGTTCGCTACCTCGTTTCTCACTTTCTTTTTTTACGTCCACCCGACAAACTTCTGTCTGACTAACCCTGTCTCCGACTACTTAAGTTCTATCAAAGACCTACGACGAAGGTCGATTTTATGTTATTTTCTGCCTTCCCTACGATATTTACCCTGAGCAAAGCGGTCGAACATTTGCATCGCATTTGCGGGCACCTCTGCGTCAAACATCTGACAGGTTATTAAGCTGAACAATTGCTACCAAGGTTTCAAGGCAATTGCGTGTGAACCATTCACTCTCTATTCCTCACCGTCGAACACCATTTTCTTTTTTATTACGTTTATATCGTTGTAGGCTTTCGAATCTTTTTTAATACAGAATTCGCTTGGTCATTTATTCCGCCCGTGAATTATTAGGAGGAGTTTTCTCCTTTATTTGAAATCACTCAGCTACGTTTTTTGTTAGCAGAGGCTTCGTTAACATTCCTCAACAATGAAAACGTATACTTTAATTAAAAGTTAGAGGGAATTCTGTAGCGGCGTAATTAAGTGCACCGCACGCATAAAATAATTTCAGATTTAATTGTCTCTTACGAAAAATTTATATTATTTTACACGAGGCATCTGTTTGTTGATTTCCAACGTTTCACCCGCGAAAGTTTTCTCTACATTGTATGAAAGAAATAGATACCAATTTTAATGCGATCGACGTAAACTATTCGTTGCTCTTCCTAATACATCAATGTTTACACTTTTAAACCGAATGGACGTTATTTCATTTCATTCGATCGACTTTCCTATTTCATTATATTTATTCTCGAGACTTTCATTCCCTTTTACTTGCGCCACAATTGTTGGAACACCTCGACTATTTGCTACGTTAATTAACCCCTGTTCCTTCATTACCGCAGAACTAGATCGACACCCTCGAACACACTTTTCATTTACACCCCTGCAGGACCGCATTATGCGCCCACAATCTTCTGCGTGTCGCACCCTAATCCGCACCATCGCTGGCCATGTCAGCGTTAAGTGGCTTCATCAAATTTTAACCCTTTCGACAAGGGTTCCGGATCGAACGTCTGATAAGGGTGCGACTTCGTTACCTGTATGTTCGCCCGGCGTGATTAAAATCGAGAGATACGATCGTGAGATAAGGGCTGAAATTCTTTGTGAGTATGATTGAATACGGTGAATCGATATCACCGAAAGATAATCGGCCACGAAAATTTGGGTCAATCGACGACGGTGTTAAATTGTTTTGAGACACCTGGTAAATAAGTATCGTAGTAAACAAATTGTGATTGCCTATTTCCGTGACGCGACGCTTTTCCGTCGAGTGTTGGATATTTGCATTCGACGGAAAAGTGGTCGAAGATATTCGAAGCTTGACAGGCCTGTCTGTCACTCGTACCCACGTGTATCGTTTCCACGAAGAAAATATGGAAACTGCCTTATGCTTGAGAATTATTTCGCTAACTTTCCGCGGTTAATTAGATTCCCGAAGGGACGTGCGTTTTGTTATTTCTTTTTTCTATTTACATGGACTCGTTTTGGGAAACGTCGCCAGTGATCTAGGAGATAATTTGCGTGGCGAAAGAAAATTCGCCCACCGACGACACGTGAATTGGAAAGAATCGAATTGGAACGATGACAGTAATCGGCAAGGTAATTTGGATTAAATTAATTCCACGACAGGATCGATGTAAATCGTGTTCCAAAATTGTCATTTACTTTCCAGAGTATTTTAAAAGTAATATTGTTGGGAAGTTTGCTACTGCTGCTGCTGGTATCAGTGTGCAGTTGCCAAATTACAGACAAGGAGAAACAATTCAAAAGATCTATCGAATATTGGACGGAGGCTCTGTGCATGCTGCAAAAAACGAAGACGATCGTCTTTCATGGAATATCCGTGAACAAAACGAGGGCTTCGCAAGAGTTCTTCGACGTTCTGCTTTACACCACCTCGGAATATTGCGGTGCTGTTGTTCTACTGAAGATATACACTTTGCCCGAATTCCCTCGGGATCATAGTTCAAGCATGGGCAAGTCAAACACGTTGCTAAACAACGTGTACACGGATCTGCACGTCAGAATGGGAGACCGGAACACTGTTAGGAGGCAAGCAATGTGTAAATCGGGGTCTATGGTGAATCTTCGTCGCCCTAAACGGAACAAAAAACAGCGTCGGCTGGAGAATGGCGAGGATTACACCAACATGTGGACCGTGAACGTTATTTTCATAGGAGACGTCGACACCTTTGAGATGCTTTTAGACTCCGACACGCATTTTCAGTGGAATAGCAGGGAGCAATTTATTATGTTAGCCGTTTGGAACGATCCACTGGCCGAATTCATCGACAGGAGACCGTTGATTGACAGAACGTTGAGGAAATTCTGGCAGGATTATCATATCCACAACGTGTATTTCGACGAACCGCTATCGGATCGCGAGAATTTCAATTTCTATTCCTACAATCCATTCGCGATGAATAACGAAAGCGGTACGAAAATCGACATTTATAATCTAATCCTAAGAGAAGAAGTAACAGAAGTGAGGTACATTTAGTATAATATGAAACGTGTAGATGAAATATTCGATTGATCGGCTGCATCAACTTATGAAAATCAAGTATACCTAGCTGATAATTCAATTTCAAGAACAAGTATAAAACGAAAATTATTATTATTATTATGTTAAAACACAGCAAATGAAAATCTATTGGCCTATTGGAGTACAATTACTTTGTTACCATGTCATTGTACAATTTATGCACAATTTGTCATCGTACCGATACCAAATGAAGCCCATCGTGCACACGGTTTCGCGCAATCGGTTAACATTTTAATGGATACGTTGATTTCAGCTTGGGGACAATTGGAGCGAGTGGACGGATCGTCGAAGAGACGGATGCTGCGTTCGCTGTCGACGCTTTCGTATCGGCGAGCCATTAATTTCAATGGGTATCGATTCAACGTGAGCATTTTCGACCAGGCCCAGGAAGCGATTAGAATTCACGGTAAAGTAGACCCGAACTCGATCTATGCTTACTCTGGAGGGTTCAGGGGAGCGAGCGGAATACTCCTGGGTGTGCTTGCAAAAAAGCTGAACTTTGCTGTGAACGCGATCCAGCCGAATACCAATGAGAAGTACGGACACCAAATGCCAAACGGGACTCTCAGCGGGGCCGTAGGTAATCGAAAGTTTTATTAACATTTTCAGGCTCTTTTTTGCTTTACTTCAGTAATAAGTGTGATACGAGTAATAATTAGAAGCAACCAAAACTTTACAAAATCCTCTCGCTTCGATATAAAAGAAAGTCGCAGATATTACAAATTAACTTTTTGAGACGGTTTATTTAGCAACACTAACTTCTTTAGGTATAAAATTGTTTGATTACGAACATGTACCATTAGCTCTCTCCAGCTTCAAGGGTAGTATATTATAAATTAAAAGAAATATGTGTATTTAAATATAACAACAGTCTAACCAGGCAATTTCATCAGGCACTGTATTTAAAAGGAGCTCTTTTAATCGTCTGTTAAAAAATTGTTGCACAGAGTTATTTAAAGTTACAGACTAACAATATGATGCTCTAAATAAAAATGTTCATGTGTATTGCTTTAGGTGACGTGGTGTACGGCAGGGTGGTTGGATCGTTCGCCACGTTCTTCGTCAAGAAATACGTCGACGACATGAGTGGCATGGAGTTCACCGCAACCACGGGTTTCGATCAGGTTTGCATAATCGTCCCTAAAGCAGCCAAGATACCAAAGGGCTTGAGGATGTTCTACGTCTTTAAGTCAAACGTGTGGTTGTGCTTGATAGCGTCTTACATCCTAGTGCACTTAGCATGGCACTCCATACAAGTGTTCTCAACACCATGGTATGTCTTCTTAAATTTGCACGTCAATGCGTCACTTCTGCGCAGATATTCGATACAGCGGTAAAAATGTTCCTATTGGTTCCTCGGTTCGAAGAGATTCGCTGAATTTTTCTAAAATATATCGCTCAGATATATTAATTTAATTGATTAATGAACATTTCATAACACTTTCATTTTAATGTTTCAAGATGTATTATTCACATATTTCTTTGTCGCATAGATCAATTTTGCAGAAATAAACTATGTAATTTGAGGATTAACGGGTTTAAATCTAGTTTTATTTATTGCTGTAACGCAATATTTTCATGGCCGCAATAATAAATAATTTTCGGATAATACTGGAAACGATACTGCACGAATCGCAGCGAAAATAATGGATGCTTCGCTAATGTTTCTAAATTAATTCTGCGTTTTCTTTCACTCCGTTAGGCTTGAAAATGCTCGAAAACGTAAGACACGTCTGCATTTATTCTATATCTGTACTGGCAATCCAGTTTCACTGCCCTCAAGGATTAGTGAAAGATATCTCTTGTTAGGCATCTTTTTCTGCGGAATAACAATGGTAGGAATTTTCAACGGCATGCTTTATAAGTCTTTCGCAACAAACATGTTTTACGAAGATATCAACAGCTTGGCCGAACTGGACGCATCCAATTTGCCAATAGCCTTCAGTTCCTATAGTACGACCGATTTATTCGGTGGCAAAGACGACCCTGACTTGAGCCCGGTGTACAAAAATTTACAGAAAAAGATGTTTCACATGCCGAATGCTTTAAAGCTTGCCGCGTTTCATCGCAATATTAGTGGTTTGCTAAGAGATCAGTATTCCCCTCTGATATACGAAACTCTGATTGACGAAACTGGAACGCATATGTTGCATCGCGTGCAAGAATGTCCAGGTATTCATTTTTTATAAGGCGTGATATGCCCTGAAGTTTTAAACTTTTAAAATATATTTCTTTAGTCATCTCTAAATAGCCGCGGTAATAAATTGTGATAACTGTTGAATATTTAAAATTGCAATAAGTACAGTGAAGGAGAGAGTTGTATCTTGATTTTTTCAAACACATTCGGGCGTAATTTAATAAGATTTCGCAATTCGTTGTAAGTTAAAATTAGCACAATGATAATAATTTGGAGCTCGCTTTCTAATATTGTTCCTCGCTGTGCGTGATTCTTGTTTAAATGAACTTTTCAATAATTGGACCATCGCGCAATTTAGTTCTGCAATTTATGTTTGCATAGGAGTTGTGCGAAATTAAACTACTGATCCCCCTTTCTATTAAAATATTGCAGCAAAATTCTATTTGGCCTGTCTCCTACCAAGCAACTCATTTCTACGCGAAAGGATCAACATTATGATCGACAGGTTAAATGAAGCTGGCTTCCCACCATTATGGAGAACACGATCGCTTATGGTGACCGCTTTGAAGATGAAACTGAACATCCAGCAAAATCCGAAGTTCAAGAAACAAATTTTCGTTGCATTCCAGTTGAGCGATTTTCAGATAAGTTTCTTTATTCTTGGAGTAGGGCTATCTTTTTCCACCATTGTTTTCTTCACGGAAAAAGGGTGGATAAGACTGAGTTTCAAGAGAAAATTAAAACGTTCCACTATAAAATAATTTGTAATATGCCTGTAAAACTGGAAATTAGTTATTAGTTATTTTTTTCAGATTGGTTCACTTAAGATTTAATGAAAGTATCACGTACATTCTTTATTTATTCGAGAGTATTTGAAATCTATTATTTAGTTGGTGTACTCTTTCTAGAATTTCCCATGCAAAGAGAGCAGTGGAATTTAATGCCGTCACTTCACACGACCCTTTCAGAACAAGTAATGCGACACAGAACAAGATATCCAGAATTCCCAGCGAATTGATCGCCAGAGCGAATGCAGCAAGTTTCGCGCGGCCACGCTAAATAAGTAGTTTATACAATTTTCCGTGTCACGGGCGCGCAGTTGCACGTGAAACTACGTTTTCCACCCGAATGCCAAATTCATTTCTGTCTTGCGAATAATAGCGATGGTACCGGGGAACGAATGGAAATTGGTTAAATACAAAAATGAAAGTCCCGGCTTTGTATAGAATAAATTGCGAAACTCTAATAATAAGCGAACTTTTAGAAATTAAATTGCCCCAGATGATAAAACTGACTTTATCGCTTTTTCTGCTTGATGTGCAATTTTACGTACCTGTCCTTTTAATAAATAAATGGCCATTTTTCGAGGACGATAATTAACATAAATTATGCGTTACATTATATGCAAAGAAATTGTATGATGAATTGTAATATGTTCAATATAAAAAAAAGTCGATATATCTACTAAACATTCCAGACGCCCTAGAAAAGAATCCAAAATCAACGAATTACATAACGTGCAACGATCTTCGCAGTCGTGTCTGCTTGAATAATCGAGTTTAACACGCGCAAAATGATAAAAAAAAAATAGTAATCGCGAGCCAGCTAATATTTCACCGTGAGCGCTATAGAAGCGCAATATTCGAAGTTCGCAATCTTTCAACATTTCCAGCGTGCCCGTCTCTGTTTCTCTGTATGCGAGAAATTAGTCAGCGTTGCCCGAAGGAAATGGTGGTTTATTTTAGGGATCTCTGAAAATACTTGCACACGTCTCGTCGTTAGAGACACAGTCGCTTGTCGTTTCTTCGTGTTAAGATCATGGCTTGGAGACAGGGTATACTATCCACGATAGTGATAACGATTTCGATCGGTACGTACCATTCTTCTCCCCTTCTGTTCGCCTTTTCCCTCGCTCGCCGTTTTTGTAATCAAGAAAGAAGAACGCCGGCTTTATCGTGAAAGCCCCTCGCGTTATACCTTGCTCCTCGTTTTTCTCGATATGCCCGCATTTGGAGGGGGAGTATAGATTGCAAGGTTCTGAATTAACGGTCACGCGTTATAATAACATGACAATGCTTGAAAGGATAAAGGACAAATTTTGGATAGAACTGGGATCTTGGTTAATTTATTTCGCAAGATTTATTAAACGGTGGAATGGAAGAACTTGACTTTATCCTAAAAAATGTATTCGACCGTTTTCGATTTGCTGAATAACTGCATTTCTTTCTATGCCAGGTGTGTCGCCGATTCTCACGTGGAATCCTGACATTCACCGGTACGTAATCAAGAATTATTATTCAATGAAATCATTTAACAAAGCGTAGACGAAATTTCAATGTAAATAACGAAATAGTTATTCGCCACTTATTTAGAACTATTATCCATTATAAACGAAACTGCAAAAAAATTCATCCAATTTTTAATATATATTTTCCTAAAGTTACGAGAGCTACGATCTCGAAAGAGGGCCGGTCTTCTACGAAGCCTATTACCCGGACAATAACGATGAAACCCAGGCCAGTTACCAGGACAAACGATTCTTCGATCGAGCGCCAGTTCTAGAGAAAAGCTATCAGGTGCATTCAGAACGCCTCGCGTATCCACAAAACAACATCCAACCGGGCAACTACAAAATCAGAGCTGAGACCTTCCCGCCAACTGAAGACCGTTTTGCCCTCGAATCCAATTCCGATTCTGTGGACATAAAAGAAATCTCGAAGCTAGCCAGAAGAGCTATTTCGCGAGATCTGGAGAACTGGAACACCATTGAAAATTATTTAGACCACGCGGAATACCAGGATCCATTGTATCGTCGACGAACAGTTGTGCCTGATTCCAGATACAGAGTCCAACAACCGATTCGTGGAATCGAAGAGAATTTCCAGGATCCGTTGAGGCAGCAACGCGATCCAAGAAGAGATCTGTACGAAGAAGTTCAAGGGGAACCATTAAGTTTACCAAGTCGCATCCAATCGACTGGAGATCAAAGAGATTCAAGTGTGATCAGAAGATTGTCTTCCAGTGATCTGGCAGATAGAGAACTATTGGGACCGTTCGGGCCAATTCGATACGAAAATCAGCAGCCAAGGGAACAGGAAGTTGTACAGGCCGTAAGAAGAAGCGACCTAAACGCAGCTTTGCTGAAAGATGGTTCATTGAATTCGAGATCAAATGCGGGGGCTTATCCAACGGAGAATATCTTTGAGCCACGACCTCAGGTGATCAATTATATCTTCTCGAGGAAGCCGGAAGTCAGCACGGAGAACAACGTTCAGAGCGTGCCCGAGAGAAAGGGTAACGGTGAACCTATGGGCCCTATGCCCAGGAATTATGGCGATAATTTAATTAGGGATGAAATGAAGAAATCTGAAGTGGACAAAGATGTGAAGGTAACGTCCATCGAAATTAGCGAGGTTCCTAGGCACAAAACTCGTCATCATCACGGTGAGTGGCCGAAACGTGACTATTCTCGTCATCGTCAGAATTAAAATTTATATACAACATTGGGGTGGATGTATCCTTTCGAGAGGAAACATGAACGACTGACACGTAACTTCAATATTTCGAGAACGATGGAATAGGATGTGAAATGGTATTTTCTATTATAATACAATATTTTACCGTTGAACTGTTTATTCAATACAGTATACTACAACAATGATACAATTTTCTATAACAACGTTTACATATTCCGCTACGCCTTATAACGTTTAAGTGACGCTTTGCTCGTCACATCGATTTAATCGTACACGTAGTAACAAGTGTTATAACAACGCGTATAATAGGAAAATATGTTATAAATCCTTTTCGCAATCGTCGAAGCAACAACATGCTCGCACTTAACAAATAAAGTTATCAAGATAATGATAGAATGTATAAACGATATAAAAAGATGCGGTGTAAAGATACAAAAGTATGTAATAATGACGCGAACAATTTTTAGAATGATGATTTTTAGGATACATGTTTATGGGACATTGTATTGTGTAATACATTTATAGATGTAACGGACAAATTTTGTTCGAAAATGTTTTACGATTTAATAGAACGTGAGACGCGTTTGATCGATTGCGAATGCTCTGAAAAGGAATGTTTGCTCAATGCTTTTACATGATATCACCACTATACATAACTGATTTTATGAATGATCATTGATTGCCGTAGTAATCGTATGATTTTTTTTATATAGATTCACATAAGAGGACAAAACCACGTACTTTATAAGTAACCTACGCTATTGGAACACAACTTCGTCTGGTGAATAGTCTCAGTTAGCTACATCTAAAACATTATATTTAATTTTCCAATTATTCTTTTTTTTACATATCTAGCCAGTACTAGTCTTGTTCTGTCTCCGCACAAATTGACTGTTCTCTTCATACGTTTGTTCGGCAAGATACCATTAATCTAAAATTATTTCACGCCTTTCTCTATGTACTACCACCGTGAAAATCAAACGAACTTAGAAAGCATCGTGTACTCGTATAGCATGCGAACACTTGTACAATAATAAATTATAAACAATGGAAAATATATAATTGAAGAATAGAAATAGCGATTAATAAAATCTGTTGTAATTGGTGTAAGTGGCAGTAAGCAGTAAAACTAATAAACAAGAACGATTAGGCTTTTAAAGTAGCAACAATTCGCATATCCCTTAATATCCTTACTCATGCGAATAATAGATAACAACTTTACATTCTTATATTCACAACTTATCATATACACCTTCACTTATTATACTGTACTGTGTTAAATATTCACATGCCTATAGACATTTCCTTTGATGGTAGGTACAGTTTATATTTTACTTACTTTACAAATGTAAAAATAAATGTTTCCTTCGTATATTTAACCCTTTGCACTCTAGTAATGTAGAAACATTTCCTACCACCAACTCGACAACTATAAACTTCATTTTTATAATTTCTTAAGCTGCGATATTTTTTAAAATATACGTCTTACCCAAACGAAGCCTGGGCTCCTTTTTACAAATGTATATATAATAAAGAAAAAAATAACAAATCATTGCGTTATAATGCGGGATTGCAGAAATATTCAAGCACAACTAACATTTCAAGCTACTGAAGCGAATGTTCACGTCAGCACAAGAGATATTGTGAGTGCAAAGAGTTAAAAAGTCGCACGCAAAAATAGCATTAGAATAACAGTGTATGTCATTGTTCAAAAATAAAATTAAAAATTGCGTAATATAGGAAGATTATCGTGATTTTTACAATAACGATAGTTAAAATTGGACAGATATAATCTTACAACTTACTATTGCGTATAAGTTAGTACTACATATTTCCCATTCACATACAATTAGAAAAATATGTACAGAACTACGTAAACATTGGAAAAATAACTCAGTAAGCAACTTCTTTAGTCGGCGTACGTTAGTTATCATTAAGTACTTAACTAAAACAAACTACATACATGCACATTCTGTGCATGCTTGTTTTTTTATTTAGTTTTGCCCCGCACTATAGGTCTGTAGCGTGCCTCTAATTATGTATCTTTAGAGTTACACGAACTTAGGTGGATTACTTATAACTTATAGTGCTATGTATATGTAAAAAGTTTCAAGCATCCTGCATAGATTTACTCTCCTAGTATTCAAGTCAACGCGCTGTTGTATAAAATAACTCGCTTAAAATTATTTTTCATAAAAATTATGATTTTCTCGTGAATCTTTGTCATACAATAATTACCTGTTGCAAAAACTTTCCAGACGATATATAAAAATAATTGTAATTTCATATCAATAAAGAACATATACTTATTAAAACATTCACTCAATATCCTGTAAAGAAACAGGAACACAGAAATAATATTATTCAATACAATTAATATGCAGGTATAAACGTAGGTATCTTTATTAATGTACCTGCCTTACCTTGTTCCTTCAGATTGGATGTTATAAACTCCTTCAGCTTTTCGTATGCATGAGAAAAGTTGTCATTCTCGATTACAATATCAAAATTACCAGGCTTTGTACCTGAAATAATGACGAGATAGTGACACAACAGATGATATCCAAACGTCAAACAACGAAACAATGAAAAGGTCATAAATGATACACACCATATTCTATCTCTGCTCTAGACATAGATAATCTATGTTGCAAAGCATCCTCTGTTTCTGTTCGCCGAGCCCTTAACCTCTTCTCTAATTCCTCGGTGGATGGCGGCATAATAAATACATACAATGGATCAAGGGAACTTTGTTTTATTTGTTTCACGCCTTGCATTTCAATGTCCAACACGCAAACTTTATCCGCTTCCCTGACATCTTCCACCGCTTGTTTGCTGAGAACAGTATTGGAATACGCATATTGCATAAAATAATTTGCTGGAATCTGACTTTTCTATCGAACAAAATTCAATATTTACCTAGTGCCGTACATATTCCCACTAAACGTAGCAGTTTCGAGAAATTCGCCGCGTTCTATCTGTTTCTGCATTTTCTCCTTAGTTGTAAAATAATAGTGCTTTCCGTCCTCTTCGCCTGGCCTAGGAGCTCTCGTCGTATGGGAAACAGAAAATCCAAATGTATTTGGGAAGTCCTCGAAAAGTTTATTTATTAAAGTGCTCTTTCCGCTGCCCGAAGGGCCACATAAAACCAATGCACGTGGGCCTTTATGAAGCATATTACAGACGCCTAAAAATAAATATATCATTATCAAAGAATGTATTATATGAAATTCGATAAAGGAATGTGAAATAGCAAATTTTAATTTGAGCAGACGACTTCAATTCGTACCTATTGTCAACTTTCTAATATGTGACATATACATCATACTTTCGTCTCCTCGTAATTTAATTAAAATTTAATACGATTGAAGAAAACATGTAAATGCGGACGATACAATAACATATTCACGGACCAGATTAAAAGTGACACATATTCCTGCTGAAACGTATTAAGACGATCACAATGGACAAAAAAAAAAGGACCGATGGTCCGAAAACGTTCGAAACATTATAATTATAGATAAATTAAATAAAGAACAAGCGCGTAATACAAAACGGAGATTCAGTAGACGTATTTTCTTAGAGTCCTTTTTTTAAACAATATACCGAGTTCCTTGCAACCCATAAGGATGAAATTAAAGTGCAGTATCCTCAGAATATTGATTTCTTAAAGGAAAACATGTCATAAATTCTGCAAGTTGCTAGTACAGTTGCTCGTACAGTAAATCTAATCGGACACATTGAAGCAAATATTACGATATCTGATTATTTCAATAATATTTGAAGCATCTGATATATATTAAATAACATTTGCGCGTCATCAAAGTTTTACAAAATTACATATGCCGAATAAGAAGTAAGCAACGGTCTGTTCGCAAAAAGCATTTGATAGCACCGGAGGTTCACAATCACATCTTGTATTCTCCTTTGTATCACCGAACAAACGAAAACTTTCATATGCACCGAATACCCGCTTACCTTTATATGTAATCGTATTTAAAAAGCAAACGAAGGCTAGAGGAAAGTGTTGTAAAATTGTTTAAAAAGCAGCGCACAGGAATCCGCGATTGGAACAACACTCAGCACGTTTTCGTGTAATACTGGGCGCATGCGCGTGTGTCGTCGCACTGTGAATTAATTAAGGGGGTAGACACGGGTAATGCAGCGAGCTGTATATCGACATAATATGGGCCAAAACATGGGTGTCAAAGTCTTCGCTTAATTTCCTTATATGAGAATATTTTAAGTTGGGTGAGGGCTCATTCGAAAGAGGAAGGTTCAAAGAGTTTCGCAGCACAGGAGTTTCAACGAAATTGTGTTGATATCTAATAATATGAGTGTTCAAAGTGTAACAAAAAACGACAAAATACACGCGCAGAATACAGGCATTTTTATGTCAGTAAAAGAGTTTTGGGACACAATCGGGGCCTGCCGCGAAACTCTTTGAACCTTCCTCTTTCGAATGAGCCCTCACCCAGCTCAAAATATTCTCATATAAGGAAATCAAGCTAAGACTTTTGACTGCACTCCCATAGACGAGTTTCGCCGTCCGCTGTTAATATTGCCGTTAAAACAGAACACGTGAGGTCACAAATTTAGTTCAGGTAGTGGTGATGAGGTGGCGCCTACTCAGGAGGGCTGGCAACGTGAAATCGCAGCAAAACTGAAGCACCGACGAGATGAAATCTCGTCGGTGGCAATAGCACCGACGAGATATAAGAATAGACAAGACATCTTATGGACTTTTGTGGCCCAACGTGACTGTCATACCGACTCAGAAATCCCACGCTGATTTGAGCGTCCTCTGCTCATGGACAGTGATCACTTGAAGAACTATTCTTTACTGAAGTAGCGGGGACGGGATTCATGCGATTGTTGAATATATGTTGTGACGTCTGCCGGCATCGCCTTCGACGTATTGATTTAGATCGTCGTCGGTAAAGAGAACGCCCTCCATACGTTCCTCTTCTAATTCTATTTCTAAGCGCCTGAAGTTGGTACGCAGGATTCGCCACCAGGTCGCCATCGTCGTCGTCGTCTTCGCGCAAGTGGTCGCCCCTTGGCCACTTCATATATATATAAGTTCCGATCCTGAATCCTTGCGACTGGGGCAGGAGTCGACTGCAGCCCTACTGATGAGTCTAGGCGGTCGATTCCGAGACGAAACGCACATCCAAACTCCAATATCCTTTTTCCTTCCTCGACATGCCTCCTCTCCCCGGAGAAATTACGGTCCTCAGCAAGTTGTTGCAGCGGCGGGCTGGGTGACGTGGCAAGATCCCTACGTTGCGTCCCACCTTAGGGCCGGGACGTAACAATGTAAATGCTTTGGGGGGATCAGGAAAGCTATTTCTCGAGCAACGTTTCGGTAGAAAAATTGAGCTACGATGCCTGGTCGCGCGATGCGCTTCGGCTCGGCTCGAGTTGGGTCGAAACAACATCGCGATGCATTGGGCGATGAAATTGACAGTGTCACGTCAAGCGTCCCGCCTGTGCTGTCCCGCATTCATTGCGCGGCAAAGAACAAAAGAATTCTTTAACGAGGATCGTAGGTCCAGCTAAAAGTTGGTCAGAAACAGTAGAAATCCACTCGGCACGACCCTAGAGTCGTAGATCCGGCTATAAGTTGGTCGGAAATAGTAGAAGTCCAGTAGGCACGACCCTAGAGTCGTAGGTCCGGTTAAAACTTGGTCAGAAATAGTAGAAGTCCACTAGGTATGACCCTAGGTCGAAAATTTTCGGAAATAGCGAATACCGCCGAGCGCAGCTGACGCGCCGGCGCGTAGCGGAGTGGGGAGGCTGGCGGAGTGTGGTCGACCGTCGCGCGGCGCGTGCCCCTTCTTTCTCAATTGGAGTGTCGCAGCGTAAGGTCGTCTACGGTGTTGATGGTTAGCGACATACCTCACTCTACAACGCAATAGCACCTCAGGCTTTACTTTACCATTGTGTTCGCTTCATTATTAGCCTCTATTAATTAATACGCGTTTAACTAACAATCGTTCTACTATCGCAACAGTACATTAAACTTTATAGATTATAATCTTTCTTGAGTTTCCTTTGCTGAACGAATATGAGATTAACTAGTCGTTTGTTGTAACATCGCGTTAACCAATTTATCAGTTTGAACGGTTCTGCGAATCTTTATTATATTTTATTACACGATTATTCGGATTCAATGCGGTGTTAAGGTTGCGTTTATATTCTTTGCATTGTCACTTACATACCCAGTTACATATGGCCTTTCGCAACTTTGCATTCCATTCTGATTTTAGCACAGGTTTATCACGTTAATTTCATTCGCGATTGAAACTACAGTCAGTAAATTTCATTAATTCTAAACGAAAAATTGAACGACGTTCATGTTTCGCTGCATATCGGTCGCGATTTCTATTATAGCTTCACTAGTGTTCTTGTTGACACTTTTATTATCTCTGTGCCTTTGCACAAGTACGGTCAAAGTGAATTTTCGATGCAGGATTGCCCGCGTACTTACGTATTTGTTGCCATGCCCTTGAAGCATGATAAATAGTTTCGAGTCTTGATTTCTACAAGCAGCTACGAGAATTTATAAATGCGCGATATTGCTTACTTACTAGGATCATGATCACTTTTAAAACTCTGACATAGAACAGTCACAGTACGCTTTTGATAAATCATTTATATTAATCTATAATAATATATCTTGAATAGACAATTAACAATACAGTAGTACTTTATTAAAACACCAAAGCAGTAATTCCTCAACAGACATACAGAAATAAGAAAGAAACAAATAAAATCACATGTGTATTGCTTTAATTTTTACCTCCTCCCCTCATTTACTAACATGTACAGATTTTCTTTCAGCAAATTTTGATGACCGCGCGCAATGCGGTTGGTAAATTCAGTGCTTGTTTCGTTAAAGTTCTTCTTATTATTTTTTGAGCGCAACCGCTCTTAATAATTATAATTAAATATAAATAGTGGCAAAGATACGCGAAAGTAGAGTCAGTGTTTGCTTCGAAATATTGCTCTCGCGAAAAATAGAGTCACTTTGTTCGTCGATCACAATTATAAAACGCGCGCGATGGTAGTCCTTTATCTTATTCTTTTTTATCGCAATAAGTATTCCGGTATTAGAGTCAACACCTAGGCTGTTCGGCGAGTTCGGGCTTTCATCCATCAACTTGAAGAGTAAGTACTTCTGTATTTCTTTAATCTTGTATTGAAATAATCATTGATAATTAACACATTCCAAAAGTACTGAAAATACATAGATTTTAATGTTGTTGGCTCTTTTTGAATGTTTCAGCAGCTTCCATGGCTTCGATGGCGACGAGCTTGACCGCACACCTGGTGAGTCTGCAACCGGTGAGTGGCATGCTTTAAAGTTCCTCTGGTCACTCAATCATGTCGCAGGACGAACGGTCCGAACCGACACGAGTGACTGGTTGTAATTACGTAGTTTTTTCTGGCAAGCATTGTGACCATGGGTATATGGAAATATACTCATGAGTAGTAACTTTTTTACTGTTTTATATTATATGAGGATAGGTCTTCTTGTACAACGCGTTTTTAAATAGCTTCATAATTTTAAAACAGATCATATTTAGAATAAAATATATCACTATATATCTTTTTATAATAGAGTATTTAATTGAATACCTATGAAACGATATTTAAATAGTTATTAATTATTGAATGAATATAAAGTAACGTCCAGTATTCTACGTGCATTAGTTTGTAGTGGAGAAGTCGAATACCATTCGACTTCGTTTATTTGTCAATTGCAATTACTGCACAGTTATAATAAATTGTTAGTAAGCGTATAGTCGTTCCTCTTTTTTACTACTTTGATTATATGTATATAAAGTAAAGGTACTTACTTACCTTGTCAATTTGTTGGGACTATCGCATAATTTTATTATACGATATCCATATTAGTCTTTAGCGTTTAGAGATATCAATACGTTCACTTTTTCCGTACAAGATATTAATTAAACCTGAATGTACAAGAAGACAATACGCGAACCGGTAGATCTCGAAATCAAAGCAATCTACTTCAAAATCAACCGTGCATTTTAGAAGCAATGCTTTGATGACGGGAACACCGGAGGATGTTTCAATATCATTCAAGGTATATTAATGTAGAGTCATTGAATAATTTCCCTAATAAAGTACAGTCATTGTACAATTTTGCTAATAAAGTAGAGTCATTGCACAATTCTTCTAATAAAGTAGAGTCATAGCATAATTTTTCTAATAAAGTAGAGTCATTTCAGTTTCTTTTTAATAGAATAAAATCATGTATTGATCGGGTATATATATGTATACATGTATACATTTAGCCCGTTAGAAAATCAGTATGTCTTCATCATTTTTTTAGACGAGGATTTCCAGGTTTATCCCTTTCCGTGTTCACTGCCCGGATCCCACTCACGTGCCCCGGTGCTACTTGGGTGGGAAAACGGTGGTAGAGCACGATGATATCTATTTAGTTTATAATGATTTATTGTTGGCGACTGACAGTGCGTTTGGTGTATCGTGCACGACGTAATATCCACATTGTGTGTGTGGTTAGGCTGTGGATTTGCGTCGTTCCGTACTAAAACGTAGTTACTCTAACCAAGATAAGATGTCCATTAATTGAAAACAGAGACATCATTTTTACTATTAACTGCATTAATAATCCCTAATATACCGGGCCACGAAGTTTTTGTCATTTAAGATGACGGAGACCAAATTCCAAAGAGAATCGAATATACTTATCAATTGCTATCAAGTACCTTTTGTATCGGTGCTATTTAATTATTCTATTAAATATCTATTAAATATCTCAACCGCGACGTGGTATTTTCCACGTGAACGCAGAGATCCCAGCCACTGTCAATCGATTTCAGAAAAATGGTACGTACATTAGAGTGTGCAAGTTGTGCGACAGCACTTGGGTGTCGGGGGTGTCCCGGGACGCCTCCCTAGTGTAGGCTTTTGCGCCCAAGTGTTTGACTGAGAACCGTGGAGTGTCGTGTGTTGGTGTGTCTGTTTGCCATTTTTTAAATATAGGTCCAGGTAGGATAGGTAGCATACTTTCTGGTGTGATTGATAGACATAAGTAGGTAGGGCCGGGCAGGTTGACACAGTCTCTGATCGTGTAGGCACTCATTCGCGTGTTCAACCTGTTTCAGGAAATCTAATTTGAAAAGCCGACGGTGAAGCTGTGGCGCGAACGAAAATGCGTTCGCCTCTGGCTTTGCCTATCGATTTTTCGAATCCTTCGCGGTCGTGGTCGCGATTTAGGCTCCGAAATGAAACGTGTTACATTATGCTCGAGGCTGCACGTGTGAACGAAGAACGATTATAATTTTAATCGTAATCTAATCTTTGCGATTTTCCGTAATCACAATTTTACGATTTTATTTCATCGTGATTCGGCCACGTGTGTTCCATTTACCTCCGCGATTTAAACTCTTTATTTCACCTTTATAAGTTTTTCTTTGGTTTTCGATTAGAGCCTCGAGCCTAGTTTAAGTTTCAGCTGGCCCTTGGGTCCAACGAAAAGAAGAGGCTATATGCCGAAGAGGCCCGACAAACTGTCACTCAAGAGGGCAACTAATAATGGCTCCCCATTCTTTTTAAGAATGGGGAATCATTCTTTGTTACTACTTTGTCACTGTGCTTGCATTTTCATTTGTAGAATTTTTATTTGTACTTGGCCGACGCACATTCCGGCCCAACGATGCAGCCCTCCCAAATATCGCGTTGTTTTAGAGTTGTGAAAAACTTGAGAACGGGTCGAATTAGAGTTGCGTTAAATGCCACGCCGTTTTTCAAGTAGTGTCGCGAAAAAGAAAACGTGTCTCGCGTATTCTTGGAGTTGCGAAGTAACTCGCGGTTTTTAATTAGAGTTGCGACCAAATGAAAATCGTGGTTGATTTAGCGTTGCGCAATGATACCGCGATGGTTCTTGCAATTTTGCCGTGGTTATTGTTAGTTAAATTGTAGTATTTTATAATATATTTTACATATGAGAAAGTTTCTAGTGTTGCGGAAATTATTTTCGCGTCTTGAGCCTTCAGCTAACTTTACAGAGGATCTTCAATTACATTGCTTTTTGATATTACAAATAATTTACTGTTTGCTTTCTATCAGCCTTAATAAATAGTGTAGCGAAATGATTGCATCGCGAGTTCCCATTAGTGTTGCGTTGATTAAAGATCGTGTTTTTAATTAGAGTTGCGAATACCAGTCCCCAACTGCTTCCAATTGGAAGCCTGTTCATGAGCCACCCTGGAGGGTGGCACATCATCATCAGCCAAAGACCATAGCTGAATCTTCCGCGTTTAGTGTTGCGTTTAAAGAGACAATTGGTGCATAGAGCATCGAGTCATTCTTTCATTAGTGTTGCGTCCAATCGCGATTTTGCTGATTTTTAATACTATTAATGATTAACTTGCTATTTGACATATTGAAGCACCACTCGCGTCTGATTCTTACAAATTTGTGTTGCTATTGAATTTTCTAATGTTTAAAAGTAGTATACTAGCGTTGCGTTACATAAATATTCTTTAAATAATATAAAGTTGTTGGCGGCCCTTCTGGCCACCTGTTACTTCAGGCATTTTCAACATTTTTTTTTTATCAAAGCCAATTCATTGTCAATTATTGTTCTACATGGTGTATTTTTTCTTTTCAGCGTTTCATTTTATTTAGTTTTCTTAATAATTATACTACCTGGAATGTCTGTTGATGGAAATACTGCTAAAAAATTGCATACATAATAGTATATCACCGTGTGGACGAAATGAAGGAAAAGAAAAGAAAAGGAAATAAATGAAAAAAATGAAAGAAAAGAAAGGAATAAAAAGAAATAATTAAAAGAAATAATTTGTAGAATCTTTGATAAATTTATAATAATTCTAGATAGTAGATTTCAATTAGATTCAATACTAGTAACTGTTCATTATTGGATTTTAACTCTTAAATATTTTCCCCTAATCGTTGCAATTGTATTTTTACCTTTGTTTAGTAGAGATAATTTTTATAACTTTTCGAGCTTGCTTTGTAGAAATTGAAATTCACTCGCGATATCCGTAAATGTGTAAACAAAAATCCTTACACGAAAAATGTTCTTGGCCGTAGTTGTGGCTCGGCATAGTGATAGTGGAAGTTTGATATTTTGCTTCCGAATAATCGTTTGTCGCTCCTTTGTAGAAGCAAAATAGAATCAATTATAGTGAAATGTGACTACTTCATTTTGAAGTTTTTAATGATATTGATACCACCATTCAGTTTGATCTAGAACGTACAAAAGAATACATCACTTTGGCCGAAATCCAATTACCTACTGTTATTAAAAAGTAGCTGCATTTCCCATATCAATTCTGATTTATTAACTTTGCTAAAATTCAGTTATTACGAATTAGAAGCAGCTTCATTTCGATATAAAATGGGGAGACTTGGGGATGTCACTAATCCAATGCTTGAGATTGTTACAGATTCACAGATGAACCCAAATATGCTATATTAAACAAACATAAGTACATACGTCAGAGGCTCAAGAGTGGAATATATAGAATACAGATCCAGAAATATTATCAAAGACACGATTGGAAACTTTAAAATTCAAGAGCCAGCCTCGTCGATCCAATTTGTGAGTTTAAGAATTCATTCTTATAATGCTTTACTAATTATTTCGAGTTTGTGCATGTTTTAGAAGCATTGAAAAGAAGAGGATTCATGAAACAATGTATAATACGAACACACCGTCACCCCATCCCTGCCCCAAACCCCTGTCCTTATTAACTAATTACAGGTGTTAGACAATTAATTAGGCAGGCCCAAATATAAGTCGAACAATACTTTAAGCTCTTTATGGATTTGTCTCAACACACAATCTTAGATCTTAATACTGGCAGGTTTTACACGAATTGAAATTATTAGAGTTTTAATTATGCAGGGTTTATAAAACCAAATATTGTTGGCAGGTGCTGCAATTGTTCGGTTCGAGTTTCTGTCTGTTCTAGGACACCATGGACCACGAGAGATTAATACGGACTAACCGAAGAGGATTTAAGTATATGCATACTCATACCTACACGAGTATGGGATAGTATCTATTACAGTCCTATGTAGATAGGATATTATTGAAATTGTTCTTTTATTCGAACTGTTAGATGTTATACCTACTAGGTAGGGCGATTCTAGTTTTAAGTCAGATCTTTAGTCAGGTAGGGCGCATTTGAATCTAATCTAGTATTTAAGAAGGGAGGATTTATTTTCAACCTGTGTCTTAGTTTTTAAGGCAGCAGCATACACTGCTGCAATAATATTTCGCTGTCTAATTTTTAAGATCACAGGATATATTTTTAAGAAAGTTTTATTTCAGGAAATTGAATTCTCTTGCAGATTTTCTTTCAGGTTTCCTTCTGATATTCAATTTAGCTTTCGGTCGTGAATTTACCAACTACTCCTCTTGTTGTCTTACTTGTACTACGATCAATTAATGAACGTTCTACAAATTGACAATAATAGGAGATTTTTCTTTCTCACATGTTATATTAGAATTAGTTTTCGCACAATTGGAGGGTGGAAGGGCCGTGGCTAGGGTGGGTCTCCATGCGCAGTAACCTCCACGTGGTGAGACCCGGGCAATCAATTATTTATCGTATAATTATTAAACGTTTAAGAGACGTTTGATAATTATGTGGAAAATAATTCGAGCGAATGACTGCGAATTGACCCCTAGGCTCCCTTTTCCCTTCTTAATTATTCTTCCATTCCTCCTCGGCGCGCGCGAATCTAGCATTCTGACCCCGAGGCTCCCTTTTCCCTTCATAATTATTCTTCCATTCCTCCTCGGCGCGCGCGAATCTAGCATTCGACCCCGAGGTTGCCTTTCCTTTCGTAACTATTTCGTTTCCTTTTCCGTTCTCGGCTCGGGGGACTGATGGTTGGGGACTTAGTGTCAGCCAGTTACGATGTGTGGGGGCGTGATTGTGGTTCTGGACCCTGGTCACGAGGCCCTCGGTTAGACTACGTTCTCTAACATGGGTAGGTTATCCACCATTCTGGAATCGTGGTCGCGGTTCTTGCAATATCCGGGTTGCAGTGTCATCGGGGGGCGGTGTGTGGGGCTGTGATTGCTTTTCTGGACACTTTGGCCCGCCTAGTAGGAAATTCCTGTGTGTTAGACCACGCCAAGCACACCTTGGGGTGGCAGAAGGCATACGGGTCATAATCTAGAATCGTGGTTGTGGTCTTGCATATCCGTGCCTTAATGATTTCTGTGGCTCGGAATCGAAACTGGTGTCGATGCTAAGTCGTTTTACTGTACAGACTCTGGCCGAGGGCTCGCGGGCTGCTCGGTAGCAGTCACAAACACAGTAGAAATACTGTCGCGAAATTAGAATCACTTTGTTTGTCAATCATAAGTGTTCCATTAGAGTCAGGGCCCTGTTCGACGAGTTCGGGCTTTCAAAGGCACGTTTGGAAACTATAAAATTAAAGAGCCAGCCTCGTCGATTCAATTTCTGAGTTTAAGAAGTCATTTTTATAATACTTCATTAATTATTTCGTGTCTGCGTTTGCTTCAGAAGCATTGAAAATAATCAGCTAAAGAAGAAGATTCATGATAATACATACGTATAATATGACCACATCCCCGCCCTGCCCCTGCCCCTACCCGGGCCTTTTAATTCACTACATTTATTAGATAATTAATTAGGTGGGCCCAATTAAGATCGATCAATACGTTTAGCTCTTTATGTAGGCAGGATTTTTTCGAACAGACAACCTTAGAACTTTATACAGGCAGGTTTTACACGAATTGAAAATATTAGACTTTTAACTAGGCAGGGTTTAGAAAACCAAAAATTGTTGGCAGGTGCTGCAATTTTTTGGTGTGTGTTTCAGTCTGTTCTAGGACACCATGGACCACATGATTAATATCGATGAATTGAAGGGGAATTAAACATATATGTACGTACTTATACCTATATGAGTTTGGTAAAGTATCTTTTACATTCCTATGTTGGTAGGATATTATTGAAATTATTCTTTTAATTGAACTCTTAGATGTTATACCAGGTAGGGTGATTCTAGTCTTAAGTTAGCTCTTTAGTCAGGCAGGGCGTATTCGAATCTAATCTAAAATTTAAGAAAGTGGGGTTTATTTTTACGTTATGTCTTAGCTTTTAAGCCCGCAGTGTTCACCACTGCAATAATATTTCGTTGTCTAGTTTTTAAGATCATATGATATATTTTTAAGAAAGTTTTATTTCAGGAAATTGAATTCTCTTGCAAATTTTCTTTCAGGTTTCCTTCTGATATTCAACTTAGCTTTCGGTCGTGAATTTACCAAGTACTCCTCTTGTTGTCTTGCTTGTACTACGATCAATTAATGAACGTTCTACAAATTGACAATAATAGGAGATTTTTGTTTCTCACATGTTATATTAGAATTTGTTTTCGCATAATTGGAGGGTGGAAGGGCCGTGGCTAGGGTGGGTCTCCATGCGCAGTAACCTCCACGTGGTGAGACCCGGGCAATCAATTATTTATCGTATAATTATTAAACGTTTAACAGACGTTTGATAATTATGTGGAAAATAATTCGAGCGAATTGACTGCGCATTGCACTTTCCCCTCTCGTTCCTTTTTTTGCTTCATTCCGTTTTCTGTTTCCAGCTAAAGGTTGGCCAGCGACAGTAAAAGTCCAGTAGGTATGGTCCAAGGGTTGTAAGCCCAGCTAAAAATTGGTCAGAAACAGTAGAGGTCCAGTAGGTATTGTCAAAGGATCGTAGGACCAGGTAAAAGTTGGTCAGCAACAGTAGAAGTCCAGTAGGTATGGCCCAAGGGTCGTAGGTCGAGCTGAAAGTTGGCCAGAAACCGTAGAAGTCCGACAGGTATGCTCCAAAGGTCGTAGGTCCAGCTAAAAGTTGGCCAGAGACGGTAGAAGTCCAGTAGGTATGGCCCAAGGGTCGTAGGTCCAGCTAAAGGTTGGTCAGAAACAGTAGAAGTCGAATAGGTGACCTAAGGATAGTAGAGCGCTCGGCCGCGGTCGGAAACCTTGAAAGATTTTCGGAAATTGCGAATAGGACCGAGCGCGAGCGAGCGCTACCGACGCGACGTCGCGGAGTGGGGAGGTTCGGGACGCGACGCGACGCGACGTCATTATCAGTTCACGCGTCGCAGCGTAAGGGTCGTCTATGTTGTCGAAGGTTAGCGATGTACATCACCCTACAATTCAATCACATTTCGAGTTTTAGTTTATCACCGCATACGCTTGACTATTAGCTTCTATTAATTAATACGCGTTTATCTAACAATCGATTTCCTATCGCGAGAGTACATTAAAGTCATTCTCAAGCCTCTTTTCCTGGACTCTTGACCGGTCCACCGGTTGAGTATCGACGCGTCTTCTTCCGGTAACGCGCGATATTGCTTACTAACTAAGATCATGATCACCTTTAAAACTCGGACAAAGAACAGCCACAGTATGCTTTTGATAAATCATTTATATTAATCTATAATAGTATATCTTGAATAGACAATTAACAGTAATTAAATCAGAATAATAATACGGTAGTACTTTATTAAAACAAAGCAGTATTTCCTCAACAGACGTTTGACAGGATGAAGAAATAAGAAAGAGATAAATAAAATCAAATGTGTATTGCTTCAATTTCTACCTCCTCACCCTATTTACTAACTTGTACAGATTCTCTTTCAGAAAATTTTGATGACCGCGCGCAATGCGGTCAGTAGAGTCAGTGCTTGCTCCGTCAAAGTTCTTTTTATTGTTTTTAGAGCGAAACCGCTCATAATAATTATAACTAAATATAAATAACAGTAAAGATACGCGAAAGTAGAGTCAGTGTTTGCTTCGAAATATTGCTCTCGCGAAATTAGCGTAGTCTTTTATTTTATTTTTTTTTCTTTCGCAATAAGTATTCCGGTATTAGAGTCAGCACCGATGCAGTTCGGCGAGTTCGGGCACTCATCCATCAACTCGAAGAGTAAGTATCTCTGTATTTCTTTAATCTTATTTTACAATGGTCTTTGATAATTATCATGATCGAAAAGTACTCAAAACGCAAAGATTTCAATGTTGTCTGTTCTTTTGAATGTTTCAGAAGCTGCCATGGGCTCAATATTGTTGGCCGCGCGCAATGCGGTTGGTAGAGTCAGTGCTTGTCCCGTCAAAGTTCTTTTTATTATTTTTTGAGCGCAGCCGCTCTTAATAATAATTCAACATAAATAACAGTAAAGAGACGCGAAATTAGAGTCAGTGTTTGCTTCGAAATAATACTCTCGCGAAAAATAGAGTCACTTTGTTCGTCGATCACAACTATTCCGTTTCCTTTTCCGTTCTCGGCTCGGAGGACTGATGGTTAGGGACTTAGTGTCAGCGAGTTACGATGTGTGGGGGCGTGATTGTGGTTCTGGACCCTGGTCACGAGGCCCTCGGTTAGACTACGTTATTCTCTAACATGGGTAGGTTATCCACCATTCTGGAATCGTGGTCGCGGTTCTTGCAATATCCGGGTTGCAGTGTCATCGGGGGGCGGTGTGTGGGGCTGTGATTGCTTTTCTGGACACTTTGGCCCGCCTAGTAGGAAATTCCTATGTGTTAGACCACGCCAAGCACACCTTGGGGTGGCAGAAGGCATACGGGTCATAATCTAGAATCGTGGTTGTGGTTTTGCATATCCGTGCCTTAATGATTTCTGTGGCTCGGAATCGAAACTGGTCTCGATGCTAAGTCGTTTTACTGTCCAGACTCTGAGCCGAGGACTCGCGGGCTGCTCGGTAGCAGTCACAAAAACAGCAGAAATACTGTCGCGAAATTAGAATCACTTTGTTCGTCAATCATAAGTGTTCCATTAGAGTCAGTGTCCTGTTCGGCGAGTTCGGGCTTTCAGCCATCAATTTGACGAGTAAGTATCTCCTTCGTTCTTTAATCTTGTATTGCAATAATCATTGATAATTAACACATTCCAAAAGTACTGAAAATACATAGATTTTAATGTTGTTTGCTCTTTTTGAATGTTTCAGCAGCTTCCATGGCTTCGATGGCGACGAGCTTGACCGCATACCTGGTGAGTCTGCAACCGGTGAGTGGCATGCTTTAAAGTTCCTCTGGTCACTCAATCATGTCGCAGGACGAAAGGTCCGAACCGACACGGGTGACTGGTTGTAATTACGTAGATTTTTCTGGCAAGCACTGTGACCATGGGTATATGGAAATATACTCATGAGTAGTAACTTCTTTACTGCTTTATATTATGTGAGGATAGGTCTTCTTGTACAACGCGTTTTTAAATAGCTTGATAATTTTAAAACAGATCATATTTAGTACAAAATATATCACTATATATCTTTTTATAATAGAGTATTTAATTGAATACCTATGAAACGATATTTAAATAGTTATTAACTATTGAATGAATATAAAGTAACGTCCAGTATTCTACGTGCATTAGTTTGTAGTGGAGAAGTCGAATACCATTCGACTTCGTTTACTTGTCAATTGCAATGACTGCACAGTTAGAATAAATTGCATAATTATTGCTGTTAGTAAGAGTGTAGTATTTCATCTTTTTCTACTTTGATAATATATAAAGTGAAGGTACTCATTTACCTTATCAATTTGTTGGAACTATCGAATAATTTTATTATTCGATATCCATATTAGTCTTTAGCGTTTAAAGATATCGATACGTTCATTGTTTCCGTACAAAATGTTAATTAAACCTGAATGTACAAGAAGACAATACGCGAACGGGTAGTTTTCGAAATCAAGGCAATCAACTTTTAAAGCAATCTTGCGTTTTAGAATCAATGCTTTGATAACGGGAACGCCCGAGGATGTTTCAATTTAATTCAAAGTATATTAAAGTAGAGTCGTTGAATAATTTCTCTATTAACGTAGAGTCTTTGAATAATTTTTCTAATAAAGTAGAGTCACTGCATAATTTTTCTAATATAGTAGATTCATTGCACAATTTTTCTAATAAAGTAGAGTCATTTAGATTTCTCTTCAATAAAATAGAATCATATATAGATCTGTTGTACATATATATGTATTTTAGCCCGTTAGAAAATCAGTATGTCCTTATCATCTTTTTAGACGAGGATTTTCAGGTTTAACCCTTTCCGTGTTCACTGCCCGGATCCCACTCACGTGCCCCGGTGCTACTTGGGTGGGAAAACGGTGGTAGAGGACGATGATATTTTTTAGTTTATAAGCCATCAAATGATTTATTGTTGGCGACTGACAGTGCGTTGGTGTATCGTGCACGACGTAATATCCGCATTGTGTGTGTGGTTAGGCTGTGGATTTGCGTCGTTCCGTATTAAAATGTAGCTATTATGACCAAGATAAGATGTCCATCAATTTAAAACAGAGACATCATTTTTAGTATTATTTGCTTCAATAATTCCTACTATACTTGGGCACGAAGTTTTTGTCATTTAAGATGACGGAGGCCAAATGCCAAAAAGAATTGAATATACTTATCAATTGCTATCAAGTACCTCTTGTATCGGTGCTATTTAATTATTTTATTAAATATCTATTAAATATCTCAACCGCGACGTGGTTTTTTTCACGTGAACGCAGAGATCCCAGCCACTGTCAGTCGATTTCAGAAAAATGGTACGTACATTAGAGTGTGCAAGTTGTGTGACAGCACTTGGGTGTCGGGGGTGTCCCGGGACGCCTCCCTAGTGTAGGCTTTTACGCCCAAGTGTTTGACTGAGAACCGTGGAGTGTCGTGTGTTGGTGTGTTTGTTTGCCATTTTTTAAATATAGGTCCAGGTAGGATAGGTAGCATACTTTCTGGTGTGATTGATAGACATAAGTAGGTAGGGCCGGGCAGGTTGACACAGTCTCCGATCGGGTAGGCACTATTTCGCGTGTTCAACCTGTTTCAGGAAATCTGATTTGAAAAGTCGACGGTGAAGCTGTGGCGCGAACGAAAATGCGTTCGCCTCTGGCTTTGCCTATCGATTTTTCGAATCCTTCGCGGTCGTGGTCGCGATTTAGGCTCCGAAACGAAACGCGTTACATTATGCTCGAGGCTGCACGTGTGAACGAAGAACGATTACAATTTTAATCGTAATCTATGTGATTTTCCGTAATCACAATTTTACGATTTTATTTGATCGCCATTCGGCCACGTGTGTTCCATTTAGCTCCGCGATTCAAACTCTTTATTTCACCTTTATAAGTTTTTCCTTGGTTTCCGATTAGAGTCTCGAGCCTAGTTTAAGTTGCAGCTGACCCTTGGGTCCGACGAAATGGAGAGGCTATATGCCGAAGAGGCCCGACAAACTGTCACTCAAGAGGGCAACTACTAATGGCTCCCCATTCTTTTTAAGAATGGGGAATCATTCTGTGTTACTACTTTGTCACTGTGCTTGCATTTTCATTTGTAGAATTTTTATTTGTACTTGGCCGATGCACATTCCGGCCCAACGATACAGCCCTCCCAAAAATATCGCGTTGCTTTAGAGTTGCGAAAAACTTGCGAACGGGTCGAGTTGGAGTTGCGTTGAATGCCACTTATTGCTATTCTTATTGCTAGTTAAATTGTAGTATTTTATAATACACTTTACATTTGAGCTTCTAGTGTTGCGGAAATTGTTTCGCGTATTGGAACTTTCAGTTCATTTTTCAGAGGATCTTCAATTTGCTTAATTTTGGATAGTACATATAATTTACTGTTTGCTTTCTATTAGTCTTAATAAATAGTGTTGCGAAATGATTGTATCGCGAGTTCCAGTTAGCGTTGCGTTGATTAAAGATCGCGTTTTTAAGTAGAGTTGCGACTACTAGTCCCCATCTGCTTCCAATTGGAAGCCTGTTCCTGAACCAGGAACTTTTTCTTTTCAGCGTTTTATATTTGCCTTTGTTTTTATTTTATTTTTCTTAATAATTATACTACCTGGAATGTCTGTTGATGGAAGTACTGCTAAAAATTTGCATACATATTAGTAAATTACTGTGTGAACGAAATGAAAAGAAATGAAAAAGAAAATAAATGAAAGAGAAAGGAAAGAAAAAAGAAAAGAAAAGAAAAGAAAGAAGAAGAAAAGAAAAAGAGCAAAGTAAAAAACAGATATAATTTGCAGAATCTTTGATAAATTTATAATAATTCTAGATAGTAGATTTAAATTAGAGTTAATACTAGTGACTGTTCATTATTGGAGTTTAACTCTTAAATATTTCCTCTTAATTGTTGCAATTCTATCTTAACCTTTTTTTTAGTAGAGCCAATTTTTATAACTTTTCGAGCTTGCTTTGTAGAAATTGAAATTCACTCGCGATATCCGTAAATGTTTAAACAAAAATCCTTGCACGAAAAACGTTATTGGCAGTAGTTGGGTCTCGGCATGGTGATAGTTGAAGTTTGATATTTTTCTTCCGAATAATCGTTTGTCGCTTCTTTGTTGAAGCAAAATAGAATCAATTGTAGTGAAATGTGACTACTTCATTTTGGAGTTTTTAATGAACGTGATACCACCATTCAGTTTGATCTAGAACGTACAAAAGAATATATCACTTTGGCCGAAATCCAATTAACTATTGTTAACAAAAAATAGCAGCATTTTTCATATCAATTCGGATTTATTAACTGCGCTAAAATTCAGTTATTACGAATTAAAAGCAGCTTCATTTCGATATAAAATGGGGAGGCTTGGGGATGTCACTAATCCGAGGCTTGAGATTGTTACAGATTCACAAATGAACCCAAATATGCTATATTAAACAAACATAAGTACATACGTCAGAGGCTCAAGGGTGGAATATATGGAATACAGATCCAGAAATATTATCAAAGACTCGATTGGAATCTTTAAAGTTAAAGAGCCAGCCGCGTCGATCCAATTTGTGAGTTTAATTCATTCTTATAATGCTTTACTAATTATTTCGAGTTTGTGCATGTTTCAGAAGCATTGAAAAGAAGAGGATTCATGAAACAATGTATAATACGAACACACCCTCACCCCATCCCTGCCCCAAACCCCTGTCCTTATTAACTAATTACAGGTGTTAGACAATTAATTAGGCAGGCCCAAATATAAATCGAACAATACTTTTAGCTCTTTATGTAGGTAGGATTTGTCTCAACACACAATCTTAGATCTTTATACTGGCAGGTTTTACACGAATTGAAATTATTAGACTTTTAATTAGGCAGGGTTTATAAAACCAAATATTGTTGGCAGGTGCTGCAATTTTTTGGTTCGGGTTTCTGTCTGTTCTGGGACACCATGGACCACGAGAGATTAATACGGACTAACCGAAGAGGATTTAAGTATATGTATACTCATACCTACATGAGTATGGGATAGTATCTATTACAGTCCTATGTAGATAGGATATTATTGAATTTGTTCTTTTATTCGATCTGTTAGATGTTATACTAGGTAGGGTGATTCTAGTCTTAAGTTAGCTCTTTAGTCAGGCAGGGCGTATTCGAAACTAATCTAAAATTTAAGAAAGTAGGGTTTATTTTTAAGTTATGTCTTAGCTTTTAAGCCCGCAGTGTTCACCACTGCAATAATATTTCGTTGTCTAGTTTTTAAGATCATAGGATATATTTTTAAGACAGTTTTATTTCAGGAACGTGAATTCTCTTGCAGATTTTCTTTCAGGTTTCCTTCTGATATTCCATTTAGCTTTCGGTCGTGAATTTTCCAACTACTCCTCTTGTTGTCTTACTTGTACTACGATCAATTACTGAACGTTCTACAAATTGACAATAATAGGAGATTTTTCTTTGTCACATGTTATATTAGAATTAGTTTTCGCGTAATTGGAGGGTGGAAGGGCCGTGGCTAGGGTGGGTCTCCATGCGCAGTAACCTCCACGTGGTGAGACCCGGGCAATCAATTATTTATCGTATAATTATTAAACGTTTAAGAGACGTTTGATAATTATGTGGAAAATAATTCGAGCGAATGGACTGCGCATTGCACTTTCCCCTCTCATTCCCTTTTTGCTTCATTCTCTTATTTGCGTCATTCTCTTATTAGCTTCATTCCCTTTTCCGTTCTCGGCCCGGAGGACGGATGGTAAGGCGCTTTTGGCACCTGTGGCGGTATTTGGGTTGCAGTGTCATCGTGGAGCAGTGTGTGAGGCTGTGATTGCGGTTCTGGACAGGTGACCCGCCAAGTAGGATATTTCTCCTCGTTAGACCACGCCAAGCACACCTTGGGGTGGCAGAAGGCATATGGGACATAATCTGGAATCGTGGTTGCGGTCTTGCATATCCGTTCCTCAATGATTGCTGTGGCTCGGTATCGAAACAGGTGTTCATTGTAAGTCGTGTTACTGTCCAGACTATGGGCCGAGGGCTCGCGGACTGCTCGGTAGCAGTCACTTTCGTTATTTGCCTCCCATTTGATCCCACTTGTGAGTTGAAGATTTTTATAATGCTTTACTAATTACATCCACTTTGTCTTTGTTTCAGAAGGACTGAAAGGAATCAGCTAAAGAAGATGAATGCTTAAAAAATGTATAATATGACCACACTCTCACTCTGCCCCTGCCCTGCCCGTGCCCAGCCCTTACCCTTACACGTGCCCCTGCCGCTGCCCTTTTATACAGGCAGGTTTTACACGAATTGAATTTATTAGACTTTTAATTAGGCAGGGTTTATGAAACTAAAAATTGATTCAATCTGTTCTAGGACACCATGGGCCACGAAATTAATTCCTCTTCAATTAGTCCATATTAAGCATATGCATACTTATACCTACACGAGTATAGGATAGTATCTATACAGTCCTATGTAAATAGGATATTATTGAAATTGTTCTTTTATTCGAACTGTTAGATGTTATACTAGGTAGGGCGATTCTAGTTTTAAGTTAGATCTTTAGTCAGGCAGGACGCATTTGAATTTAATGTAGTATTTAAGAAAGGAGGATTCATTTTTAAACTGCGTCTTGGTTTTTAAGACAGCAGTGTACACTGCTGTGATAATATTTCGTTGTCTAGTTTCTAAGATCATAAGATATATTATTAAGAAAGTTTTATTTCAGGAAATTGGACTCTGATTTTCTTTTCTTTTCTCTGATTTTCTTTCAGGTTTCGTTCTGATATTCCATTTAGCTTTCGGTCGTGAATTTTCCAACTACTCCTCTTGTTGTCTTATTTGTACTGCGATCAATTAATGAACGTTCTACAAATTGACAATAATAGGAGATTTCTCTTTCTCACAAGCTATATTAGAGTTAGTTTTCGCGTAATTGGAGGGTGGAAGGGCCGTGGCTAGGGTGGGTCTCCATGCGCAGTAACCTCCACGTGGTGAGACCCGGGCAATCAATTATTTATCGTATAATTATTAAACGTTTAACCGACGTTTGATAATTATGCGGAAAATAATTCGAGCGAATTGACTGCGCATTGCACTGTCCCCTCTCGTTCCCTTTTTTGCTTCATTCCCTTTTTGCTTCACTCCGTTTTCTGCTTCATTATCTTTTTCGCTCTCGGCCGGGAACAATCACTCTCGTTGCTTTTCTTCTTATTCAATTCACCACTATTAGCTTCATTCCCTTTTCCGTTCTCGGCCCGGAGGACGGATGGTAAGGCGCTTTTGGCACCTGTGGCGGTATTTGGGTTGCAGTGTCATCGTGGAGCAGTGTGTGAGGCTGTGATTGCGGTTCTGGACAGGTGACCCGCCAAGTAGGATATTTCTCCCCGTTAGACCACGCCAAGCACACCTTGGGGTGGCAGAAGGCATATGGGACATAATCTGGAATCGTGGTTGCGGTCTTGCATATCCGTTCCTCAATGATTGCTGTGGCTCGGTATCGAAACAGGTGTTGATTGTAAGTCGTGTTACTGTCCAGACTCTGGGCCGAGGGCTCGCGGGCTGCTCGGTAGCAGTCACTTTCGTTATTTGCCTCCCATTTGATCCCACTTGTGAGTTGAAGATTTTTATAATGCTTTACTAATTACATCCACTTTGTCTTTGTTTCAGAAGGACTGAAAGGAATCAGCTAAAGAAGATGAATGCTTAAAATATGTATAATATGACCACACTCTCACTCTGGCCCTGCCCTGCCCGTGCCCAGCCCTTACCCTTACATGTGCCCAGCCCCAGCCCGTGCCCCTGCCGCTGCCCTTTTATACAGGCAGGTTTTACACGAATTGAATTTATTAGACTTTTAATTAGGCAGGGTTTATGAAACTAAAAATTGATTCAATCTGTTCTAGGACACCATGGGCCACGAAATTAATTCCTCTTCAATTAGTCCATATTAAGCGTATGCATACTTATACCTACACGAGTATAGGATAGTATCTATTACAGTCCTATGTAAATAGGATATTATTGAAATTGTTCTTTTATTCGAACTGTTAGATGTTATACTAGGTAGGGCGATTCTAGTTTTAAGTTAGATCTTTAGTCAGGCAGGACGCATTTGAATTTAATGTAGTATTTAAGAAAGGAGGATTCATTTTTAAACTGCGTCTTGGTTTTTAAGACAGCAGTGTACACTGCTGTGATAATATTTCGTTGTCTAGTTTCTAAGATCATAAGATATATTATTAAGAAAGTTTTATTTCAGGAAATTGGACTCTGATTTTCTTTTCTTTTCTCTGATTTTCTTTCAGGTTTCGTTCTGATATTCCATTTAGCTTTCGGTCGTGAATTTTCCAACTACTCCTCTTGTTGTCTTATTTGTACTGCGATCAATTAATGAACGTTCTACAAATTGACAATAATAGGAGATTTCTCTTTCTCACAAGCTATATTAGAGTTAGTTTTCGCGTAATTGGAGGGTGGAAGGGCCGTGGCTAGGGTGGGTCTCCATGCGCAGTAACCTCCACGTGGTGAGACCCGGGCAATCAATTATTTATCGTATAATTATCAAACGTTTAAGAGACGTTTGATAATTATGTGGAAAATAATTCGAGCGAATTGACTGCGTATTGCACTTAGGATACAATGTACAATAATGGCCGCTTAATGTTCGTTTTTTTCCACAATTAATGTTCGCGGACTCATCCCTACCGATTTTTGGACCTGCTCCGATGTATCGAGGATGTAGGTTGCGTTCGAGTTATCTCCACTTGTCATCAGCAATGCCCTTAACACGTTGAGTGCCACGCCGGTTTTGCCACGCTTTCCGTTGAGGCCACCCGGCGCGACATGCGCGACGGCGCGCCGCGGCGTAGCTTAACACTGTGATACACCGACGCCTGAACGAGAAGTTTAGTGTCAGTCACCGATGACTGACGCGGCCTGAACGGAAAGTTTAGAGTCAGTCACTGAACGGAAAGTTGATTGTCAGTCACCGATGACTGACGCGGCCTGAACGGAAAGTTTAGAGTCAGTCACTGAACGGAAAGTTGATTGTCAGACACCGATGCCTGACGTGGCACTCAACGTGTTAAATATATCGCACGCTGGTTCTCAGTACATCTCAATCCACTCCCAACACAGCCTAAACCGAGAGTGCCGAAAAATGATAAGCATGTTCCTTATAAATCACATCCCTGGATAGTGTTCGCTAGGCAGCTTCGAAGCAGCGAACATTAAGTGGGCATTACTGTCCACTGTAGTTATTTGAGCGGAGAAAATCTTAAGTTCTTATTGCAATTACTTTTGAGTTCTCGTTTCTATCGTTGTATCTATCTGCAGCTGTAAATATTGTGTATTATTTATTGCCCTGCTTCTTATGTGGACCCTTCTGTTTTCTGACGCTTTCGAGATAATTCATTAGTAACATAATTCATATATGTTGCGCCCAGAGAATGACATTTTCTTATTTCTCAAGAAGCCTTCTTTTTTATAATTGAAATACCTGTATATATATCTTTTAATTCATAAATTAATTAATATCTGCCAAGATATACTTGAAACTACGCGGGTCTCTGCCATATCTACAGTGCCTGCTATGGTTTCGCCATCTATACAGAACTCCTTGAAACTACTCGCGCTTGCTATGGTAGTTCCATCTATGCAGAACGCATTGGAACTACTCACACCCCTTACTTACCATAAGTGTAGATATGGCAGAGGCCCGAGTAGTTTGAGTCACGTCTGTATAGATGGCGATACTAATGACTCTTAGATAAAGCAGACATACATATATACAGTTTCGAGCAGTTCTGTATAGATGGCGAAATTAAAGCCCACTTTGGGTGTAGGTAAGATAGGGATGTGAGTGGTACGTAAATTCAGACACTTGTTTATAAGTAGCGGTGCGATAATGTTCATAAAATTTGGTTATTTATGTCTCCATTCATCAAATTGAGTTAATAATTCACAAAAACCGTTTTGTACACTCATTTACAGATCAATAAAGTATTAGCAAACACCGTGTTACAGTCTACATAAAAATTAATACGTACGGTAACATTGCAAGTTCCATTGTTCATTTTATTCTACAACAATCAAGCTCTTTAGCACAGGTAAATGCATTTGTGAAAATTTTTTCCTTTAAATAAATTTTCCGGCACGTAATAAATACATACTAATAGTAGTAGTATTCTTTATTTCGGTCTCGAAGCAATGAAAGTTTGGTTAGTTTACATATAACCTATTGTGCAATACTATATGGACTCTTGCACTCTCATCTTCCGTTTCGATGTTCGTTTTCATACCTTCTCTGCCTCACGTATTACACTATTTCTTATCTCTTTATCGCACATCTTTCCATTTCCTCTCTGTTTCATTTCAAATTCCTAAGTCATTTCGGCGCTATTAATTGCCGACTCTTTCCTGTTCTCTCTTTACTGTGGTACTCTCGTATTGCTCCCGTTTTAATACATTTAAACCTTTCATTATATCTTGCTTCTTGTATTTTTCTTTGAAGGCTCTCCGTTAGATCCTTTAGTTCCGTTCTTATCCAATTTAGTATTATCGCACTCGTTCCATTCGTTCTAAATGACCCTTTCCCTTATGTCTCTAGTTTGGCCCGCCCTACTTTCTTTTTCGATTAAATATCCTTTAACAATCTTTCTATCTCCTGTTATATACTTTCTAATATATTTTTTGTGTGCGTAGGTATCGTAGGCAAAGGATAAGGAGCATTGACCGCCAATTCTCATTGTGCATAAACAGAAGGAAGAGGAAAGAATAACTCTCGCCATATGCACACTTCAGTTATATTAAATTGGTTTTGTGGGATTGGAAGGTGTATGAAACGAAGGCTGATGTAAGTGTAATACGTCTCTAAATATCTTTTTCTTTCAATAAATCTTCCTGCGCGTAATAATTACATACTAACAATAGTATTCCTTTTTATGTCGGCCTCGCAGCTATAAAATTTGGACTTAGTGAACATATAACATAACTTTAGATTACTATCTTAATCTTTAAGACTCTCCATCACTTTCTTTACTTCTCTTTTCATCAAATTGATTCATGTGTGATTCATTCCATTGCTTTTTAAATATTCCCCCCCCTTTTTCTTATACTTCTTGTGCGGTCTTTCCCTATTTTCTTTTCTTTTAACTATCCTTTAACAATGTTTCTTTCACCTGTTGCATACTTACTAATATATCTTTTGTGTGTACAGGTTTTGCATCCAAGGAGTAAGGAGCATTAGCCAGTGCATCTCATCATGCATAAAAGCAAGAAAGAAGAAAGAATAACCCTTGCCACTTACTTTTGTTATCCTTTAGTTATAGTAAATTGGTTTATAAAAGTAGTTTGTAACTATTAGCGCATAAGATTAATTGAGAACAATTGTGTAATTAACTGTTATGTATATCTATTATATGTATATTTTATTTTATATTCAGTTTATTCGGTAGATCTTATATAAACTTTAATAGTACGTTTACTACAAGTTCTACTGAATGTGCTAAATGTAAAATGAAAGATATAATAAATAATTTACATATGCACCAGTTACACAATTGCTGCAATTTAAATTTATACGCTTCTGCATGTAAACTGTGTAAATTTTAGTATAAGTTTTATCTGTAAGAATATGTATTGTAAATTAACTTCAAATAATAGTTTATAAGTATTAGATCATTTATATTTATAATATTCTTTATATTATATAAATGTTAGTTTAGAATTGATACAAGATTTACTTGTACGATTAATTGTAAATTGATATATAAGAATACTTCATAAGTGTTAGCTTGTACATTTAAATTACAACATTCTTGTAACTTGTATCTTCATTAATTAATTTAATAAATCTTCAATAAAAGGAATTCTATTGCTCTCTTTATTTAAACACCTTACCTATCCTTGAAAAGACCTGATTCCACTTCCTTAAACAAGAAGTACCGTGGACGGACTTTAAATGCAAAGTCCTAAAGCGAGAAACTTGTAAAAATAGACCTGAACATTATTAACGTTGGCGCTAATTGTTAAGGAATTAATACGTCTTGATGGGAGCTCTTCAAATTTTAATTCTCGGAAATTCCTGGAACGTGACGTCATTTCCAAGAATTGGTGAAGTTGAATACCTCCTTGCATATCATATTCTCCTGATACAAATCCACGATTTTCGGCGAGATATTTTTGCCAGAATCTCAGAAATTTTGCGCTCGGAAATTCCTGGAACGTGACGTCATTTCCAAGAACTGCCGGGATCGAATACCTCCTTGCACATCATATTCTCCTGATACAAATCCACGATTTTCAGTAGAAATTTAAGTGCCGAAAATCTTGGATTTGTATCAGGAGAATATGATATGCAAGGAGGTATTCGTTCTCAGAAATGACGTCACATTCCAGGAATTTCTGAGCGCTGAAATTTCCGAGTTTCTGCCAAAAATATCTCGCTGAAAATCGTGGATTTGTATTAGGAGAATATGATATGCGAGGAGGTCTTTCATCGCAGCAATTCTTGGAAATGACGTCACGTTCCAGGAATTTCCGAGCGCAAAATTTCTGAGATTCTGGCAAAATTATCTCGCTGAAAATCGTGGATTTGTATCAGGAGAATATGATATGCGAGGAGGTATTCGATGGCAGCAATTCTTGGAAATGACGTCACGTTCCAGGAATTTCCGAGCTCTTAATTTTTTGGACTTCTGCTATCCAATTTTGCAAGAAGTGAGGACTTAGAAGTTGCTGCTTCCAAATTTAATAACGTATAGGGCCATTTTTACAAGTTTCCCGCTTTAGAACTTTCCATTTCAAGTCCATCCACGGTACTTCTTGTTTAAGGAAGTGGAATCAACTCTTTTCAAGGATTGTTAAGGTGTGCTAATAAAAAGAGCAGTAGAATTCTTTTCACTGAAGATTTATTTAAATTAATTAATGAAGATACAAGTTACAAAAATGTTGTAGTTCAAATTTACAATCGTATACTTATGAACAATTCTTTTATATCTATTTACAATCAATTCTAGACTAATATTTGTGTAGTATCAAAAGTACTATAAACATAAATAATCTAATAATTATAAACTATTCTTTGAAGTTAATTTACAATATATCTTACAGATAAAACTCGTACTAAAAGTTACGTACTTTATACGCAAAAGCATATTTTAAATTACAACCAATGTGTAACGTGTGCATATGTAAATTGTTTATTATATCTTACATTTTATATTTAGCACATTCGGTAGAGCTTGTAATAGGAATATAAGTAATATTAAATTTTGTACAAGATCTACTGAATAAACTGAATATAAAATAAAAGATACAATAAATATACATTATACTGAATTACACAATTGTTCTAAATTGCTCTTATGCTCTAATAGTTACAAACTATTTTTATAAACCAATTTACTTTAACTAAAGTATGTAGCAGGAGTTATTCTTTCTTCTTTCTTGCTTTTATGCATGATGAGATGCACCGGGCAATGCTCCTTACTCTTTGGATGCGAAACCTGCACACACAAGGAATATATTAGTAAGCATGTAACAGGCGAAAGAAACATTGTTAAGGGATAGTTAGAAGAAAACGAAATACGGAAAGATCACACCAGAAGTATAAGAAAAGGGGGGAGTATTTAAAAAGGAATGGAATGAATCGATCATGAATGAATTTGACGAGAAGGGGAGTAAAGAAAGTGATGGTGAGCCTTAAAGACTAAATGTATAATCAAAATGAAATAAGGGGATAAGTAATGGGATAATGTAGAGAAGGTTTGCAAGAAAGAGTGGAGAAGAAGAATGCGTAAGCTAAGATAGTAATCTAAAGTAAGGCTATATGTACACTAAAACGAAATTTTATAGCTGCGAGGCCGACATAAAAAGGAATACTATTGTTAGTATGTAATTATTACGCGCAGGAAGATTTATTGAAAGAAAAAGATATTTAGAGACGTATTACACTTACATCAGCCTTCGTTTCATACACCTTCCAATCCCACAAAACCAATTTAATATAACTGAAGTATGTATATGGCGAGAGTTATTCTTTCCTCTTCCTTCTGTTTATGCACAATGAGAATTGGCGGTCAATGCTCCTTATCCTTTGCCTACGATACCTACGCACACAAAAAATATATTAGAAAGTATATAACAGGAGATAGAAAGATTGTTAAAGGATATTTAATCGAAAAAGAAAGTAGGGCGGGCCAAACTAGAGACATAAGAGAAAGGGTCATTTAGAACGAATGGAACGAGTGCGAGAATACTAAATTGGATAAGAACGGAACTAAAGGATCTAACGGAGAGCCTTCAAAGAAAAATACAAGAAGCAAGATATAATGAAAGGTTTAAATGTATTAAAACGGGAGCAATACGAGAGTACCACAGTAAAGAGAGAACAGGAAAGAGTCGGCAATTAATAGCGCCGAAATGACTTAGGAATTTGAAATGAAACAGAGAGGAAATGGAAAGATGTGCGATAAAGAGATAAGAAATAGTGTAATACGTGAGGCAGAGAAGGTATGAAAACGAACATCGAAACGGAAGATGAGAGTGCAAGAGTCCATATAGTATTGCACAATAGGTTATATGTAAACTAACCAAACTTTCATTGCTTCGAGACCGAAATAAAGAATACTACTACTATTAGTATGTATTTATTACGTGCCGGAAAATTTATTTAAAGGAAAAAATTTTCACAAATGCATTTACCTGTGCTAAAGAGCTTGATTGTTGTAGAATAAAATGAACAATGGAACTTGCAATGTTACCGTACGTATTAATTTTTATGTAGACTGTAACACGGTGTTTGCTAATACTTTATTGATCTGTAAATGAGTGTACAAAACGGTTTTTGTGAATTATTAACTCAATTTGATGAATGGAGACATAAATAACCAAATTTTATGAACATTATCGCACCGCTACTTATAAACAAGTGTCTGAATTTACGTACCACTCACATCCCTATCTTACCTACACCCAAAGTGGGCTTTAATTTCGCCATCTATACAGAACTGCTCGAAACTGTATATATGTATGTCTGCTTTATCTAAGAGTCATTAGTATCGCCATCTATACAGACGTGACTCAAACTACTCGGGCCTCTGCCATATCTACACTTATGGTAAGTAAGGGGTGTGAGTAGTTCCAATGCGTTCTGCATAGATGGAACTACCATAGCAAGCGCGAGTAGTTTCAAGGAGTTCTGTATAGATGGCGAAACCATAGCAGGCACTGTAGATATGGCAGAGACCCGCGTAGTTTCAAGTATATCTTGGCAGATATTAATTAATTTATGAATTAAAAGATATATATACAGGTATTTCAATTATAAAAAAGAAGGCTTCTTGAGAAATAAGAAAATGTCATTCTCTGGGCGCAACATATATGAATTATGTTACTAATGAATTATCTCGAAAGCGTCAGAAAACAGAAGGGTCCACATAAGAAGCAGGGCAATAAATAATACACAATATTTACAGCTGCAGATAGATACAACGATAGAAACGAGAACTCAAAAGTAATTGCAATAAGAACTTAAGATTTTCTCCGCTCAAATAACTACAGTGGACAGTAATGCCCACTTAATGTTCGCTGCTTCGAAGCTGCCTAGCGAACACTATCCAGGGATGTGATTTATAAGGAACATGCTTATCATTTTTCGGCACTCTCGGTTTAGGCTGTGTTGGGAGTGGATTGAGATGTACTGAGAACCAGCGTGCGATATATTTAACACGTTGAGTGCCACGTCAGGCATCGGTGTCTGACAATCAACTTTCCGTTCAGTGACTGACTCTAAACTTTCCGTTCAGGCCGCGTCAGTCATCGGTGACTGACAATCAACTTTCCGTTCAGTGACTGACTCTAAACTTTCCGTTCAGGCCGCGTCAGTCATCGGTGACTGACACTAAACTTCTCGTTCAGGCGTCGGTGTATCACAGTGTTAAGCTACGCCGCGGCGCGCCGTCGCGCATGTCGCGCCGGGTGGCCTCAACGGAAAGCGTGGCAAAACCGGCGTGGCACTCAACGTGTTAAGGGCATTGCTGATGACAAGTGGAGATAACTCGAACGCAACCTACATCCTCGATACATCGGAGCAGGTCCAAAAATCGGTAGGGATGAGTCCGCGAACATTAATTGTGGAAAAAAACGAACATTAAGCGGCCATTATTGTACATTGTATCCTAAGTGCAATACGCAGTCAATTCGCTCGAATTATTTTCCACATAATTATCAAACGTCTCTTAAACGTTTGATAATTATACGATAAATAATTGATTGCCCGGGTCTCACCACGTGGAGGTTACTGCGCATGGAGACCCACCCTAGCCACGGCCCTTCCACCCTCCAATTACGCGAAAACTAACTCTAATATAGCTTGTGAGAAAGAGAAATCTCCTATTATTGTCAATTTGTAGAACGTTCATTAATTGATCGCAGTACAAATAAGACAACAAGAGGAGTAGTTGGAAAATTCACGACCGAAAGCTAAATGGAATATCAGAACGAAACCTGAAAGAAAATCAGAGAAAAGAAAAGAAAATCAGAGTCCAATTTCCTGAAATAAAACTTTCTTAATAATATATCTTATGATCTTAGAAACTAGACAACGAAATATTATCACAGCAGTGTACACTGCTGTCTTAAAAACCAAGACGCAGTTTAAAAATGAATCCTCCTTTCTTAAATACTACATTAAATTCAAATGCGTCCTGCCTGACTAAAGATCTAACTTAAAACTAGAATCGCCCTACCTAGTATAACATCTAACAGTTCGAATAAAAGAACAATTTCAATAATATCCTATTTACATAGGACTGTAATAGATACTATCCTATACTCGTGTAGGTATAAGTATGCATACGCTTAATATGGACTAATTGAAGAGGAATTAATTTCGTGGCCCATGGTGTCCTAGAACAGATTGAATCAATTTTTAGTTTCATAAACCCTGCCTAATTAAAAGTCTAATAAATTCAATTCGTGTAAAACCTGCCTGTATAAAAGGGCAGCGGCAGGGGCACGGGCTGGGGCTGGGCACATGTAAGGGTAAGGGCTGGGCACGGGCAGGGCAGGGCCAGAGTGAGAGTGTGGTCATATTATACATATTTTAAGCATTCATCTTCTTTAGCTGATTCCTTTCAGTCCTTCTGAAACAAAGACAAAGTGGATGTAATTAGTAAAGCATTATAAAAATCTTCAACTCACAAGTGGGATCAAATGGGAGGCAAATAACGAAAGTGACTGCTACCGAGCAGCCCGCGAGCCCTCGGCCCAGAGTCTGGACAGTAACACGACTTACAATCAACACCTGTTTCGATACCGAGCCACAGCAATCATTGAGGAACGGATATGCAAGACCGCAACCACGATTCCAGATTATGTCCCATATGCCTTCTGCCACCCCAAGGTGTGCTTGGCGTGGTCTAACGGGGAGAAATATCCTACTTGGCGGGTCACCTGTCCAGAACCGCAATCACAGCCTCACACACTGCTCCACGATGACACTGCAACCCAAATACCGCCACAGGTGCCAAAAGCGCCTTACCATCCGTCCTCCGGGCCGAGAACGGAAAAGGGAA